>LR753442.1:52567-480114 GCA_902729485.2 Mus minutoides | reverse complement strand
CTGCTCTTCCGAAGGTGATGAGTTCAAATCCCAGCAACCACATGGTGGCTTACAACCACCCGTAACAAGATCTGACGCCCTCCTCTGGTGCGTCTGAAGTCAGCTACAGCGTACTTATGAAGAATAATAAGAAATGAATCCTTGGACTGGAGAGACCAACCGGAGCAAGCCAGGCTGTCCGGAGCGAGCAGAGCCGAACAGGGACGGCCGGAGCAAGCGGGGACGCCGGAGCTAGCAGGGCCGGAGCGAGTGGGGCCGAACGGGGACGGCCGGAACAAGCGGGGCCAAACCGGAGCAAGCGGAGCCGATCGGAGCGAGCGGGGCTGGCTGGAACAAGCGGGGGCCGTACGGGGGCGGCCGGGAGCAAGTGGGGCTGGCCGGAGCGAGCGGGGTCGAGCAGAGCGAGCGGGGTCGAGCAGAGCGAGCGGGGTTGACCGGAACAAGGAAAATAAATAAATAAATAAATAAATAAATAAATAAATAAATAAATAGAACACAGCGTGGGCCTAGGATAGACTAGAGCCGCCATGACCACTGGCGGACTAAACAGAAACCAGAGGGCAGGATGAAGGGATCTCTAGGAGGATTCTCTTCCCATAACCTAGAGAATTGGAGTGGGGCCGTGGGAAAGCATGGCTGTGTGTGTGTGCATGCTTATATGTACCTAGAAATATCTTGCACACGAGGAAGACACATTAAGTAGGAGCATTTCTCCTATCACGCTTACATTCCCCAAGCAGGTTCAAAAGTGTCTATGCAGCCGGGCAGTGGTGGCGCACGCCTTTAATCCCAGCACTTGGGAGGCAGAGGCAGGCGGATTTCTGAGTTCGAGGCCAGCCTGGTCTACAGAGTGAGTTCCAGGACAGCCAGGGCTATACAGAGAAACCCTGTCTTGACCCCCCCAGCCCCCAAAAAGTGTCTATGCTCCTTTCCTAGATTCTGTGATGGGTGCTGCTCTAGAGCCTGGGGTGGGGGTGGGGGTGGGGGTGGGGGTGGGATGCTCCTCTGAGAACCTTGAGACCCACATTCACAGGAGCCCCCTCTTCACAGTGACCCTTAAGTTCATATTCTGAAGTTGAAAGAGAAACACCTGAGGATTGGGATATAGCTCAATTGATCAAGTGCTTGCCAAGCAGTCACAAAACCTTGGGTTTGACATTTAGTACTGCATTAAACAGCAGTGTAAAGACTGGCACTTGGGAAGCTGGAGCAGGATGGTCACAAGTTCAGGGTCATCCTCAGCTACATAATGAATTTGAAGTCACCATGGGCTACATAAGACCCTATGTCATTTTAAAAAGGAAGGAAGGAAGGAAGAAAGGAAGAGAAAGGAAAGGAGGGGAAGGGCAAGGCTAGGCCAAAAACCAAGAAAAACCTGTTTCATAAGAATGTTGGATCCAATGACAGTGTGACCCTTGCTGAGTGCCCATTACTACCTATGTCATAAAATCTAGAAGGTCCCCAAGGAGTTCAGAGGGCAGCAGATTCTTGGGTCAGCCTCCAGAAACCCTGGTAAGAGCACCAGCAATTCCCTTCACTAAAACTGTGTTTACTTGTCTGTAAAATGGGGATAATTGCTCCTTGCTGGATAGTTGCAAGAAACAAAATTATAAATGGACCCAGCATAAGACTGGGATGTAGGGGCTGGTGAGATGGCTCAGCGGGTAAGAGCACCCGACTGCTCTTCCGAAGGTGATAAGTTCAAATCCCAGCATCCACATGGTGGCTCACAACCATCCGTAACGAGATCTGGCGCCCTCTTCTGGAGTGTCTGAAGACAGCTACAGTGTACTTACATATAATAAATAAAATAAATAAAATAAATCTTTAAAAAAAATAAAATAAACAAAGACTGGGGTGTAGTAACTGGGTGGAGGCTGTTCATGAGGAGAGCGGTTAACGATCCTTAGAGAGGCACAATTGCAGAGCTAAAGGCCTGTGAAACAGAACCAAGTGTTGGGGTGCTCTAACCCCTCTTTTGGAAGGGCCATCTTTTTTTTTTTCTTTTTTTTCGAGACAGGGTTTCTCTGTGTAGCCCTGGCTGTCCTGGAACTCACTCTGTAGACCAGGCTGGCCTTAAACTCAGAAATCCGCCTGCCTCTGCCTCCTGAGTGCTGGGATTAAAGGCATGCGCCACCACGCCCGGCTGAAGTTTATTTTTAATGTGAATGTATGCATGTGAGAGAGAGAGAGAGAGAGAGAGAGAGAGAGAGAGAGAGAGAGAGTTACCAGGTACCAGTTGCTGTTACTGGGAATGGAGTTCACAGACAGAGTACTCAATTGTGTAGCATGTGTGAAGTCCTGGGTTCCATCCTCAACTGTGGCTGGGGCTGTTGTTCATTTGGCCCTAGGTTTGGTCCCTGGCACTACAGAAAACCAGGTGTCATACGATACTCTTGTAATTGCAGCACTTAGGAAAAGGAAGAAGATCTTAAGTTCATGGCCTAAAGACCTGGTGAGAAGGAAGAAGGAAGCAGAGGAGAGAAGGTGTTAACCCTAGCCTCCAGAGCAGTGCATGGCCTTGGCTCTGACCTCTGCCTAAGCCCATAGGGCAAGGGAATGGGAAACCATTCCACATTCCAAACTTTCTCTCAGCCACACTTCCTGACTGCAGACAGAGTGTCAGGAGCTGCAAGGATGTGAGAACACCAGCTGTGCTCATCAGTCACAGCAGGGGGGTGGTGGGGGGGTGGGGAACCAGGGGCCTGCAGGGGCTCAGATGATGCTCAGGGTCCCAGTGGTGGCCTGAGGAAGGAGTACTGGTGCCTGCCACCCAGCTCTGTACCAGCTGTGTTGAGGGGAAACTGAGGCCACGGGAACCTCCAGATGGAACCCCCAACCCCCAGTGCACTCTGCAGAAGCCCGCTGCCTCGACCTTTGCTCAGGCAGCTGGTCTCTACCTCACTAATGTTTTTGGCTCCACAGAGGCCTAGCAGGAGGCAAAAGCCAGTACTTCCCTCTACCGGCTCAGCTCCTGGAGGCAGTTGATGAACTCACGTGATCCTTCCCAAGTTCTTAAAATATACGAAAACCTCAACAACGTTCTGTAAAGATTTTACATGTTTGACTTTGCCACGGAATTTCCTGAACTCCCTCAAGAGTGAGGATAACGCTGCAAGAAATTCAAATACAGCAGTAAAAGTTACCATGTTGAAAAACAGTGAGGGACTGACCTGGAATACCCACAATGTGGGATGCTGGGTCAGGAGGATGGGTAGCCTGTGCTACACAGCAAGAACCTGCCTAACAACAACAAATTCTCAGGCCTGGGACTTGGTTCACAGTATTCCCAACAAGCTTCATACAGGTGACCCACGCTTGAGGCTTACTGTCTCCACTTTGATATGAGGTATCTAAGATCTAGACCTGCAAAGTGCCTTGACCAGAACCACAATGAGCACAAGTCTCATTTAGGTCCCTAAATCTCATTGAGAAATCTAGGAAGGACCTGAAATCTAGGAACGACCTCACCCTGCCCTGCATCTCTGTACCACTCCGATCTGTACCTGACAGTAACAGATGACTGGACAGACGAAGACACAACAACCTGAAAACCAGAGCCAAATTGGACAGGCTTGACAGATGAACAGTGCATGTTTTAAATACACATTCTGACCTGGCCAAGTAACCTCAATGACACGGCCCTGTTCTAAGACTGTGATCACCCAATTTCCAAAGAGAGTCTCCTAGACAGCAGAGGCAGACACAAAACCGAATGCCTGGGCATGCATATACAGGCGGACTCACCGCCCTCCAAGTAAGGGACTAGCACAGATCTGAGACCTAAAACGTGCTAAACGTGCTATGTATCCAAGAATGACCACCCTGCCTGGTTCACACGGTGCTGGGGACTGGACCAGGGACTTCATGCATACTAGGCAAACACTGTACCTGCTGCACCACATCTCTAGCATTGACACGGTATCAGAAACTTAACCTGAAAATGAGCAGACCTTCACCAGTGAAGAAGAGGCGCTTGGCTTTGCCTGGTTGTCCTTAACTCTTGTCATCTGTACTTCTCGTTGATGAAAAGTGACTGTCACATACAGCGACACTATGGCCTCGAAGAACAGATGTCCTTCTAGTAACAGAGGAAGGAAGAACTCCAACAACACTCGAAGTACGTGATATTCCTAGGACCCACCTTAGCTGGGTACTTGGAAGGTCAAAGAACCTTCCAGAAGGAGGTGAGGCAACCCCAAGGCCTGAGAGGTGAGTGCTGGGTGGGGAGGGACTCATTTTCTAGTCAGAGGAACAGCAGGGGCTAAGCCCAGCAGCTTCAAAGTTTTGTTTTTTAACCTTTTTAAAAAGATTATTTATTTTATGTACGAGTGCTATATCTACATGCCAGAAGAGGGCATTAGGCATTAAATCCCATTGCAGATGGTTGTGAGCCACCGTGTGGTTGCTGGGACTTGAACTCAGGATCTCTGAAATTACAGGCAGTGCTCTTAACTGCCGAGCCTTTGTTTTTAATCTTTTTGTCTGTCTGGGTTTTGCTCTTGGAGACAGGGTTTCTCTGTGTAGCTCTGGCTGTCCTGGAACTCACTCTGTAGACTAGGCTGGCCTTGAATTTATAACTTATAGATCCTCCTCCTGACTGCTGGGATTAAAGGTGTTGGCCACCACTGACTAATCTTTTTTTTTTTTTTTTGAGATGGTGTTTCATGCAGCCCATGTGGCCTCAAAACTCACTGTATAGCTGTGGATAACCCCGAACACCTGACCTTCCCATTGAGTGTATAGCTTAGCTCAGTCTTAAAATTAGGTAGAGAATTCCAGAGAAAGGTGGGAGAGGTGGGCAGGAGCCACATGGACAGGGCTTGTCTGCCACACTGAAGAACTTGGTGAGCTTAGCTCTGTAGGTAAAGGCAAGTGTGAGATGGTCCTGAGGCCACACAGGAGCCAACCCTGGAAGAGGAAGAATCATCAGCCACAGCTTCCTCCACCTGGAGGATTCTGCCAGTAGCTCTTAGTGATAAGTAGTGGGAGGCACATCGAGGTTTCAAAACTTGTACTCTCAAGGACAGCCAGGAGTCCAGATCTTTATATGAAATCATTGGGCCAGGCAGTGGTGGCGCACACCTTTAATCCCAGCACTTGGGAGGCAGAGGCAGATGGATTTCTGAGTTTGAGGCCAGCCTGGTCTATAGAGTGAGTTCCAGGACAGCCAAGGCTACACAGAGAAACCCTGTCTCGAAAACAAACAAACAAACAAACAAAAACAAAAAAAAGTTGGATTTTCCAATGTTTTCAGCCCAGATTCCATAAACTGAGCAAATCCTGTCCTCAGGCCTAAAAGTTGAAGCACTTTAGTATTTCTTGGGGAGCTTTCAGAATTCAAGACCAAAGCATAGGGAACCATGAAGGGTAGTAGTGGACAACTTTGAGGTTTAATAAAAATCAATTGGGCTGGGAAGATGGTTCCATTAATAAAGACACCGGCCTCTAAGCCTGAGGACCTGAGTTCTATCCCCAGGAGCCTGTGGTAGAAGGAGACTCCCAAAAGTTATCCTCTGATTTCCACTTGCATACTGTGGCATGGGAATACACACAGGGAACACACACGCACACACACACACACACACACACACACACACTCTTAAATATATGTTGGAGTGATGTTTTTGTACACTGTATGAAGATATGTCTCTAACTTCCTTGCCTGATTGATTAAAATAAAAAGTCTACAGCCTATAGCAAAATGCAGAATAGGGGCTGGTGAGATGGCTCAGCGGGTAAGAGCACCCGACTGCTCTTCCGAAGGTGATAAGTTCAAATCCCAGCATCCACATGGTGGCTCACAACCATCCGTAACGAGGTCTGGCGCCCTCTTCTGGAGTGTCTGAAGACAGCAACAGTGTACTTACATATAATAAGTAAAATAAATCTTTAAAAAAAATGCAGAATAGTAAGGAGGGACTGAGAGAAAGAGAGACAGACAGACAGACAGACAGACACAGACAGAGACAGGGACAGAGACAGAGAGGAACTCAGGGAAAGAGAGTCAGGCTGAGGAGGTTCAGTCAGCTAACACTGAGGAAGCAGCAGGCCGAGAAGGAAGGAGCCACATGGCAGAGCTTAGGTTAGTATAAATGGGATCACAGTTCTGAGCTAGGGGGAAAGTGCCTAGCTATAGGGCCAGAAGCTTTTAAGTAAATATAGTCTCTATGTCATTATTTGGGAAGTCACATAAAGGCACACATTACAAATGGAGGGCTGGTGAGATGTCTAAACAGATGACAGTGCCTGCCACCAAACCTAGTGACCTGAGTTCTGCCTGGGTACCCACATGGAGGAAGGAGAAAGATAGCCCCTTCAGATTGTTTTCTGACCTCCACTGGAGAAAACAGCACGGGTGCACTGAGCTCAATACACAGTAAATAAATGCAAAACTGATTAGATACTAAATATCCTGACAGTTTTTAAGTCCCCCAGTCTGGGCGGCAGGCTGTGTGCTTGGCCTGCCTGTGACGCTCTCCCACATGAACTCACTGCCCAGGGCATGCTCTCTCTTCCTCCCTTCAGCTCCGGCAACTCAGACCTTGCTGCCAGGCGCTTCCTTGCTCAGGGCTCACACTGGCTACCCCTCTGCCTGAAATACTCTTTACCCAGACCTTCACAGGCTTCATAGAAGCAGCACCCAACTTGTCGCACCTCATATATCCTGCATACTACATATTTACATGATGATTCATAACAGTACCAAATTATAGTTTTGAAGTAGCAGTGAAAATAATGTTATGGTTGGGAGCCAGAACAGCCAGCGTGAGGTGCTGTATTTAAAGGGCTGCAGCAGTAGGGAGGTTGGGGACCACTGCTCAGCCTTTTCGCCACACACTGCCACACTCGAGCCTCCTCTGACCTCTCCATTTAAAACTGCAACCAGTTTCTTCTCCCGTTTCTCTTTTCCTGCAGAAACTTTCTAAAGTACCCTCCTCACAAGCCACACAACAATGCTTCAGCCATCAGTATGCAGCATATATGACAGCACATAAGACAGTTTCCACAAGATTATATCACCTGGGACATTAGAGTTTTCTCAGTTTGTGTTCACACACTCTGCAATGTCATACAACGGAAAAGCCCAAGATGGACTTCTCTGGACATCTCCCCTTCATTTATGGGACATTATGAGTGTCTTTCTGATTTCCTACCAGTGGCCCTGACACCCCCAGGGTGGGATCCTGAAGGTAGGGTCCTTTTCTTGTTAATGCTCCAGCCCAGGACCAGGAACAGTGCCCAGTAAACAGTAAGTACACCATAACTGCATGTCACCAATTCAGGGATTCTATCTGCCCTGATGGAGCATCCAGGCTGATGGTGAGTCTCTGGCTGATCTTAAATCAGCAAGGTCCTCAGAGCAGGGGGCAGGGACACCAGGGAAGGTCAGAGGTAAGATACTCCAAAGCCAAGGTCGGCAAGACAAGAGGGACCTGACAGACAGGGAGAGGATGGGTTGTGGCATCGCGGAGAGCGGAAGTGCAGCCTCAAGTCTGAGGCCATGAGGAAGGGCAGCTGGGGAAATCGCTGGTGCAGCAGAGGCCCCTCCTGCATGGAAGGGACAAGACAAGAAGGCTGGCAGGGGGGCGCCGTGGGTAGGTGTGGGCTTAGGGAGGGCTGCCCACTTCAGAGCAGAGGAGTTCAGGCCAAAGCAGGGCAGGAGTGAAGCAAGAAGCTATCGGGGAGCTGTCACAGCACTTTTCTTGGCACTTAAAGAAAGGAGAGCAAGGCTGGGTATGTGGCCCAGACCGTGGAGTACTTCTTAGAATGCACAGACCCCTAGGTTCAACCTTGAGCACTGCATGAAACCAAGCATGGTAGTACGTGCCTGTGATCCAAGCATTAGGGAGACAGAGGCACGAGAACCTGATATTTGATGTGATGACTATTGTGATAACTATGCTAATATGATGACTATTTCTGTTAACTTGACCTCAGCTGGAATTAACATAAGCCAAGCAGGCACACCTGTAAGAGAGTTTTCTTCAGTGGATCATTTGAGGAGAGAAGACGCACCCTAAATCCAGATCAGACCTTCTGGTGACAGCCTATAGGAAGGACATAGAAAGACATAGAAGAAGGAAGCTTTTGTTTCTTGCCCTCATTCTTACTGGTATTAAAAGCCTACTGCTTCAGGATTCCTATGTACCAGCTGAGACATCCAACCTCACGCGACTGAACAACTGTTGGATTCTTGGATTTTTCCAACAGGAGACAGACATTGTTTAGCCAAATGACACCTTGGAAGACATTCTAATAAATCCCATATACATACACACATACATACATATACACACACACATATATATAATATATATAATAAATCCCATATACATACATACATATACATGTGTGTATGTATGTGTGTGTTCTATTCCTCTAGCCTTCGAAGACATTCTAATGTTACATTAGATAGATAGATAGATAGATATAGATAGATATAGATAGATAGATCTCCCAGGAGTAGTTTGTTCAAGAGTAACAGAAGTATAAAGATGCTTTTTTTTTTTTTTTGGTTTTTTTCGAGACAGGGTTTCTCTGTAGCCTTGGCTGTCCTGGAACTCACTCTGTAGACCAGGCTGGCCTCGAACTCAGAAATCCGTCTGCCTCTGCCTCCCGAGTGCTGGGATTAAAGGCGTGCGCCAACACGCCCAGCCTAAAGATGCATTTTTTAAAAGTATATGAAACAAGCCTTCCAATTTGCTGACAGTTACTGAAGCCTCTCTTAGAAGCTGATGGCCTACTAGCAAAAAGCCAGGAAATAGATGGAAATTCTGGTAAAGAGACAAGAACCCTAGTAAGTTAATTAGGTATGGGGAGATTTGCCACCCTGACTCTGAGGAGATAGACCCAGAAACTGAGGAGAGGTAACCAACCATGTGGCACACATCAAAACGGGATAAATAGGTTACATAAGTAGTGAGCTAGTCAGCAAACAAGGCTAAGCTTATGGCCTAGGCATTCACTCATACATAAGAAACCTCTGAGTTGGGCTGGTGAGATGGCTCAGCGGGTAAGAGCACCCGACTGCTCTTCCGAAGGTGATGAGTTCAAATCCCAGCAACCACATGGGGGCTTACAACCACGGTAATGAGATCTGACACCTTCCTCTGGTGCGCCCACCTCTGGTGGGTCTGAAGTCTATAGTGTACTTATGAATAATAATAAATGGAGAGAGCGGGACAGACCAGAGCGAGCAGGGTTGACCGGAACAAGGAAAAAAAAAAAAAAAAAAGAAACCTCTGAGTTGTTATCAGTGAACTAGCGCCTGGGTAGGAAAAAACAAAAACAAAAACAAAACCCACAGTCACAAACGGCATCCGAGAAACAGTCCCGGTGGATGGCAGGAAAAAAAACGTTTCCCAAGCAAAAGCAGTTACGGAGTTGGGCAGGAGGCTAAATCCCTGTAAGAGAGAGCAAGGGGAAGCCTGTCAGCAGTAGGCAGTCAACAGGGAACTGGAACCTCAGGCACAATCCACAAGCAGAAAAACTTCCTAGAGCTGGGTGGGGCAGACAGGCTCAGCTCTCACAGAAGAGCAAACAGCTGCTCCAGCCCCAAACCCAGCAAGGGCAGTGCTCCACTCCATAGCCACGTGCTAGCCTGGGGAGCATGCCACCTCGAGGGCCCAGCAACTTCTCAGAGTGGGGGAGGGGTCTGACATCTGGTGAGCCGCAGCTCCTGGAAGGTTCTGGCCGATATTCACCAACCTGTGATGCCAGCCACAAACTGGGAATGAAAGGGCGGAGGCAGAGCTAGTCACAGCATGGGAAGCAGAAACCAGACACAGACTGAGAGAACACACAGAAGAAATCGGAGCACAGCCATACTTCTAATCAGGTAAAAAAATGTTTGAAATTATGTTTTAATGATAAAGAGGGGGTGTGAAAAAAATATAGAAAGAATTTAAAATTAATAAAGTTAAAAGGAACAGGAGAAGAAAGATAAACAAAAAGCCTTTGGACTCATATATAAGCCATTTTAAATGGCTTAAAGGAGCTGGGCGTGGTGGCCCACGCCTTTGATCCCAGCACTCAGGAGGCAGAGGCAAGCGGATTTCTAAATTCGAGGCCAGCCTGGTCTACAGAGTGAGTTCCAGGACAGCCAAGGCTACAGAGAAACCCTGTCTCAAAAAAACCAAAAAAAA
This sequence comes from Mus minutoides, assembly GCA_902729485.2. NCBI lineage: Eukaryota > Metazoa > Chordata > Mammalia > Rodentia > Muridae > Mus > Mus minutoides. The sequence continues at coordinate 469,966 of LR753442.1, read as the reverse complement.
AAAAAAAAAAAAAAAGGCTTAAAGGTAGAAACGATAAAGAAAGAGATACCTAATGAAATTGACACATTGCAACAGTGGTTGTCATTATGCTAGTATTTCTTACCCTAATCTTAATCATCACAATGGCATTATATGCCTTCTCAAAAAATGGGCTCTAAGGCCGGGCGTGGTGGCCCAAGCCTTTAATCCCAGCACTCGGGAGGCAGACGCAGGTGGATTTCTGAGTTCGAGGCCATCCTGGTCTACAGAGTGAGTTCCAGGACAGCCAGGGCTACACAGAGAAACCCTGTCTGGAAAAACCAAAAAAAAAGAAAAAAAAAAGGCTTAAAGGTAGAAACGATAAAGAAAGAGATGGGTCTTGAAAAACCAAAAAGAAAAAAGAAAATGGTAACTCTGAATCCAACAAGGTGATCAGGCCCCTAAAGGCAAGATCAGCACCAATGGATGAACAGATTAAAAATACAGCTCATATTGGGTCTCATATGGTATGACTTTAATAGAAGTGATCTCTAAAGGTTTTAGGAAAAGCCAAACTAAACTGTCAAATGTTTTAATTGTGGCAAGGAAGGTCATTTTAAAAGTTTGGCAGGCTCTGGTGAGATGGCTCAGCGGTTAAGAGCACAGACTGCTCTTCCAAAGGTCCTGAGTTTAAATCCCAGAAACCACATGGTGGCTCACAACCATCTGTAATGAGAACTGACGCTCTCTTCTGGGGTGTCTGAAGACAGCTATAGTGTACACACATGAAATAAATAAATAAATCTTAAAAAAAAAAAAAAAAAAGTTTGGCAAAGGCTGCCATGGGACTAATGAATTTAGATGATCCAGAGACAAATAAGGTAACCCCGTGTCAGGAAATGCCCCAAGAGGCCCCAATATCAAATTCAAATCAGCCATAACAGAGAAACTTATCTTCAAGACAGTTAAACAACACAGCTCTGGTTATGGTTGACATTAACAACCCAGATGTCAAAGTCAGAGTAACTTCAATTGATAGGCCAAAAACCTCAGCAGAGACCAAAAACCAAGTATTTTTGGCAAACTACTATAAATGATAAAAGACCAAAGTTAAAATTACAGCTAGACGGAATTGAGATTGAATCTTTAGACTTTGAGAAAGCTAATATTAAATACAAAAAGGTTATTAGATATTTAAAGACCAGACCCACACCTATTCATGAATGGATTAAAACTACTATGGCTATTGGATCTAACTTGTACAATTCTGTTATGATCGGAAAGACAACTGCATACAATTTGAGAGCTCAGAATGTCCAATGCTTTGGTAGTGGAAGACCAAGCCCTTTCCTAAAAGACTGTAAGCAAACAGATTCTAAGTATAATATTTTCTACAATCCATGGAAAAGGTTTCCTGAGATGTAGAGAGATGTGGAGAGAGAGCAGACACAGGGTTTATGAATCAACAAGAGATACTCAAGATCAACAAGAGATACTCAAGGCGGCTTCTTACCATCAAAACAGGCCCAACAGAAAACAACGTGAACTATTTATTCCCTGTCAGCCAAGAAAAAACTGCTCTGGAGAGCAACTAGAAAAAGTAAAGCCTAGAGAACAGATAGTGCAGCTCAAAACTGAGTTCCAGGACAGCCAGGGCTACACAGAGAAACCCTGTCTCGAAAAACCAAAAAAAAAAAAAACCAAAAAAAAAAAAAACCTGACTCACTGTTTAAAGATAGAGCAGCTCCAATAAATAGAACAAAAGATGCTACGGATACCAAACGTTTGAGTAGCTTTGGCCCCCACAGACCAGTGTTGGAATGCTTGGCCCCCAGGGAGTGGCACTATTAGGAGGTGTGACCTTGTTGGAGGAAGCACATCACTGTGAGGTGGGCTGACAGTCTTCTAGTGCTCAAAGTGCCCCAAGTGTGGAATCAGACCCTCCTCCTGGCTGCCTGCTGAAGACAGTCTCCTTGCTGCCTTTGGATCAAGATGAAGAAATCTCAGCTCCTCCAGCATCAGGCATCTGCCTGCAGGATGCCATGCTTCCTACAATGATAATAATGGGCTGAACCTCTGAAACGGTAAGCCAGCACCAATTAAATGTTTTCCTTTATAAGAGTTACATTGGGGGCTGGAGAGATGGCTCAGTGGTTAAGAGCACTGACTGTTCTTCCAGAGGTGCTGAGTTCAATTCCCAGCAACCACATGGTGGCTCAAAACCATCTGTAATGGCATCTGATGCCTTCTTCTGGTATGTCTGAAGACAGTGACAGTGTACTCATTTACATGAAATAAATAAATGAATATTTTTTTTAAAGTTACGTTGGTCATGTCCCTTCACAGCAATAAAACTCCAAGGCACCAAAACAAGATATTTTGACAAACTTTTACAGATTATCAGAAGACAAAACTAAAGGTATTTATAAATAATATTAAAACTAAAGGAACAGCAGTCATAAAAACATGCTACCACAATCTCAGCAAAATCCTGGCTGCCAGATTTGACCTCTTCAAAAGGTAGATATTCAATTTCAAGGAGTTGTAACTTTACACCAGATAAAGCTAAATATAAAATAACCTAAATATACACGACCTGAAAGTCAAATAGAAAAATTAAAGCTATAGATGGCAAATAGAGCCATAAATGTATGAGGGAGTGCTGCAGCAGATAAAACAGATTAACACGCCAGGCGTGGTGGCACACGCCTTTAATCCCAGCACTCGGGAGGCAGAGGCAGGTGGATTTCTGAGTTCGAGGCCAGCCTGGTCTACAAAGTGAGTTCCTGGACAGCCAGGGGTACACAGAGAAACCCTGTCTCAAAAAACCAAAAAAAAAAAAAAAAAAGGAAAAAAAAAAAAAAAAAAACAGATTAACATTGCTCCAACTTCAAGGACGAGCCAAAGTAGGAGAGATTCCTGCTATCAAAGACAGTTACAGACTGTCCAAACTGCCCATAAACTAGACACAACAAAAGTTGGCTCTCAAATTTTTTTTTTATTATTATATGTAAGTACACTGTAGCTATCTTCAGACACTCCAGAAGAGGGAGCCAGATCGGATGGTTGTGAGCCACCATGTGGTTGCTGGAATTTGAACTTATCACCTTCGGAAGAGCAGTCGGGTGCTCTTACCTGCTGAGCCATCTCACCAGCCCCGGCTCTCAAATTTTATAGGGAGGAACACTGCTAATAGAATAATTATTGGCTTACTAAATGAGATAGCTACTAAGGAGGCAGCTCATAGAAGTAATCTCTTACTGATAAAAGAAAACTTAAACAAAGGATCATGGAGTTTCTTTTTCCAATACAGAAATAAAGAATATATTCATAAAAAAAAGTGAAGCCTGACTCTCCCATAGATAGAGAATATACACTGGATTTTTACAAGGACTGGTAAATAGCTCAGCATACATATGTTATAACTTCAGACTATCAGAAAGGAAAAGTGTCATGCTGGAGAAGAGGTTTTCTCTTTGTTTCAACAGGAGAAGAAAAGCTATGGATTTCTTCAAAATTAATAAAAATCAGATTTGATCAGGGGGAGATCCTGACTGCAGACATGAAAGAAATCAAGAATACCAACAAAACTGGTAACAGGTACTACTGATCCCTCTACATGGGAGTAGTTCTGAGACATGAAAATGTCTCCAACCAAGGCTTTAGCTAAGCATAGCCAATAAATCTTGTCAACTACAAAATCCTCAGGAATTACCATACCATCCTTTCAAATGGCATAAAAATTGATATTCGTTTGATTATACAATCTAAACTAACTTATAAAAGTAAGATAGATGGCTTCCCTGCTAGTACAGAGAGCAGAGTAGAAAATCATCTTTAGCTGATTGTGCACACCATACATTTTATACATATGTTAATACAAAAATGTATATTACCTTTGAAAGTTCATATGTTTCCAGACACCAATGCAGTTAAAACAAACATGACGGGGGCTGGTGAGATGGCTCAGTGGTTAAGAGCACTGACTGCTCTTCCAGAGTTCAATTCTCAGCAACCGCAAGATGATTTACAAACATCTGTAATGGGACCCCAATGCCCTCTTCTGGTGTGTCTGAAGACAGCTACAGTGTGTAATCACATATATAAAATAAATCTTAAAAAAACAAAAACAAACACAAAAAAAACCCAAGAAATGGAGTGGATGCTCTATGGTTGTTTGTTGGATGATAGATGTTAAAAGGGAGTTGTTTTCAGTGATACAAATTTAAGGTTATATTTTGCTACAATATACTATGTATATGTGTGTGTGTGTGTGTGTGTGTGTGTGTATATATATATGTATATGTGTATGTAATATATAGCATATGTCATAGTTATATATACATATTTGTATACATATGCATTATATAACTATAACACATATACATATATGTTTCAACTTGTTGCAGGTATTATACCTATGTAATTCTTAAAAATGCAATATTAAGTTCTAGTCCTTTTTTTTTTTTTTTTTTTTTTTTTTTTTTTTTTTTTTTTTTTTTTTTTTTTTTTTTTTTTTTTTTTTTTTTTTTTAATTTTTATTATATGTAAGTACACTGTAGCTGTCCTCAGACACTCCAGAAGAGGGAGCCAGATCTTGTTACGGATGGTTGTGAGCCACCATGTGGTTGCTGGGATTTGAACTTATCACCTTCGGAAGAGCAGTCGGGTGCTCTTACCCGCTGAGCCATCTCACCAGCCCCAAGTTCTAGTCCTTTTAAAAGCTGCTATTAGAAACTGTTTACGATAAATAAAAAATACAAGTTAGGGCTGGGTGTGGTGGCGCACGCCTTTAATCCCAGCACTCAGGAGGCAGAGGCAGGCGGATTTCTGAGTTCGAGGCCAGCCTGGTCTACAAAGTGAGTTCCAGGACTGTACAGAGCTGTACAGAGAAACCCTGTCTTGAAAAAAAACAAAACAAAACAAAACAAAAATACAAGTTAGGTCAATCAAACTTATGGTCCTGTTAGATACTAATTTAGTTAATAACAGAAATTAGGCTGGAGAGATAGCTGAGCAGTTAAGAGCACTGACTGTTCTTCCAGAGGTTTTGAGTTCAATTCCCAGCAACCCCATGGTGGCTCACAACCATCTGTAATGGGATCCGATGCCTTCTTCTGGTGTGTCTGAAGACAGTTACAGTGTACTCATATACATAAAATAAATAGATCTTTAAAAAAAAAAAAAGAAATATATTTCCTCGGTTCAACAGATAGTAAGTAGCTAGAAACAAGCAATGTCTGCCTATTCAGATGTACTATAGACAGACAGTCTTTAAAAACTCTCAGAGATCTACAGAAAATGGTACTTAAAGATGTTTTATTAATAAAGGGATGTTTCTTGGCACAGACAGGTCAGCTCCTGGCAGCGCCCTCATTCTACTTCAAAGAAGACGATGAGCATTGAGAACCTCCGCACGGAGTTTGCTTCAAAGGTGGCAAACAAGCCACTGGGCAAGAAACTACCCTTGCTTCAGCCGCAGACAGTACGCTGTCCAAACTGGAGCAACAGGATGCAGGCAAGTCAACTGCTGAGTTTCTCAAGGACAGGGTAGGCAAGTCCTTCATAGTTCCTGCTCCTCAGAGTGTCTGTCAGATATTCTGAACGAGAAGGCTGCGATGGGGCTCCAATGACTCAGCGAGATGTCATGTGACTGTCCAGGTAGCCAGCTGTCTATCATGTCTATAGATTTGGAAGCTGCTTCATCTGCACTTCCTGCATACTCAGGTAATTCCATTCCTTCTTGAGCTCTGATAGGGCTGAAGACTAGATAGTTACAGTCTTAAGCTTACATTGTTTAGGATTTGAGAAAATGTTTTATGGTCTAAGAAGCTATTTTTAGGTTTATAAATGCAAATTTTGATAGAAAATGATTTATGTACAGAACTCTAACTCTGTATAGCCCTGTACAGGGTAGATAGTAGGGTACTTTTCCAAGGGTGCTAAATACAAATGGACTGGACGTTGTGAAAGTAACTCTTACCTGATAGTTATGATTATTCTTATCATATATAGTTTACTGATGTCAGAGACTTTCATTGAACTAAAAGGGAGAGATGTAGAGAGAATTTCTTGTGTACTGTGCGGAAGAATCACCTGTCAATAAAAAGCTGATGGCCTATTAGCAAAAGGCAGGGAAGAAGAGGCGGGAGTGCTGGTAAAGAGATGGGAACTCTGGGGAGTTAGTCAGGCATGGGGAGATTCCCCACCCAGGCTCTGAGGAGACAGATATATGAAACTGAGGGGAGGTAACCAACCATGTGGTACACAGAATACAATAAACAGGTTATATGAGTTATGAGCTAGTCAGGGAACAGCCCCAAGCCATGCTAGGCATTTATTCGTACACAAAAAGCTTCCAAGTTGTTATTCAGGAACCGGGCCAGGTAGAAAAGATCACAGTGATGCCTCTCCATGCTCCCCGACCTGGCTGTGGACTGGGACGTAGCTCTAAGCTACCTCTCCAGCACTTTGCCTGCCTGCCACCATGCTCCCCACCATAGTGATAAAAGACTAACCCTCTGAAAAGGGAAACAAGGCCACAGTTACATGCTTTCTCTTTTACAGGAGTTGCCCTGGTCACAGTGTCTCTTCACAACAGTGAACAGTATCTAAACAGGTTTCAAATTTTGATTGGTTGGTTGGTTGAAGCACCTATCAAAAGATGGCCTACTGAAAGAGTTGGAGATGTCTGATACCCCTTGGCTTAGTGCTGAGGAAGGGATTTTAAGGCTCAGGGAAATGCAGTGCTAGAATGGGTACTCTGTGTAAAATCTGATCCTCCACAATGTGAAGGCCCAGAAGACACGTTCTTCACAAATCCTGTAAGACACAAAATAGTGAGAGGGGCACCAGCACGTTTGAAGAGTTTTGCCCTTTTCCTTGTGCCAGACCTAAGGGCTGGAGATGCTACTGCTCAGTGGATGAATTAAACACAATGGGTTTAACTGGGCCCCAGAGTAGCAGGGCCAGGTGGCAGCACTGAATTAACTAAGGCAAGATGATCATAGTTATTCCAATGAGCAGCACGACAAAGCAATGACGGTAATAGCCTGTCATAACGGTCAGCACAGGCAAAGTGAATTTTAGTGTGGCATGACTGGTATGGACTTAAGTGCTGGTTAACCAACCATGGTGTTTCTAGGCATGAAACAGGAAGCCTACTATGTTCTCCTCTGACCTACATAAGCAGAAAATTTCTCAAGCAAATAAAAGGCTACATTAAATCATGATCAAGAGAGAATCTCAACCTGTGAACCAGTTTCTAGAGTTGAGCCAGTTTGCAGACCCAGAACTCCTTGAATGAGGGAGTGGCCAAGTTCCACTGATTAAGGACCTTGATAAGACACCTAAAAGTTTTACTGTTAGCCTTTCTCCTGTCCTTCCCCAGAGGGACCGGTGGTCTTTTAGAAGGGAAACTGTACACTGGGGAAGGAAATGATCAGACTTTCTGAGGTCTACTGGATGCTGTTCTGAATTGACACTGGTTCTGGAAAACCCCTAGAAACATTGTGGCCCATCAGTTAAAGTCAGAGCTTATGGAAGCCAGGTGATTAATGGAGTTTGGGCTGAAGTCTGACTCATAGTAGGACCAGGAAGACCCTGAATTTCTCCTGTGGTTATTTCCTGAGTCCCAGAATGTATAATTGGGATAGATATGCTTAGAAGTTGACAGAATTCTCACACTGGTTTCCTGGTCTGTGGTGTGAGGGCTATTATGGTTGGAAAGGCCAAGAAGCCTTTAGAGTTGCCTCTCTACCATGGAAAACAGTGAATCAAAACCAATATTGAATACCAGGAACAACTGTCACCATCAAGGACTTGGAAGACGCAGTGGGGAGAGGGGTTGCCAGATCTCCCTTTAGCTCTCCTATCTGGCCTTTGCAGAATATTTTGGTAAGAATCTGTTTGCACAGATATTTGTGTTTTCTTCACTAAATTTATTATACAGTATATCATCAATTGAGATAATGTCAATGGTTCTCATATTTAAGTTATGAGATATTAAAGTAACTTCCCTCAAGGAACATTGCCACCTATTCTAAAATATATAATGAATTTGTGGTTGTACATGTTAAAGTTATAATTATGACCTAGTTACTGTTTTCATTTGGAAATTAAGCATGACATACAGAGAGATGATTATGTCTCAAGCTGATAAATGGTGGGCCTGTGGCTGTTCTTGGTTGGCAATGTGACATCTGTGAATTAGCTAAAACCCAAGTGGCTGGATACACCTGCAAGGGATTTTTGCTGGTCAGATCATCTGAGGTGGGGAGACCCATCCTAAATCTGGGCCACGCCTCCTGGCGGCAGCCTAAATAAAGGACAGGGAAGGTTTTTTTGTTTTTTGTTTTTTTGTTTTTGTTTTTTTTTTTCTTTCCTGCCCTCACTGGTCCTGGCAAGTCCATCCCCTCACTGGCATTACAGTCCCAGCCTCATGTACTGAATAGCTACTGGATTCTAGAACCTTCCATTGGGAGACAGCCATTGCTGGACTAACTGGACAACATCTTAGAAGTCATTCTACTAAATTACCTTTACATATATTCAGTCAGCTGTGCTCCTCTAGCACTGAAAGTGCTACACAATGACAGGATGGAGACTTAGACATGCTGGCTCAGGAACCCCGTTCCTAGGGAATGGGGGAAGGGCTGGGGACACAATGGGCACAAGAAATGGAAAGGATAAGGAGATAAGAAAATGAAACTAAAGTCGGGCATGGTGGCACACGTCTTTAATCCCAGCCCTTGGGAGGCAGAGGCAGGCAGATTTCTGAGTTCGAGGCCAGCCTGGTCTACAAAGTGAGTTCCAGGACAGCCATGGTTATACAGAGAAACCCTGTCTCAAAAAAAAAAAAAAAAAAAGAAGAAGAAGAAAGAAAGAAAGAAACAAACAAACAAAAAAACTAAGGTTCATGTGACATCTCAGAGGCTCTGTCACCATTCAGCCATTTGAGTCCAGAGGCTCAGATCAGAATCTGGAGGAAGGGGATTCACTTAAGAACAGGTGTAAGACAGGAAGGCATAGTTTCCATAAAGAAAAAACTCGCAAACTAGCACAGAGCAATATACTCTCCAGTGACATAGACCAGGGTAGAATGGGAAGAAGGGAGCAGAAAGAGAAGAATCCCAGGAATCATGCACGTGGAGACGGACGGGAGAGCACAGCATGTCCATCAGGGATATGACCAGAGGATGAGTAGCTCCTAGATCAAAGCAGGGCTGGAGGTGATGGACACAGGGAAAGTAGGGACCAGCCCCCTGGGGACAACAGCCAAGGCCTGTGGCCAGGAGAGGAACAGCTGTGGCAAGACGGAGCTTTAGTCCTTTAATGCTACTCAGAAACGGCTACCTGCTGCAGGCCAAACCCTGCCCCACCTCTCTGATGGGCAGGTCTCTGGTGCCTGCTCAGCACCTTCTCTGTAATATGGGATGAGGAGGAGAAGAACTGTCATTTACTGAGCTCTTACCGTGCATCAATCAAGGGCTCTCTCTGCATGTAATTCCTCATTTAATTCTTAGAAGACTTTCACCAGGTTCACATTACTATCATCCCATTTTACAGATGACAAAACAAGGCAAATGAAAACAAAGACGCACATTACACTGAGAATGACAGCAGGAGCTGGAGAGAAGGCCCCCCAGTGTCCACATGGTGGCTCACAACTGTTTGTATCTCCAGGTCCAGGATGTGTGGCACCTCTAGCTTCTGAGGTGCACATATTCATGTGTGCGCGCGCGCGCGCGCGCGCGCACACACACACACACACACACACACACACACACACACACACACGACCCCTATGCTCAGGGGTTAAGAGGACCCAAGTTCCATTCCCAGCTAAAACTGTAACTCCAGTTTCAGGGGCAATGTCGCCTTCTTCTGGCCTCCTCTGGCACTGCGCACACATGGTGACGGGCATACTTGCAGGCAAAACTCCCATACACATAAAATAAAAAAGAAACTGAACAGAGTGAAATTCAAACCCAGAACTTGAACTGATAAGCCACACAAGGCTCTTCACAGTTTACAGAGCACCTACATTACTTCACAGTGTCAGGGAGGGGTATGAGGTGACTCACACACCCAGAACATTGCAGGTTACCACAGGTGGCCTACTGACTACTGACCCTTCTGAGGTGTCCACACCCTAAGCCCCAGAAAAGGAATACGTTACTTTACATGACAATGGGGTTTTCAGACAAACTGAATTCAAAGATGGGCGGGGGCAGGGGGTGGAGGTGGGTTGATCCTGTACACTTAGGCAAGCCAGTAGGCTATCATGGGGCCATATGAGCAGCAGGAAGACCAGGAAAAGAGACTTAATGATGGAAGCAGAAAGGCAAAAAGGTTAGAAGTCACTGCGGGGTTGAGGAGAGGACAAGTCACAGCTTGAATCCATTCCTGAACCCAGGTAGCTTCTAGAAGCTGGAAATGCCAAGCAAATGGATTTTTCCCTGACAGCCTACGGCAGGAGCCAGCCCTGCAGACACCTTGACTCTAGCCCAGTGACACTGATTTTGGACTTCTGACCTTCGGAATGATAATACTACAAATCTGGGTAACACTAAGCCAGTCACTTTGGGTCATCTGTTTTACAGCAAAATGAACACATGCAGTCAGACTTCCTAGTCAGCCCTGGCTCCACTATTACTTCCAGAGATGCCTCCCTAAACCTCCGACTCTCCTTTGGTTACAAATTAAAACAGGGCTAACCCACCTGACCCTGCTCTCTGACAAGTACATATTGAGTGCTTGTATGAGTAAAGTTTCTCACTAGGCACTGGCCAGGGATGGGAGACGATCGGGGACAGGTAAGAGTGGAGTGGGGAGGGAGGCCTAGTTATTACCCCATTGGTCAAGTGAACCACCTAAGAGTCAGAGAGTAGAAATGACCAGCCTAGAGCCATACATACAGTGACAGAGGAACTCAATAATCCTCCTGCCTCCACCTCCTGTGTACTGGGATTACAGCCCTGTTTATTTACCCAGTTAGTCATGAAGCATTTGCTAGGCTGTGCCCCCAGTGTTGAGCTAGGAGCAGCTGGGACCCTAGTTCTATCCTTGAGAGGCCTGAAGCCTAAAAGACAGAAATACAGACTCAAAGTCCCCAAACAGCCTGATAAACATTGAGACGAAGGGAAGGAAGCTTAAAGGTCTGTAGAAACTCAAAGCTGTTGATGCTGATGGAGCCTAGCATCAGGGGAAGACATCTGGGAGGAGATGATAATTACACAAGAGCCAAGGACTCAGCCCAGAAGTGTGGGCCTACGGCTCCACATGGAAGGGATGGCTCAGCTGGAGATTCAATGCTGTAGCTTCTAGAGGGCAGGGAGGGGGCTGGGGGCTTCCTCTGGGCCTGGGTTCCTGTGAGTGAATTGGGGACTGCAATCTGCTGGGCCCTGGGGAGGTTAAAGGTCGCTGAAGGGCAAGGCAGGGGTGCAAGGGAGGCGAGGTCCTGGCTCAAGCCCTCACCCCACATGTAATCATGGCGTGACTACAGGTCATCTCAGAGCCTCGTGACCCCATCTGAGGAACAGAGCATGAGCCAAAACTGTCTCCAAAGACCCTCCCCAGCCTCCACAGGGAAATGACATGACACAAAATTACAAAAGGGTCTTTATTTATAAAAAAAAAAGCCAAAGGGGCCCCTGGAGCAACAGGACAGGAGGCAGGCGGCTTCTCAGGGGTCAGGGGCATTTGGACAGATGCGCTTGAGTGGGGGGGCGCCCTCCGAGTCCTCTGTGTCACCCTGGGCTGCCTCAGGGACAGATGGCACTGGCTCAAAGACAGGGTAAGCTTCAGGGGCCTGAAGAGGAAGGGCGGACAGGTGTGAGCTCCACTCTAACCCGAGAGCACAGTCTCCTAGCCTCTGCCCTTTCCACTTAGCTCCCGTGAGAACCCAGGGTCTGGCCCAGGACCAGGTAACCAGAACATAGGGTAAGGCACCAAAAACAATAGCAACACTGTTGGGGGAAAGAACTTGATTTTTCTGAAAAGCAAATCAAGGTAGTCCTTGTAGGGGAAGGCAATGTCTTAGGCTAAGTTTACAGCTCAGGACATGTGTCTGTGCGATGCGGGGGACCCAGGCTCTTGCGCACGCTTAGGAAGTGAAGTTCCACCAAGCTGCATTCTGAGCCTAGATTTTTTTTTTCAAGACCTTAGAGGAGCACCAAGATCATTCCAGGCTATCACTGCTCTTCTACCAGCCATGATGCAGCCCTCAGGGTGCTGTCTGTAATACTCTTCACCCAAGAATCCAACCTCCAGCTAAGCCTAGCACGAAGTCTCCCTGCTTCCCCAGAGTCTCCAGTTCCCACAAGGCCAGAGTGCAGACTCTGGCCTCTCTCACCTCAGCTTCTAGCAATTCTGGAACAGGCTCCTCCTTGGTCAGCTTTGGGGGTTCATCAGTACCTCCTGCAGGTGTCCCCCCTGGATCTGTAATACCAAACAAAGAGATGGTTCCTGAGCGGCTACTCTGTGCTGGGAGAATGGACCAGGGACAAAAGAAACAGGCGGGCACTGGTCACATATGGCAGCAGCAGAGGGGGATACCAAGTTGCCAAAGAAGGGAGACTCAGGTTGGATCTTGTTAGTGGGGAGTGAGCCAGGAGACAGCAGAGGTAGAGCAGAACTTAGAGACAGAAACAGGTGCTTAGCAACCACAGATCCTAAATCATCTACAGAACGGAAATATCGTCAGTGATACCACACGAGGCTGCTGTGTGTGTGGGTCAAGTGCTCGGCACACAGCATGCGCTCAGCAAGCGCCAGCTAGCAAGTTCATTCATTCACTTATTCACTCATTTCTTACATTTTTGTGGTAGTAGAGATGGGGCTCGGGGCCTTAGGCATGTCAGTTAAGCACCTACTGCTAGGATGCCTCCCCTGTCCTATCATTTTATATTACCAAAAGTATTTGGAACACTCTCAGTATGGCCCAGGGGCCCATGTCATGGTGTTCTTGACAGGGGAACAATTTTGGCAGCAACAGTATGTCAAGTCCTCAGTGTGACGTGAAGGAACCAAAGGCCTCAGGGAGCTGGAGAAAGATGTGAAGCAGGGAAAATCGCCATCTCGAATGCGTGCTTTAGGAAAGCTGTTCTGCAGCTGTGTGGAGGCCACCGGGGACAGGGGAGGAGGCCAGAGCAGGCACAAGGAGAAACGAAAAGGCAGAGCCAAAGGCACAGGAGTCAGGCACGCCTGGGAAGTGGTACTGACCAGACAAGGGGTGGACTATTTGAAGACAGAGGAGCTGACGAGGGCTCAGGCTCACTGGCTCTGTAAATCTGGGCCTCGTTCTCTGGATGTTGGGCTCCTCGTGTACAAAGAGGATTCATAATAGGATCATCGGTCCCCAAAAATGACAGTGAAGATTAAATGAGAAAACAAACAACAGAACATCGGAGTGCTCAGAGGAACGACTCACAAACAAGCAGGTTCTGTTAGCTGTTAATCTACTGCTATTAATCGGAATTATTTATTCCCTGAACATCTATTACACATCCCACAGGATCAAGATCAGTACGGCTGACAGGAGATGATAACAGAAAAAGACAGTAAGCAAGCAAAGAAATAAATCTGCAAAAAAATGTCAGCCGGTGATATGCGCCCTACAGATCTAAGAAGCCAGAGGAATGAGGCACAGCTAGAGGTGATCTCTGCCAGGGTCAGGAAAGATTCCCTAAGGGAGGCAGGACGGGGACAGAGGACATAATATAGAAACAAGGATGGGATGGTGGGTTAAACTCTGATGAGAGGGCTCCTGAGCCCTACCTCTCTCCTGGCCCAGTTGTGGGGGCTGAGTATCTTCAGTAATCACTTCTGGGGGTCCTGTCGGTGATCCAGGGCGGCTGGGCTGGGGTGTCCCCCCAGGGCTGGGCTCAGTGCCCTTTTGCAGTGAACCTTCGGAATGGAAACTCTGGTTGCTGTTCTCATCTGATGAAGCAAAAGCCACGTTAATTTGCCAGAGCGCCCAGGGGCTTCCTTCAGCAGCCCCCCCACCCCATTCCAGAATCTCTACATACCATTGAGATCCAGCAGGATGAGGGAGCCACCCCCTCTGGGACTGGTGCCCCTACCACGTCTCTCCCGGCCACGGGATCTCTCTGCCCCGCCTCCTGCCCGCCGCCTCTCCTGAGGGTTAGAGAAGTAAGATCAGAGCTAGTTGTCTAGGGAGCGCTTACAAAGCCCCTCAATACGAATAAGGAAACCTAGGTTCAGAGAAGGAAAAGGTGCTGCCTCAGGTTGTATAGGTTGAGTTAGGTCTTGAACTTGGAGAAAGTGTGTGTGTGTGTGTGTGTGTGTGTGTTCGCTTTTTGCGCGCTCGTACCCCCTAATAATCGTTACCATCTGCCTGGGCTCCACACCGGAGTCTCCAAGCCGACTGAAGGTGGAGGCCAAGGCTGGGGGGGAAATTGCTTGAGGCTGCACAGATGCAAGGCCTGTTGGGGGTTGGGCTTGCTCACCTCCTCCTGGGGATCCACCACAGGCACCCACTTGAAGATTCGAAGAGAAGTGTCACCCACAGTCACCCAGCGCTTCTCCCTGTGGGGTGGGGGTGGGGGGTCAGGAGACTGGATCAGGGAGGCTCCAAGGATGGGCCCCACATACTGGAGGTCAGGGAGGTAGGTATGCTAGGGTAGGGGGCAGCTTCGCTAACACTGGCACAGAAGCAGAAAGAGCCCTCAAACCCCAGGGCAAAGCAGAAACGGATATAACTTGGAGCTGCGGTTTTGCAGACACCTGGGGCACTCAGCAGGGCGCCACCAAGGCCTGGCCAGGGACTCTGGCAATGAAGACCCGGGGCCAAGCTTGCGAGAGTGTCAAAAGCTTCAGGGGGCGGGGCATAGATGAGGGCTCCCGCTCAGGGAAAGCACCACTCCGGACCACGCTTTGTAGACCTCTGGGAATTGCCGGGGAAAGGGGGCGCCCTGTCGATTCAGAGCACAGCTGGTGGGCGGGGGCAGCGGGCCAGGAAAGGGCGGACGCGTTTGGAGGAGGTGGCTTGGCTGTATCCCTGGCCCGGGGGCAGCGCTCACCATCTCCGGACCTTCTCGATGGTCGCCATCACCTTCTTGATGTCATCTTTGGCCCGGCTCCGGGTCTCGGCCCGCACGGTCCGGCCGGCCATGCTGGCGGGGCTGGGGCCGGGACAGAGCCCGTGGCGGGGCGGCCTGTGGTCCGGCGATCTCAGGCTGGGCGCCAGGCCCCAGCGCCGCTCTTTCGGCCTGCCGTCCCTCCGGGAGTTGGCCGCGCCCTCCCTCGCTCCCCAACGCCTCCGCGCGTCCCCGCCTGGCTTCCTAAGACCGCGCCCCGCCCCGGCCCGTCCCCGGAGCGGCCCGGGCGGCGCGGGCTGCTAGAGCCCCGGCCTGGAAGCCCGGCCAGCCCCGCCCCGGCCCGGGCCCGCCCCTCGGGGCGCACGGACGCACAGCGCCCTCTGCCAGCCACGGAGAGGGAGAGCTGGGGGGCAGCTGTGCGGCTGGACGCGCACGGTCCGAGCGAGGCGGTGCGTTCCGGCCACGTGGGCTCAGGGGTGCGCGAGAGGGACTGTCCTGGTGTGCGTCCGCGGCGGGTGGGCGTCCCTGAAATGCTCTGTGCGCGCGTCTGCCCTCTCCAGGCTGTTCGATTCTACGCTGCCCAACTTAACTTGTTTGTTCATTCATTCATTGAACAGTCCCATGAACAGTGCCAAGTACGTGCCAGACTCTGCTAGTGGAGAGCCGGCCTCCTCAGCCAGAATGGCGGGAGTGAGAAAGACCATGTAGATGGGGTAGCAAAGCAACTTGGCATTCCTTGAATCAGGGTGTGTAATTGGTAGAGATACTTTGGAAAACTGGCTGTCTTCCAGTGAAAAACTTATGCCAGCCCCTTCTTCCAACACTTTCCACTCCCAAGCTATCAACACTCAACAGAAGAAATGTGTGCTTGCCTAGTTTTTTGTCACCCTGACACAAGGTAGGTCATCTGGGATGAGGGAACCTTGGTGGAGAAAGCACCTCAGTCATGATGCCCTATAGGTAAGTCTCTGGGGCATTTTCTTGATGATAGTTGATGTGGGAGAGCCCACTCCACTGAGGGCAGTGCCACCTCTGGGCACTCTTTTTTTTTTTTTTTTTGGTTTTTTTCGAGACAGGGTTTCTCTGTATAGCCCTGGCTGTCCTGGAACTCACTTTGTAGACCAGGCTGGCCTCGAACTCAGAAATCCGCCTGCCTCTGCCTCCCGAGTGCTGGGATTAAAGGCGTGCGCCACCACGCCCGGCGCAAACCTCTTTACATTTGTTAAATAAATAGAAAAAAATCTTTCTTTTCTTTTTTTTTTTGTTTTTTGGGGGTTTTTGTGTGTGTGTTTGTTTGTTTGTTTTTGTTTTTTAGAGACAGAGTTTCTCTGTACAGCCCTGGCTGTCCTGGAACTCACTCTGCCTCCCGAGTGCTGGGATTAAAGGCGTGCGCCACCACGCCCGGCCCTCTGGGCACTCTTAAGAAAGCAGGCTGGACAAGACTTGAGGAGCAAGTCAGTAAGCAGCGTTCCTCCAAGGTCTCTGCTTCAGTCCCTGCCTCCAGGCTCCTGCTTTAAGTTCCTTCCCTGACTTCATAACGGAGTATCACTGCAAGCTGAAATAAATCCTTTCCTCCATAAGGTGCTTTTGATCATGGTGTTTATCACAGCAATAGAAACCTCACTAGGACAAAATGTGGTGCCTGTATGAACACCAAGATGTGTATACTGGAAAGTTTGGGACTCTTCACAGTAGCAACATCCTGGAAACAACTCAAAGAATGGAATGGAAAAAGCAAGGCTTGGTGGCCTTTGATCCCAGCACTTGGGAGGCAGAGGCAGGTGGATTTCTGAGTTTGAGGCCAGCCTGGTCTACAGAGTGAGTTCCAGGACAGCCAGGGCTACAGAGAAACACTGTCTCAAAAAAAAACAAAACAAACAAACAAAAAGAAACAAAAAGCAGTTACAACCTATTTCTACCGTGGGCACAGACAGAACAACCAGAGTCCATCTATGCGCAACAGTGGAGATAGATCTTGGATAAAAGAAGTCAGATGTGACAGCATGCATTAGAATAATAATTAGAATTATATGTGTGTGTGTGTGTGTGTGTATATATATATATATATATATATATATATATATATATATATAACAGAAAACAAATACATTCATGGGAGGGGGGGTCTGGACAGTGATCACTATTGGGACTACCAAGCAAAAGAAGGGGTTTCTGGCCGGGCGTGGTGGCGCATGCCTTTAATCCCAGCACTGGGGAGGCAGAGGCAGGCGGATTTCTGAGTTTGAGGCCAACCTGGTTTCTGGGAGCTTGTCACACTGCTCTTAAGTCAAGATGTACATTTATTACTTGTGTAATTTTTCTTGTGTATATTATATAGTTCAGCTAAAGATTTACTTAAAATGGGTGCTGTCAAGATGTCTCAGTGAATAAAGCACTTGCCACAAAGCCCATTGACTGAGCTCAATAACTGGGAGCCCATGTGATAGAAGGAGGAACCCACTCCTGACAGCTCTCTCACCTCCACACCTCTTACACATCATACACAGGCAAAAGAAATGAGAAATGTTTTGGTTCTTCCTAAAAAAAAAAAAAAAAAAAAAAAAAGGCCAGGTATGGTGGCTCACACCTTAATCCCAGCACCCAGGAGGCAGAGGCAGATCGATCTCTACATGTTTGAGGTCAGCCTGGTCCAATAATGAGATACATAGTAAGACCCAGTCTCAAGAAAAAAGTAAGAAAATGGGGACTGGAGACATGTCCCTGTGGTTAAGAGCTCTTACTGCTTTCCCAGACAGTAGTAGTTTGGTTCCCAGCACCCATGTTGCCCTGCCTGTAAATCCCCTCCAGAGGACTGATTCCATGCTCTCTTGTCTCCTCCAGCACTCACACTCAGATGCACACATGGCCCGACACACACTCAAATAAAAGGGAAGAAGATGAGAGTGTCTTGCCTGATTTGTATTTGAAGCTGCCCTGTCACTAGATAGGATGTGTCTGCTGTGCTGCGTGTGTGAGGGGTGTTTGTAAAGTTTTGGTGTGACCGTGCCCACCATGACTGATAGCTTTTCTTTTTTTTTTTTCTTCCCCTTGTTCTGGTCAACCCTGCTCGCTCCGCTTGACCCCTGCTCACTCCAGCAGGCTCTGCTTGCTCCGGCCGCCCAGTAAGCCCCGCTCTCTCCAGCCAGCCCTGCTCGCTCCGGCCGTCCCCATTCGGCCCCGCTCGCTCCGGTCGTTTTTATTATTATTCTTCATAAATACGCTGTAGCTGACTTCAGACACACCAGAGGAGGGCGTCAGATCTCATTATGGGTGGTTGTAAGCCACCATGTGGTTGCTGGGATTTGAACTCATCACCTTCGGAAGAGCAGTCGGGTGCTCTTACCTGCTGAGCCATTCTCACCAGCCCCGACTGACAGCTTTTCTAAACTGTAAGAACTAAAATCTCAGCTTGTCACACTTACCTGCATGACCGTGGGCCAAGTCATTTGTCTCATTGCCTCCTGTAACATGGAAATAAGTTAATGTGTATATACAAGCATTTAGGATAATGCTTGGCACACATGAACACCCAGTACATACTGCTGGGTAGCACGCACGTGTGTGTGTGTGTGTGTGTGTGTGTGTGTGTGTGTGGCCACTGCTGACACTGTGGCTACACCGTGCACCTGTGGTGTGCTCTGCCAGAGAACTTTGTTCTTTTTTTTTTTTTTTTTTTTTTTTTTGGTTTTTCGAGACAGGTTTTCTCTGTGTAGCCCTGGCTGTTCTGGAACTCACTCTGTAGACCAGGCTGGCCTCGAACTCAGAAATCTGCCTGCCTCTGCCTCCCGAGTGCTGGGATCAAAGGCACACCACCATGCCCGGCATGAACTTTGTTCTGACAGTCTGCTTGTGTTAACCCTCTCAGGCAGGCTTTTTCAGTTTCCTTCCTCACAAGCTCCATTCAAGTGGAAATTTCTGGTTTGTTTGGAAAATCAGTTATATCAAATGATGGTTTGCTGGGGCACACAGGTGGTGAAAGGATGTCTTGTTAAACAGACACATGAAAGAATATTTTCCTGAAGCAGACACGGGTGAAAGGATGTTTTCATATAGCAAACACGTGAAAGGACACATGATAAAGGAGTAGAAATGTGACCCCATGGACAGTGGGACACTGAGCATTGGTGTGGTTTGCTCCACCTTGCAGATCTTCCCTAAGAACAAGAGTGTATTGGTTCGCCTTACATACTGTTGTTGAGCTCAACTTGTGGTAACATCACCATTGAGAGAAATTCGTGAGGTACCTGTGGCAGCTTGCTGCTTCAGCGGCCTTGGGTCAGTTAGTGAGCCTGGCAGTTCCTTCAGGATTAAACTACAGCTGCTGGTTTGTGCCTGGTGTCTGCCTGCCTAGAGGACTGGACTGGAGCTGCTGAGTGTTTGGTGTTTGCTATGGGACTGAGCTGCTGACAAAGGAGATCGAGCTTGCGCCCCCCCCACCCCCAAAGAACTATTGCTAAACAGGTCCACTTCCCCCATATCCTAATAACTTTTCTTTTCCACTGCCTCTCATGGGTGGTGGGCAAGAGGAGAGGTTAGACGTTTATTAAAAGTGGGTTGCAGGGGAGGGGTAAAAAAAAAAGTGGTTGCAAAAAAAATTATGCCTATACTCCATCATCTGAAGCCTCAAACCAAATATGGGTCCTCACTGTGCCAGAGCAAGACAAGAGTAGATGCTTGGGAACCAGTCCTTTTAGTGTCTACCCCAGATTTAATGAGTTGCTGTTTGGGTGTGATCTCTCTGAATCTTGTGCTTACCTGTGTAGAAGGCTTGGTCTGAATGCCTTAGTACACACACAGATGTGTGCGAGGGTCTGTAACGGTAAGGTGAGAAACAGACAGTCTCACTTCTACTCAGTGTGACAGAGAAATTAGAAGGCATTTAAGATAACTAGACCAGGGAGTGCATGCCTTAGGTGTGCCCTAATCTAAACAAGGCTGCCCTGGCCTCTCTTTGTCTTCCCCAAAAAGGAAGACCTGCCTGCATTCTTCTCCTGTCAGCCCTGCACCTTTTCTCTCCGGTTTCCCAGCTTTTCCCTCCCAAGCAGCCAATAATCAAGCTCTACCTCAGGTCTGAGTCTGAGTCTCCTCCCAACAGGATACAGCACTGCCTTAAAGGCCCAAGTTCCCATTCACTGTGCCAACACCTGCCTCCCAATTCTGGCCCCTTCCCAATCTAAGCTCACAAGCCGGTTACTGAGCTCTGGGCCAAGGAATTTTGACTGAAAGTAATGGTGGGAAGGAAATATTTGGGGTCTGAGCTATGATTGGCCGAGCCTGAGCCACGCCCCTAGCCCTTTCCCCCTTTTTCCCCCTCCCCTCCTCCTCCCCCGGAGGGGGTGTGTTGAGAGAACCAGGATAAGCCTGGGGCCAGCATGAGCCAGAGGGAGGGAAGTCTGGGTAAGGGGTTGAATGACTTGATCCTGTGTCCTTGGTGAAAATAGGAGTCGGGGGGATCGAAAGCTGGGGTCTGGATGTCTGTCAGCTCCACCCCACCCCCAAGTCTGGGAGGGGAAGGGCCTGGGCGGGGGAGAGGAGACGCCGGTGTCAGGTAACCAGCGGGAGAGTTGGGAGAAAGAGCAGGCGCAAGAAATTGAGGCTTCAGGGCCTTGGGTTCAGGGGTTAGATCACCGAATAGATATGGGTGAGTACACCCTGAAAAGGGGCTGGGGTCGGGTTGGGACAGGGTAGTAGTGCTTCTTGAGTATTAGGAAAGAATGAAAGCTGAACGACTAGACGGAGAAGCCGAGCTAAGGAAGTCTTTGATCTTCGAAGAAGCTACAAGTGACGAGAGCCCAAAATACAGGCTTCTGAGCTCTCGACTGGCGGTGGGAAACTCCGACGGAGGGGATTGTCGGGTCGGGACTACATTCCCCAGCATGCATTGGGGTACCGGCAACGTGCATATTGGGAAATGTAGTCGGCTTCCTGTGGCACCACCCTCTAACCAGGGAAGGCCATCCTGTCATTGATTCATTGATGCTGCTGAGCCTAGCATGTCACATAGGAGGAACATGAAGGGAATAGGTCTTCGGTTTCTCTATCTGTACATGGGGCCGGAAAGGCTTCAGAGATGCTGACTGAATTCAAACAAGAGTTGGAGAAATCCAAAGACATGTGAACTTTGTCCTTAAAGAGTTTCTGGATAGTATTGGTGATGTAGAGTGAGGAGTCTCAGGATCAGACAGTTTCACACGGATAAAAGAAGCTAATTTGGAAGTATGAACAAATTCCCTAAAGTGGAAGGAAGACATTGACTTGAGAATAGGGAGAACTTGAAGGCAGCACTAAGAAGGAGGTATATGGCCGGGCGTGGTGGCGCACGCCTTTAATCCCAGCACTCGGGAGGCAGAGGCAGGCGGATTTCTGAGTTCGAGGCCAGCCTGGTCTACAGAGTGAGTTCCAGGACAGCCAGGGCTACACAGAGAAACCCTGTCTCAAAAAACCAAAAAAAAAAAAAAAAAAAAAAAAAGAAGGAGGTATATGAATTTGGAACTAATAAGTATTTCAATAGTGATCTGGGGAGAGGAGAGACATCTATGTAGAGAAACTGCTTGGCCAAGATCTGGTGCCTGGGATGGGGCAGATTCTTCGTAGCTTGAATATTAGCATCCAGAGCAGAGACTCTGGGTTTAGGAAGAGCCAGCTTGGGAAAGATGGTTAAGGAGTGGGGTTTGGGTTGCCTTTATAACCTTTCACTCCCTCCTCTTTCCCGCCAGAAGACCACCAGGCTGGCTCCTCAATCTCATTCCTACCCCATTTGGAGGCCAAGATCCGCCAGACACACAACCTTGCCCACCTCCTGACCAAATATGCAGAACAACTGCTGGAGGAATACGTGAGTAGGCATAGGGAGGAGGTGCAGGGTTGGTGGAGGAATACGTGAGCAGGTGTAGGGTTGGGACATAGAATGGGGGCAATCGCTCATAGATGTTTTCAGCCACCCATTTCTTCAATCTCAGCCCCAGCAGTGGAAATCAAAAGTTTCTGAGGGGAATGTTAACTTTCTTCTGGCCACACAGTAAAGGACCCTGTAATATTTATCCTCTTTTTTTTTTTTTTTTTTTTGGTTTTTCGAGACAGGGTTTCTCTTTATAGCCCTGGCTGTCCTGGAACTCACTTTGTAGACCAGGCTGGCCTCAAACTATATTTATCCTCTTAAATGTAACTAATATCTAATAAGCTGTGTATTAGCCCTTGAACTTAGTCAGGGAATTTTATTTTCTTAACTACTTACAAAATATCTATTTACAAGCCTGATTCTTCAACTAAACTGCTAGCTCTTTAGAAATCTCTTTCTAGCTGTCCTTCTACCAAGCTAGTTTACCTTCCTTCTGAGCTCCTCCAAACTCAGGAGGGCTCCTTAGCTCTTCCCTGGAATCCTGTCTCACCCGTGGCCTGCCAGCTGCTCCTCTAAAAGCCCAGAGAGAGCTGGGCATGGTCCCAGCACTCGGGAAGCAGAGGCAGGCAGATTTCTGAGTTTGAGGCCAGCCTGGTCTACAGAGTGAGTTCCAGGACAGCCAGGGCTATACAGAAAAACCCTGTCTCGAAAAACAAACAAACAAACAAAAAAAGCCCAGAGAACTTCCTACCCAGAGCGGAAGCAGCTCCTCCAAGCCAAAAGAGAGAGCACCTTCAAAAGGTGACTCCCTCTCAGAGGTCCAATTGCTAGAAACAGAAACGAAGCCTCTAGTTCCTCTCCTGAACCCTCAGCAGGCTGAGTTGTGTCACCATAGTAGGGGTGGGCTCCAAGCCAAGTTAGTGGGGGCCCAAACAACCATTTCACCTTAATGGTCCCGAAGCTCAAGGCCAGCCAGGTGACTGCCTTGGGTCACAGAGCAATTTGCCTTAAAATCAGCAGGAACTTTCCATTCTTTAGCCTTCTTATCTAACTAGGACTAGGCTTTGACAGGCACACGCAAAGTGCATCTCTGCAGGAGACACCTAACTGCATCTGACAAGCTCATCTTCTCTCTTAGCTTGTATATTTTGCTAACAATTAGGTTTTCTTTGAACCATAATCAAATATCCTGCAACAGGACCCATCAGTGGTCAAATGATACTGTGCCTTAGCTTGGAGGCTCCATCCTGGGAGCCGTTCTGAGGAGACAAAGGGAACTCTGGAAGTTAGGAATCCTAGATTTGGACTCTGTGATCAGACGTTTCAATTCTCTGGGCTGTAAGATGAAACAGCAGAACAATATGGACTATGAACACTTCCAATTGGGACATTTAGAGAAGCCAAGAAGAAGTGTCAATCAAGGGCAAAATTTCTTCCCTTGAGGGTCCTTTTACAGAGGAAAGGGACCTGCCAACAGTCCCGACCTGGCCTCCAGATTAAACATAGTGTAGTAGGGGAAGGCTGGTGTTTTGGTTCAGACAGACTGTGGGGTTGCTAAATTGTGACTTTGGTGGTAATGGTAACATTAAAATGTAACCATGGTAACCGTGGCAGTAGGATGCTACAGCAAGCTTTGTAGACACACTAACTTGCTCTGCTGCTTTGGGTGAATAGCCTGCCATCAATCATTCTTTTTTTTTTTTTTAGATTTATTTTATTTATTATATGTAAGTACACTGTAGCTGTCTTCAGACACTCCAGAAGAGGGAGCCAGATCTCGTTACGGATGGTTGTGAGCCACCATGTGGTTGCTGGGATTTGAACTTATCACCTTCGGAAGAGCAGTCGGGTGCTCTTACCCGCTGAGCCATCTCACCAGCCCCCTCAATCATTCTTTATATTCAGCGCTCTCTCTCTCTCTCTCTCTCTCTCTCTCTCTCTCTCTCTCTCTCTCTCTCTCTCTCTTTAAAAAATTGTATTCCTTTATTTTGTGTGCCTGTCTGTGGCTACACAAGTGCCATGCTGTGTCCATGGAAGTCAGGAGACAACATAAGGAACTTGCTTCTTTCTTCTATCACATGGATCCACGGATCAAACTGAGGCTGGCAGGCTGGCAGCCATCTCAGTGGCCCCTATTTCCTCATTTACAAAGCTATCACCATCATCTCCACTTTGGGGAAGATAACTGTATCCAAAGTGGCAAGCTGCAAGGCCTGACCCGGTGCCAAGAGATTTGCCAATGATAAATATTATTTTCACAGCATCTGACAAGTTAGAAATCACTTTTGTTTTTCTCTTGTTCCTGCAAATGATGGTTATCAACTAGGGGAAGGAATTATCAACTGGGGAAGGGAGTCTGACCTGGTCCCTGCGCTGCTTCTGTGGTTCTCAAGAGGCGTCTGATAGAAAGACACAACAGGGAACATTGCTCAGTTTTGTTTTTTTGTTTTTGTTTTTTTTTTTTTTGGTTTTTTGAGACAAGGTTTCTCTGTATAGCCCTGGCTGTCCTGGAACTCACTCTGTAGACCAGGATGGCCTCGAACTCAGAAATCCGCCTGCCTCTGCCTCCAGAGTGCTGGGACTAAAGGCCTGTGCCACCACACCCAGGGTTTACTTTCAAAGATCAGAAGGCTGAAGCCAAAAGAGGGGAATGGTCTTGCAAGAAGTCACAGCCAGTAAAGTGGCAGAAAGGAATCAAACCCAAGTCTGGGATTGAAGATACAGTTTAGCTGGTAAAGGGGCTTGCTAGGCAATTTGGTAACCAGAGTTTGGTCCCCAGAAACCACATAAAGGTGAATGAAAACTGACTCCATGGTCCTTTGGCCTTCACATGTGCAGTGTGATACCATACTCTCCCACACACCGTACATACACTTAAAAAATGGGAGGGCACTCACCGGTACTTGGGAGGCAGAGACAGGCAGATCTCTATGAATTTAAGGTCAGCCTGGACTCAACAGTGAATTCTAGGCCTCAAAACTATAGTAAGACCCTGTCTCAAAAATAAACAAGTAAATAATAACTTTAAAATAGCTAATATTTATTGGGTGCTTCCTGGGGACCCACACTTTGTCGTTCAGACCCAGCACACTTCTGAAACGGTGCTCTTATTGGCTGTTAGAGAAAGAAAGGCAGTGGTGTGCAACGCCCATGTCATTTTTTGGTTTTATCTCAATAGGCTCTATCATTTTCAAGATGAGGAAACTAAGGCTCCAGGAGAAGGGAGGAGGGCTATTAAGAGTGGACAAGCCCCTATCACGATCCCTGGAGCCCGGCTGACCCGTGGCCATGTCTCCACAGGTGCAGCAACAGGGAGAGCCCTTTGGGCTACCAGGCTTCTCACCACCGCGGCTGCCGCTGGCCAGCCTGAGTGGCCCGGCTCCGAGCCACGCAGGGCTACCGGTGTCCGAGCGGCTGCGGCAGGATGCAGCCGCCTTGAGTGTGCTGCCCGCGCTGTTGGATGCTGTCCGCCGCCGCCAGGCGGAGCTGAACCCGCGCGCCCCGCGCCTGCTGCGGAGCCTGGAGGACGCGGCCCGCCAGGTTCGGGCTCTGGGCGCCGCGGTGGAGACGGTGCTGGCAGCTCTGGGCGCAGGAGCCCGCGGGCCCGGGCCAGAGCCCCTCACCGTCGCCACCCTCTTCACGGCCAACAGCACTGCAGGCATCTTCTCAGCCAAGGTGCTGGGGTTCCACGTGTGCGGCCTCTATGGCGAGTGGGTGAGCCGCACCGAGGGCGACCTGGGCCAGCTGGTGCCAGGGGGCGTCCCCTGAGAGTCAATTCTTGTTCTTGCAAGCTCGCTCTGTCCTGCCTCTTTGGCTTCAAATTCTCTGTCTCTCCATCTGTGTCATGTGTGTTCTTGGGCTGTCCCTATCTTTCTGCATTTGTGTGGTCTCTTCTGCTCTCCTCTCAGCAGGGAGCTTCTTGTGCCCAACAGTTTCTCATTTTGTCTCTTTCTCTCCGGTCTTGAACTATTCTGTCTCCGAGGGGTTTCTTTTTGTTTCCTTGTCTCTTGGTTCTTTGTTTGTTTGTTTGCTTGCTTGCTTGCTTGTTGTTGAGACAGGGTCACACCATATAGCTCTGGATGGCCTGGAACTTGGCTATGTAGGCCAGGCTGGCCTCGAGCTCATAGAGATCCACCTGCCTCCAACTCCCAATTTCCCCATTTGTCTCACTGTGATCCATATGGGTATGTGTAACTCTTATTTTATCTCATGGAGGTGACAATTTTTTCTCCCTTCAGTTTCTTTGTTCTTTACTGACCAGAAAAGTGCCTACTTGTCCCCTGGTGGCAAGGCCATCCACCTCAGAACCTTCCCACCAGTTCCTTTGTAGGCAAATCCCATCATCCCTTTGAGGTCCTTCCCTTTCTTACCCCTCTACCATGTTCTCAATGGCCCCCGGCTCTAAGCTGGTCAATGGAGAGGGAAAGGCAGAAAAACATCTTAAAGAGTTTTATTTGAGAATAAATTAATTTTTTTGTAAATAAAATGTTTAACAATAAAACTAAAGTTTTATGAAACATAGTTGTTGCATGTGGGGAGAGTGACTTGAGGAGAATCGGATTTTTAGAGTACAGGAGGTTCCCCTTCCTGCCCCATACCCACAAAGGCACAGGCCAGGGATCCCACCTGTCAGTGGATATCCCTAGCAGGAAAGAAATGCAACATGAGTCCTAATGGCTGTGACATGCTTTGGGCTGCCATCACTAGAGAGCTCAATAGAAACCATCAATGAGGAGGTAGACCAAGGAAAGGAACTCCAGCGAAAAGAGACCTGTGTTCAGAAAGGCCAGGTCTTCACCCAGGAATCGAGGTAGACAGAGACACAAAGCAAGACCCTGGACTTCCTCAAATACAGGAAAAAGAACATCAGGACAGGGCTGGAGAGATGGCTCAGTGGGTAAGAGCACTAACTGCTCTTCTGAAGGTCCTGAGTTCAAATCCCAGCAACCACATGGTGGCTCACAACCATCTGTAGTAAGACACACCCTCTTCTGGTGTGTCTGAAAACAGCTACAGTATACTTACATAAAATAATAAATAAATTTTTTTTTTCGAGACAGGGTTTCTCTGTGTAGTCCTGGCTGTCCTGGAACTCAATCTGTAGACCAGGCTGGCCTTGAACTCAGAAATTCGCCTGCCTCTGCCTCCCAAGTGCTGGGATTAAAGGCGTGCGCCACCACGCCCCGCAATAAATAAAATCTTAAAAAAAAAGAAAGAAAGAAAGAAAGAAAGAAAGAAAGAAAGAAAGAAAGAAAGAAAACAAACATCAGGACAAGCCCAGGACACCACATGCTCTCTCCCTAGAGTAAAGCCTCTTCAGAAGGGCTCTTCTTTCCAACCAGGAAGTAAAT
Organism: Mus minutoides; assembly: GCA_902729485.2. Taxonomy (NCBI): domain Eukaryota; kingdom Metazoa; phylum Chordata; class Mammalia; order Rodentia; family Muridae; genus Mus; species Mus minutoides. Next base: position 442,757 of record LR753442.1, on the reverse strand, counting down.
AAATCAATGTTGGTTTAGTGATCCATCAAATGGATCCAGAATGCCCCTTTCCCCCATATCTGGAAAGGAGTCTCTAGGACCTGGCAGGAAGATCCAGACAGTAAGGAGTAGAGGTTTGGCTTCCAGGAAATAGTCCCAAATGCAGAAGTAAGGAAGGAATGAGTCCTCTGAAAGAGAAATTCTTAGGAGTTCTGATAGAAGGCTGACCTTCTATGCTGAGTACTTAGCCTTGAGGAGAGCCAAGTCCCTCACAGCCCGGTCCGTCCAGTGACCATATTCTCGGGTCACTATGTAGCCTCTGCATTTCCTCTCAAAGGCTGAGGCCCCAAAAGGGACAAACCCCAGAGTATCCTCTTCTGGAGGGATGGGCAACCCTAGAGCAGTCATGATAGCAGCCATGTTGCCCAACAGGCCTTGGGCCCTGAGTCTTGCTGCTCCTAGCTGGGCCAGCAGGATAGGACTGCCAGGATTCAGATAGCTCTGGTCGTCCCCCACAAGCTGGAGGTGCTGGGTCAAGGCCAGGAAGGCTCCCTGGGCGCGGCTTAGCCGCTCTGCATCTTCCATTGCGTGCCACGTCTTGAAGGAGACAGCCGCAGAAGGCAGGGTGCTGAGCTGGAGCTCCGGAGCTGAGAAGCCAGGGTCACTGAAGGGGCTGCCCTGGTGCTGGAGCTGCAGGGGCGAGAGACAGAAGTAAGGGGACTGAAGGAGTGTCTGGGTGGACATCTTCCCTCTGAGACTGGCATTTTCCCAGAGGAAGCCACCATTCACCACCCTTCAGATGCTGCACAGGTAGTCAAGGGGATGACTACAGGTTCCCTTTTGTCCTCTGTCTATCAGCTGTGTCTCACTGAGTCACAAGAATCCACAGCTCTGCACAACAGTGCCGTTCAATAGGAATAATACACATAAAAATGAACATAGTGTCTAGCATGTGTATAAGTGACGACCACTACCTATTAATATATGAATATCAATGAACAATATGACTATTTCCTTCAGGTTCAGTCAAAGTGCATTATTAACAGGTAGTAACAGCTGATGCCTCTTTCTCTTTTTTATTTTGTTCTGTTGTTTTTTGTTTTGTTTTTTTCAAGACAGGGTTCCTTTATGCGGCCCTGGCTTCCCTGGAACTCTGTAGACCAGGCTGACCTTGAACTCAGAGATCCATCTGCCTCCCCCTACCCCCAAATGCTAGGACTAAAGGTGTGCACCATCACCTTTATTTTCTAAACAGGGTGTCATTATGTATTCATCACTGTGTAAGTCTGTATGTAGGCTGGCCTCAAACACACAGAGATCGACTTGCCTCTGCTACCTGAATTTGGGACTGAAAGGGTGTACTATATTCAGCCTCTGGTGTTTTTATTCATACTATTTAGTGACTTCTTTTCTCATCTCATCCGTACAAACCAAGACTCACAGGTTCTTTTGCTTTATTTGTGGGTTGTTTGGGGTTTTTGTTTTGTTTTTTATTTTTTTGTTTTTGTTTTTCGAGACAGGGCTTCTCTGTGTAGGCTGTCCTGGAACTCACTCTGTAGACCAGGCTGGCCTCAAACTCAGAGATCCGCCTGCCTCTGCCTACCAAGTGCTGGCATTACAGGCGTGCGCCACCACTGCCTGGCGTGGGTTGTTTTGTATTGTTTGGTTTGGTTTTTAAAAGAATTATTTTATGTGTATGGTTGTTTTGCTTAGATGCAATATTCATGTGTGTTCTCAGGGCCCTTGGAGGCCAAAAGAATGAATCAGCTTTCCTGGGACTGGAGTTACAGATGGTTGCGAGCCACGATGTGAGTACTGAGAATTAAACTCAAGGGCAGCCAGTGCTTCCAGCTACAGTGTGTGTGTGTGTGTGTGTGTGTGTGTGTTTGTGTAAGATTTGTCTCCCAGGCTCCTGTTTGTTTTGAAAACAGAGTCCTGGAGCTGGAGAGATGGCTCAGTGGCTAAGAGCACTGACTGCTCTTCCAAATGTCGTGCGTTCAAATCCCAGCAACCACATGGTGGCTCCCAGCCATCTGTAACGAGATATGACACCCTCTTCTGGAGCGTCTGAAGACAGCTACAGTGTACATACATATAATAAATTTAAGAAAGAAAGAAAGAAAGAAAGAAAGAAAGAAAGAAAGAAAGAAAGAGCTGAAGAGATGGCTCAGTAGTTAAGAGCACTGACTGCTCTTTCAAAGGTTGTGAGTTCAAATCCCAGCAATCACATTTACACATGTACAGTGTACTTACATATAATAAATAAATAAATCTTGGAGAGAGGGAGAGAGAGAGAGAGAGAGCAGAGTCCTGCTGTGAGACCCAGAGTGCATTGTACTCACAATGGTCCTTGTACCTCCTAGCTGCTGAGATGACAGACATGTGCTACCATGTTAGACTTGACACTGCTTATATAAGCTTTTAAATAAATATTAAATAAATACACTAAGTATTTTCTTAAGTGTGTGTGTGTGTGTGTGTGCCTGACACAGAATCCTAACACACACTTATAGGCCTAACTGATAGATCACCTAATCTCATATCCCCATTTTGCAGTTAGAAAAACAGACTTAGGGTATCCAACAATATGCAGGGCATAAGATTAGAACCTAGATATACTTTTTGTTTGTTTTGTTTTTTTGTTTTTGTTTTGGTTTTTTTTTTTTTATAGTCATGGCTGTCCTGGAACTCACTCTGTAGACCAGGCAGACATTGAGCTCTGAGAGCCACCTGCTACTGCTGCTTCTGTGCTGGGATTAAAGGTGAACACCACCATACCGAGCCTAGAACCAAGATTTTGTAACTGTAATACTTTAAAGAATGATGCAGCCAGGCATGGTGGCACATGCCTTTAATCCCAGCACTCGGGAGGCAGAGGCAGGCGGATTTCTGAGTTCGAGGCCAGCCTGGTCTACAGAGTGAGTTCCAGGACAGCCAGGACTATACAGAGAAACCCTGTCTCACCCCCCCCCCCAAAAGAACCATGCAGCAGAAGAGTTGTAAACTCTAGGGTTTCTGGACCAGGCAGCTATGTAATTTAGGAAGGGACAGGTCTACGATCAGGCCAAGCTTTGGCTAATGGGATCTCTGTCCTTTCCATTCAGAATGGAAACTAGTACCAGCTGGGTCAAGCAAGTGAACACCCAAGACTCAGAAAGCGCAGCCCTATTCTCTTCCCTGCTCAGTCACTGGTTGATCAGCTTCCTTATTGATCAATCAGGGAATAATTGGGGAGCAGTGTTTATTTAACATTGAGACAGGAGATTCTCAGAATAAGGATTGCAACCAGATATGGGGGCACAGAAATCAGCATTTGAATAATACAAGGACAGTCTTTACACAGGACTTTACACAGTCTTTACAATAACATTATGCCAATAACACATAACTTTGCAGATGAGGAGGTCAGGAGTAAGGGAAGAGAGCTGGCCATCTTGATGTCACTCAGCCATCAGTGACCACACAAGTAAATGTGTCTCTGGCTAAGAGCACCTGCCCACCTCAGATTCACAATGGGGTCTCCCTATCCCGACCCTTGCATATGCCCAATGTCACTCACATAGGTCTGCAGGAGTGCTGACGTGTTCTTCTGCATGTAGAGAGCCAGGCTGTAGGCTTGACCGATGGGCTCTGATGGGGAGATGGGGGCCGCAGGACTGAGGGGTGGCAACAGCAGGCTCAGTAGGCATAGGGGAGTTGCTAGGGGATATAAAAGGGCCATTATTAAGTCCCTGACCCTCTGAGTCATCATTCGTTTATTCCAACAATGTCCAAAGAGGCATTTGTGGCCTGTCTCGTCTATTCAAATCAGGGCAAAATTACCTGGCTGGCTGATTGTGTCATACCCAGAACTCCCCTTTGAGATAGGGTCCTATCTGGCTGTCCTGGAGCTCACCACGTAGACCAGAGTAGCCTCAGACCCGCAGAGATTCACCTCTCTCTGCCTCCCAATTGCTGGGATTGCAGGCCTGTACCACCTTATGCAGTTGGGGGAGTGTTGCTTATCTGAACACTTGTTAAAATGTTCCTTAATAGCCAGGCAGTGGTGGCATATGCCTTTAATCCCAGCGCACTTGGGAGACAGAGGCAAGTAGATTTCTGAGTTCGAGGCCAGCCTGGTCTACAGTCCAGCCAGGGATACACAAAGAAACACTGTCTCAGAGGGGAAAAAAACCTTAGATTCTGTGTATGAGAGAAATCATGCAATATTTGTTGCAGTCTGACTTATTTTGCTTAGCATAATGATCTCAGTCCCTTTATTTTGTCTGAAAATGTTATCATTTCATTCTTATATGGTTGAATAAAATTCCATTGTGTGCAAAGAACATTTTCTTCTTCCATTCATCTGCTGCTGGACACGTTATCTAGATCCACATCCTGACTATTGTGCAGTCTTGCAATATGGATGTACAGATATCGATGCTGTATTCCAGCCCTTCTTGGTTTGGGGGTTTTGGGTTGTTTTTTTTTTTTTTTTTTTTTTTTTTTTTTTCAAGACAAGGTTTCTCTGTGTAACAGAGCCCTGGCTGTCTTGGAGCTCACTATGAAAACCAGGCTGGTCTTGAGCTCACAGAGATCTTCCTGCCTCTGTTTTCCAGAGTGCTGGAACTAAAAGCATGCACCACCATGCCAGGCCTGCCTTGTTTGGTTTGGTTTTGGTTTTGGTTTGAGGCAGGGTCTGTAGCATTGCAAAATCACACTCACTTTATGTTGGAGGAAACCCCACAGCTATGTGCATGCAATACAAGCGTTATCCCAATGGGGCCAGAAAACCTTCTCGTGTTTTGCTTCAAGGTAGGACCTCCTCCCATCTAAATGCTCAGGCTGGCCTTGAGTTTTCTGGCCATCTTCCTGCTGCTTGCTCCAGAGTGCTGGGATCACAGGTGTTGGGAACCTGATTGTTTCCCATTTGAATACATGGTGACAAATGATCCTTCCAATCCCTGGTGAAGCTTGTGCTCCCATCCAGTGTGAGGCCACCCACCTGGGGAGGAGGGTCGGAAATGTAGGGTGGTCTCCTTAACTGTCTTATATTCCTAAACTCCAGAAGTTCAGAGCCAATCAGAAGAGAACCGAAAGTCAGCCGGGTGGTGTGTGCTTTTAATCCCAGTAGATGGGGCAGATCTCTGAGTTCTTTAACAGTCTGGTCTACACAGGGAGACCCTGACTTATTTTAAAAAGAAAGGCCGGGCGTGGTGGCACACGCCTTTAATCCCAGCACTCGGGAGGCAGAGGCAGGCGGATTTCTGAGTTTGAGGCCATCCTGGTCTACAAACTGAGTTCTAGGACAGCCAGGGCTACACAGAGAAACCCTGTCTCAAAAAACCAAAAAAAAAAAAAAAAAAAAAAAGAAAGAAAGAAAGAAAGAAGACAGAGCAGAGACGCCTCCAGAGTTTGTTCACTGCACACCACTTCGTATGGTTCATTACTATATTGTGGCCTACATTGATGGAAAAAAAAGCAAAAAAGACAAACAAAAAAACAAAACCAAGAAACCAAGGTCGAGTGAGCAACTGAGCTTGCCTCTTCTCACATGCCATTATTATTTTCTTGTTTGTTTGTAGACAGGGTCTTGTTTGTAGCCTAGGATGGAGTTTGCTATGTATTCCAGGCTAGCCCCAAACTTTCCATCTAGCCCCAACCTCCCAGGTGTTAGGATTACAGGCCTGCACCACTGCTCCCAGGGTGACTTAATTCCTTGGTTGCTTATAGCACGAATCTGACAGAGCAATCCCCATCCCCCTGTAGATGTCTGTTCCCTTTTGTGTATCCCACACTTCTGTGTATCCCACACTTCTGTGTATCCCACAGGACAGTTAGCCTTCCATGTCTGCAGCCGTTCATTCATGCAACTGCAGATGCAAAAAGTCACATTTGCATACAGAGATTGTTTTACTTGCCTCCTAAACAATACAACACACTACTTGCACAGTATTGACACTGCATCAACAGTTATAATAGTCTAGAGGAGCTACGAAGCATATGATCAGATGTGCATAGGTTATATGCAAGTATGACATTGTATTTAAGAGATGGCATTCAGTCTCTGCTGGAGAAGTCCCAGAATCAGTCCTCTGTGGATTCCAAGAGACAACTGTACCAATACATAGTGGGGCTTCTATTACCACTCCTTGAGTGGATGGTAAGTCCTATGTGTAAGAATGTACGGGTCCCAGCAGCCCTACAGTTGTTGGGTAACCAAGACTGAGCAGCAGGATATAGCTGGCAAAGCCATCTTCCCTCCTGGCTTCTGGGCCCTGGTACCCTGTACCCTCACTCACCCAGCAGGCAGTACATCCTCCCTCCTTGGTTCCTTCCTCTGCAGTCTCTGGGTCTTTCCAGGGCACCTGTCCTGTTCCTTGGGTAGCTTTATACCTGGGACTGAGCCTTAGAGCCGCCCAGGAGGGAGGGGAGCTAGTCCCTAGGAAAGCAGCAGACAGGGCCCTGCCAGAGAATGACACAGACCCAGCCAGGGCACAAAATAGAGAGTTTTGGGAGGGACCAAGATGAGAGAATATATTCCAGGCCAACCAGAGCCCCCAGGGCTAGAAATAGCCAGTGAAGGGGACACTAAGGTGACACCTTAGACCCCTAAGGCCCCCAAATTTGACCTTAAACCCTGGTGGTTGGAAAGGAGGGGGCAAGGGCGGGAGAGGATTATGGGGGACAAAGGGAGCCCTGCTCCCTGCTGCTCTGCACGTCCTGGGATCCAGTTTCCCAGGAGGAGGCCGCCCCCTGCTCCGCCCATGGGGACCCAGGTACTGGGCCCAGGCTTTCAAGGAGTTTGGAAAAGGAGCAGGGGGAGTGGTTTGAGAACCCCATGACCCACACCCAGGTGTGCCCCTGGATACAGGACCATGCACCGCACAGGCAATGTCACATGTTCATTTGTTTCAGTACTCATGGGTCATAGAGCCGGATCCTACTACAGGTGCTTGGCACAGAATATGGAACGAGATAGGCAACAGATCCCTGCCCACGTGGAGCCCACCCTCCTAGGCATGTCTGTATGCACATATCCTGTCAGGCTTGCATGTATCACATACCCAGAGTCCTAGACAGATACCCACTTATCTGTACAGACGCACACAGACAAACAAACACATCCCCAAAACACCTGGAATTCCAGCTGGAGCACCTACGCATACAGATGTGCACTTGGAGGCAATCACACTTCTCACGTGCAGCTGACAGGAGTCCTCACCCAGCCAATCACAGCCTCTGAGGCAGTCCTGTCCCTCTGCCTAGGTACAGTATACATGTGCAGGCGGCCTCACGTGCGTGCTCCTGAGACTTGCCCCCTTCCTGAGGATGTCCAGGGGTGTAGAAAAGCTCCTTCTGGCTGTGGGAACTTGCTCATCATGGAGTGATGCCGTTTGCACTCTGACACAGAGTGTGCCAGCCAAATGCTCGTCCTTACTCCCTTGAGGGCCAGAGGACAGTTGGCCCCACCTCCCCCTGGTAGAGGAGAATGTGGAGAGAAACCTTGTATTCATTCACTTAACAGAATCGAGTACAGCTCCTACTGTGTGTGGCTCTGGGGTTAATAGGAGGTATCCCCAGTGGAGAAGACCAACAAGAAACAGAAACTGACGAAAGCTGATGTTTCAGTCAGTACAAAAGCACATGCTTACAACCCCAGGACTAAGGAGGCTAAAGTGGGGGAATCTTGACTTTAAGGCCAGCCTGGACTACATGAGACCTTGTCTCAAAGTAAAATGAAGTAAGATAAAACAACACAAAGTTTTCTCAATGACAAGTACCTAAGAAGCCAAAAGGGTTCAGAATGATTAGTTGGGGATGGGGAGTGAGGCAAAATTAACCAAGGAATCCAAGGTCCAGAAAGGGGTAGCCGCTTACCTGGAACCACACAGCAAAGCTCCGGCAAATCCTAGACCCTGTCCCCAGCGTGGGGATGGGAGTGGGTGTCCCAGATCTGAACTGTGGACTCAGGAAGGAGGTTGAGGACACAAACAGTTCTGAGTAGGGGGTTTCTAGGCAGCATCTCCAAAGATGGGGGCTGCCAAGTTGGCAGGGAGGGCCAGTGCTAGGTAGATGATGATGTCAGGGGATTAGGGAAGGCCTATTGAGTGGGTGCGCTGAGGCGTGGGCCAGGCCATGGCGGTGGAATAGAGGGAGGAGGCGGAGGGGAACCGATACATGATCTCCGCTACTCACAGGTGAAGGCGTGCGTGGCCTCACCCAGAAGGGAAAGCCAGCCCCCCACCCCACATACACACCAGTCTCACCACCGCCTGCCCCCACCAAAGAACTGGAGGGCTCGCCTCTCATCCCAGGGCCAGCTCTTTTTTGTTCAAAGTGACCAGCTTGGCCTTAGAGAGGTCAGCAGCTCTGTCACCCTGTCTCACCCTGCCCTGAGGGTCTGACCATCTCTATTGCAGTTCTGGTCTTGAGAGAAGCTAATGCCTTGGGAATTCTAGCAGTTTAAAGGTCAGTAGGCTTGAAAGTCCTGCCTGTGTTCACCACTGGCTTGAGAAAGTTAATCTCTCCAAGACTTGGTCTTTACTTCCTTCCTTGTTTGTGGTATTAAGAACAGAACTCGTGCGAGGCTTGGTGGCACACGACTTTAATCCTAGCACTCGGGAGGCAAGGATATCTGTGAGTTAGAGGCCAGCCTGGACTTTATGGTGAGTTCTGGTTGAGACCCTGTCTCAAATCCTGGGGAGGGGGCGAGAAGAGAGAGAGAGAGAAGTAGAGTTTAACGCAGACCCTTCCTATGCTAGTAGGAAGTTACAGTCCTGGCAGTGCATGTGTTGTGTACATACAGGTGTAGGTGCTTGCGGAGGCCAGAAGATGGCGCTAAATCCTTCTGTAGTTAGAGTTGCAGGTGGTTGTCAGCTCCCTTTAAGCTGGCTCTCTGGCCCTGCTTAGTTTTTTTTAAGATAGGGACTCAGTCTATAGCTTAGATTGACCTCTGACTCAAAGAGGCTTCTGCCACAACCTCTCCAGGACTGGGATTACAGGTCTATAGTCCTAAGGACTGAACCCAGGACTTTTCAAATACTAAATAAACACACTACCAATCAAACAACATCACCAGAAGAACTTGCAAATTGTCCCCTGACTTCCCCTTGCATGTGCATAGGAGCATAGAACACACACACACACACACACACACACACACACACACACACACACACACACATTTTTTTTCACAAAATGTTTTTAAATGATAGTCTGGAATTGCATCCATTTTCCTTCAAAAAACATAATTTTATTCTTTTTTGGGGGGTGGGGGGTTGGAGACAGGGTTTCTCTGTGTAGCCCTGGCTGTCCTGGAACTCACTTTGTAGACCAGGCTGGCCTCGAACTCAGAAATCTGCCTGCCTCTGCCTCCCAAGCACTTCCAAATCCAGGCGTGGTGGGACTCACCTTTAATCTGGGCCACACCTTCTGCTGGAAGCCTACAAGAGGACAATGGAAGAAGGAAGGAAGGCTTCCTTCTTCTTTCTCCTCTTGAATTTACTTGCCAGCACATCTGTTGGGGCCTACTTCTTCAGGATTCCACCTTATACAGAAGACCAGCTGAAACGCCTGGCCTCAGACAGAGCAACACAGATGCCCATTGTCGAGTTAATTGGACTGCAGACTGTAAGTCATTCCAATCATGTCTGTGACACTAGGGAACCCTAACCAGTACAGATATATTTGTTTTTATTTTATGAGTGTTTGCCTGCAAGTATGTGTATGTACCATGTGTGTACCTGGGGCTCATGGAGGCCAGAAGAAGGGTGTCAGCTTCCCCAGAACTAGACTTATAGTTGTGAGCCAATGTGTGGGTGCTGGGAATTGACCTTGGTCGACAAGTGCAGCTAATGTTCTTCATTGTTGAGACATCTCTAGCCCCTTAAATTAACTAATTGAATAACTTGATTTTATCTTTTTCCCCCCAGTGCTAGTATTGAACCCAGGGCTTGTTACATAATGTTCTATCACTGACCTCAATCCCAAAGCCTACATTTAGACTTTTATGCAGGGACTGGAGATCAAACTTGGGTTCCTGTGTTCATGCAGAAAGCACTTTACCACCCAGGCTGTCTCCTCAGTTCCCCCATTGAGGAGAGGATGTCCCACCATGCTTTATGTCTGAGCCTAATTCCTGTCCTAATTGCAGATGTGGTCCTCAGAGAACCGATGGCTACTTATCCGCCAAGGCACCCAAGGCCAATCCTAGCTCAGCCAGGAACCACATCAATGAGGTCCAATATTCACCCCAATCCTAGTCCTGACTAAAAGTCTTCATTCCTATCTTAAGATAGGAGCATGGTGGCAGGCTTCAGAAATGAGCAAGACCATAGAAAGAGCAAGGTGATTGGTGGCTGGTGACATCCTAGAGCTTAGGGGACAACAGCTCTTGTTTTCTCCTACTACCCCAAACTTTTCCATGCCCCCAGCCCCCTCAGGAGGACAGTGTCTCCATCCCTTAGCCTGGCCTTCAAGCCCTTCAGTTTCCGAGTCCCCCAGCGTTGCCTTTTGCCCTCCCCACCTTGTCTCCCCATCCCTGGCTTCACAGGACACCACACCTCCCCCGTATCCCTGGCTTCACAGGACACCACACCTTTGACCTGCACATCCTTCTGACTCAGCCTCTCTCACATCCAAACATCCCACTGAGTTCTGACTCATCGGAGAAGCTCTCTAACCTTTACCCCTTGCTAGATTCTTTAGCTCCTTTGGACTTTCAAATCCTGTGGCCCCTTGTCTACTGATTGGTAACCATTCCTTATTCTTGGCCTGTGTCAATCTTTAACCCCAGCAATCTCCAAATCCCCAGTACCGGAGCACACACAACAGAGAGGCGTCAGTGCTGGTTAAGATTTTATCTCTGTAAAAATGACTTCAAAGATCTTCCTTCCTTCCTTCCTTCCTTCCTTCCTTCCTTCCTTCCTTCCTTCCTTTCTTTTTGTTTTGTTTTCAAGACAGGGTCTCTCTGTATAGTCCTGATTGTCCTGGAACTCACTCTGTGGACCAAGCTGGCCTTCAATTCAGAGATCCACCTGCCTCTGCCTCCCAAGTGCTGAAATTCTAGGTGAGCACCACCACACCTGGGTTTTGTGTGCTGGAATCACACCCAGGCTTTGTGTCTGAGAGGAGCAACTGCTCTACAGAAGCTCCAGCTCCAGCCTGGACAGAAACAACTTAAAGGAAGAAAGATTGATTGATCTTCAAGACATGGTCAGGGCTGGAGAGATGGCTCAGCTGTTAAGAGCACAGACTGCTCTTCTGAAGGTCCTGAGTTCAAATCCCAACAACCACATGGTGGCTCACAACCATCTATAATGGGATCCCATGCCCTCTTCTGGTGTGTCTGATGACAACAACAATGTATTTATATACATTAAATAAATAAATAAATCTTTAAAAAGAGAGAGAGAGAGAGGGCCTCTGCATGAACTCACTCTGTAGACCAGGCTGGCCTCAAACTCACAGAGTTCTGTCTGCCTCTGCCTCCTGAGTGCTGGGATGAGAGGCGTACGCCACTGTGCCAAAGGAGACACTGATCTTGACTCATGGTTGTAGCTCCCTGTGCTTAGGGCAAGGTGGATGCAGGCATAGTGGGGGACAGTTGTTCAACTTTTGACAATTGGAAAGAAAGAAGTGATCCAGTGGGGTACAGAGATGTCTCAGTGCTTAAGACCGTTTGCTCTTCTCCCAGAGGACCTGGGCTCAGTTCCCAGTACCCACTTGGTGGCTCACAACCTTACAAAACTTCAGTTCCTGGGTCTGTGATGCCCTCTTCTGACCTCTGAGGGTATCAAGTAAGCATGTGGTATGCAGACATACGTGCAAGCAAAACACCCATACACCTGCTGGCTAGGCAAGTGCTTCCCTCTGAACTGCACCCACAGGCCTGTTTTAAAAGGAAAAAAAATTGAATGTATGTGTATCTGTGTTCATGTGAATTTATGTGCATGCAGATGCCCATGGAGGCCAGAGAGCATCAGATGCCATGGAATTGGGATTATGTTGTAAGCCACCTGTTGTGAGTGCTGGGAACTGAACCCCGGTCTTCTGTAAGAGTAGTGAGTGTTCTTTCTCAGTGAACCATCTTTCAAGCCCTCCAGTCTTCTTCGTTAAATCTTCATTTTGAGACACGGTCTCACTAACTTGCCTCATTCTGTAGCTTAGACAGATTTTGAATTTATGAAGAAAAACAACAACACCATATAACATGGTATTTACCAAATATGCACAGACATTTTTCTGGTCATTATTTTCAGGTGACAGTGTGCAGCAATTTACACTCTATCAGGTATTTCCAGCAACCAGTAACACACATACACTCAGAAAAGCCGGCAATGTGGCTTGGTCACAGCTCCTGCTTGGATTACCTGACGACCTTTGATGGCCTTAGCAGCAAACAAACAAAAACAAGCAAATGCCAAATTAGGAATCAAGGAACGATCTGTATTTCAATTGGGAAAAAAATAATTGTAGTTACAAAAAACTTGAAGCGAGACAGGGGAAAAAGAGAAAGAGGGAAGCCGGGTGTGGTGGCGCATGCCTTTAATCCCAGCACTTGGGAGGCAGAGACAGGCGGATTTCTGAGTTCCAGGACAGCCAAGGCTATACAGAGAAACCCTGTCTCGAAAAACCAAACCAAAAAAAAAAAAAAAAAAAAAAAAAAAAAAAAAAAAAAAAAAAGAGAAAGAGAGAAAGAGGGAAAGAAGGGGGGCCGTGGGGGGGGGGGGGGGGGGCGGCCAGCCACGGCAAGCTCCCCCCCCCCCCATGGATCCTGCTAAGGTAGTAGAAGCAGAAACTTAAACAGCAGCAAGAAGCAAATGTAAGCTCTCAGAGGGTTCCGATGTGGAAGACAGCAAAAGCATGGAGCTTGGCATAGAAGACAAATTAGTGCCTGTTCACTCAATCCAGTAGCAATGTTCTTTCCCCAACCAATGTGCACTAATGTGTTAAGTTTATCATTGTGGTGGCGTGTCCACACATGGGGTAGGTATCAAGGCCAGAAGACAACTTTGTCGAGTCAGTTCTTTTCTTCCAAACCTTTCTCTGGGTTCTGGGGTTGAACTCAGGTTGTGCTGAGGCGCTGTCACCTACTGTGTGTCATCCTTTTGCTCCCCAAAACTTTTCACTTTTTTTTTTTTTTTTTTTTTGGTTTTTCGAGACAGGGTTTCTCTGTGTAGCCCTGGCTGTCCTGGAACTCACTTTGTAGACCAGGCTGGCCTCGAACTCAGAAATCTGCCTGCCTCTGCCTCCCGAGTGCTGGGATTAAAGGCGTGTGCCACCACGCCCGGCAACTTTTCACTTTTTAAAAGGCAGGGTCTCTTTATATAGTCCTGACAGTCCTGAAACTCACTATAAAGACTAGGCTGGCCTGGAACTCAGACATCTGTAGAGATACACTTTTTGCAACCTACTTTTAATAAGGGTTCAACCTGTCCTCCAGCCCACCATCCAGCAGAAGCAAGTGGAAAAGTCAGCAGGTGCAAACCAGCTGCTGTAGTTCAATCCTGAAGAACTACCAGGCTCACCAACTGGCCTGCGGCGAGGCCAGGGAATCTGCAAGCTGTTGCAGGAACCTCACCAGCAGTTCTTCTTCAGCAGGTTTCTCTCAATGGAGGCATGACCACAAGTTGAACTTAACAATGCTATGTAAGGGGAACCAATACATGCACATCGTTAGCGAAGAATAGTGAGGCGGAGCAAACCAAACCAATGCTCAGTGCTTGTCTCCCACTGTGTGTGAGGTCATAATTATATTCCTTCATCACATAGCTTACTTTTATAGTAAAGTGGACAGGAGCTGGGGTGGAGCTTAGGGGTAGGATGCCTGATTAACTCTAGCATGGTTGTTCTCCAGCATAACATAAAGATTAAATATTAAAGGAGATAGCTTGTTGGTAGAGAGCTTGTACCACACACATGAGAACGCTGCGGGTTTCATCCTAAGGACTGGGATAGAAAATTGCCCCACATGCTTGTGTGGTCAACATTCAGGAGGCCCTGGCAGAAGGGTCATGAGTTTGAAGCTGGTCTGGCTTTCCTTGTGAGAAGCTGTCTCGAGGAGAAGAGGAGGAAAGAGCATTAAATGCAAATGCGCCACAGGTTGTGGTAGCGGGAAACACATACTTTAACCTCACAACTGAGGTCAGCCGGGGTGTCTTAGTTACAATCCTCTTGTGGTAAAACACTGACCAAGCCAACTTAGAAAGTGTTTTATTAGGCTCACGTGTTCAGAGGGTTGGAATCCAAGGGTGGCTGAGTGAAGGCTTGGCAGCAAGACCAGCTGAGAGTCCTTGCCTTGGTCCACAAGCAGGAGGCAGAGAGCATCCTGGTAATGGTGGGAGTCTTTTGAAACCCCAAGTCTGCCCTAGTGACACAGTTCTTCCCCAGTAAAATGCCTGCTCGTTAGTGACACACCTCCTCCCCAGTGATAGGTCTTCTTCTAAGTCACACACCACCTCCAACCAGACCACAGCTCCTTCCCATTGACATGCCTCCTCCAGCAAGGCCACACACCCCCCCCCCCCCAGTGATACCTCTCTGTTAGCAACATCACACACATCCTAAAACAGATCTTTCTTATTTAAGCCTTCAAGTCACATGGTGTGACTAGAAGAACAAGTTCCAGGCCAGGCTGGACGGGTTACTGAGACTTTCCAATTCATGTGGGTTCTTTTGTTTCGCTCTGTTTTTTCTTTCTTTCCTTTGGAGATGGGGGGAGGGGGCTTTGCTGTGTTACTTAGGTTGGTTTAAAATTCTTGGGCTCAGCCGGGCGTGGTGGCGCACACCTTTAATCCCAGCACTTGGGAGACAGAGGCAGGCGGATTTCTGAGTTCGAGGCCAGCCTGGTCTACAAAGTGAGTTCCAGGACAGCCAGGGCTATACAGAGAAACCCTGTCTGGAAAAAAACAAAAAATAAAAATAAAATAAAAATAAAAATTCTTGGGCTCAGCCGGGAGAGGTGGCACACGCCTTTAATCCCAGCACTCGGGAGGCAGAGGCAGGCAGATTTCTGAGTTTGATTTTTGGGCTCAGGAAACGCTCCTACATTAGCCTCTTTGGCCCACCTCATGTTTTTCATTCTACAGCTTGTGGTAAGGTGAGTGCTGTCTTTCCTCCTTCCACTTTCCCTTCCTGGTGCTTTTAACCTCTGAGTCAAATCTATAGACTTCATTTTGTTTAAAAGGGAAGCAGGTACTTGGCTCCAGCTGTTCCTTTATCCAATAGTGCAAACTAATTCAGACTCTTGAATTAAAAAAAAACAAAAACATTTATTTTGTGTATATGAGTGCTCTATCTGCATGCACATCTACCAGAAGAGGGCATCAGATTCCAGTATAGATTGTTGTCAGCCATCATGAGGTTGCTGGGAATAAATTCAGGACTTCTGACAGAGCAGCCAGTGCTCTAACCACTGAGCTGTCTCTCCAGCCCGACTTTGGAATTTTGAAGATACATTAGAAGTCTAACTTTATATGTAATTTTGCTGTGTTCATGTTAAATGCACATAACTAGATTTTGATTAGTCTATAGATGTTACAGAAGTTCTCAACCTGGGCTCTGGACTTGAGTTTAAATTCTGGCTCTATCATTTATCTGTTGTGTATAGCTTAGTGTGAGAAATATCAACTGTGAGTCTTCCTTTCTGTATCACACATCTAGCCGGGCGTGGTGGCGCACTTGGGAGGCAGAGGCAGGTGCATTTCTGACTTCGAGGCCAGCCTGGTCTACAAAGTGAGTTCCAGGACAGTCAGGGCTATACAGAGAAACCCTGTCTCAAAAAACAAAACAAAACAAAAAAAGTGTGTTCTGGAGAAGGACTTAAATCTTTTACATTTCTTCCTTTTTGTCAGACTTTTATGCAAACTTTTCATTCCTTCCCACCCTGTCAAACCTTTGTCTACACAAAGGCCCACTACTCTATTCTAGGGATTCGATGGCCTGTAACAGTGACTGCTTTTCCCTTTCCTCCTCCATTTCTTGTGAATCAATTCTTTTCAGATTAACCAGCTGAATAAGATTGTGAGGCCAGATCCCAATCAATGGGAAAAAGACACAGTCACTTCCTGAGGTAGAATACAAACTAAAACCTTCACTCTCTCAAGCCCATCTTTTTTGTTGTTGTTGTAGTAGTTGTTTTGTTTGTTTGTTTTGTTTTTGTTTTTTGTTTCTCGAGACAGGGTTTCTCTGTGTAGCCCTGGCTGTCCTGGAACTCAGTCTGTAGACCAAGCAGGACTCAGACTCAGAAATCTTCCTGCCTCTGCTTCACAAGTGTTGGCAATAAAGGTGTGCCACCTGGCTGACTGTTACAGGCTTCTTAGGATCAAATGAGAGGCTGAAAGCATTTAGTATTCCAGGTGGGACTGAGCTGTAGCTCCTTGCAGAGTGCTTTGCCTAGCATCAATGATACCTGGTTTGATTCCCAGCACGGCAAAACCAAACACCTGTGAGGTGCATTCAGAAAGCTTCCAAGTTAGTAGAAAGGACACCAAACAAAGTTCATCTGAGAATTACTAGAAGGCTTTATTGTGGCAGTGGATTTTTTTTTAAAGATTTATTTATTTATTATATGTAAGTACACTGTAGCTGTCTTCAGACACTCCAGAAGAGGGCATCAGATTTCATTACGGATGATTGTAAGCCACCATGTGGTTGCTGGGACTTGCACTCGAGACCTACGGAAGAGCAGTCGGGTGCTCTTACCCGCTGAGCCATCTCACCAGCCCGTGGCAGTGGAATTTTAATAGGAACTTGATGGACAAACAACTGGGTGGAGACGTGGGATGGATGAAAAAGTACAACTTTGGTGCAAGCATGGAGAGCGCTAGAAGGCCAGAAAGCAGTCCTTGCTAGTTGAAAGAAAGGCAGTGTGGATTTAAAATGGACAGACACTTCCTTGGGAGCCACGACTGTTAGGGGTTGGGGGGCTGCAAGGAGCCTCTACTTAGCTTAAGGCTAGTAGTCCTAGCAAACTGTGACTTGACACAGTTTTGGCCCAAGTTAACTTCCTAAGCAGAAAAACCACACCCACCAAGTCTCCAGCTGGGCTGGAAACCCAGCAGAGACAAGGAAGCAGAGATTGGCTTGGAGTAGTACTGAGCGGATTTTCTAGGGCGCAGGAGGAGGAAATCAACATGGCATAAAGCAGTCCCTTTGGCAGCTGAGAGTTCACCGGAAGCCTCCAAGGCTCAAAAGACAAGGCATGAGGCTTCCCAGCTCGCAAAGGCTACAATTCAGGTTGAGGAAATTTGGTCATCGTGTGCGTCCTCTGTTAAAAGGAGAGAGGGCGCCCCCTGGGAAGAGTGCTGGGTAGAGATGGTTGGAAGACTCAGATGAGGACAGAAGAGGGGTGGGGGTTAAGATGGGGGTAGCCTACTCGTCAATTTTCTTTTCGCAGAAGCTAACTGTCCGGCATGATGGATTCCTGGGCTTCCAAAACGGCTGGGCTGAAAGGGATCTTAAAAAAATAACTGCAGCCACACGCCCCGTGCCAGAACTGGTTACTTTCTTGAATACTTTTAACGCTAATTCAGCGAGGAGGTGAGTATTAATCATAACCCCTTTCGGGTAAGAAACTGAGGTCTGATGACTTCTTATGGTGGAAAGGAGATTTTGTATATTCCAAGGTCTTCTTCCTTTGGTTCACACCACGTGTAAGGTATTAATTAGCAAAGGTTTAAGATAGGAAGCATCGTGTGCGAGATGCTCAGTCTTTATAAGGGACAACAGCGTGGGTATACTTTTCGGAGAGAACCACGCCTCCCTTGTCGCGACAATATTGGTTATGGTTGCGTTCTTTTAAAATATGAAATCTTCACTATCCGAAAAGGCGGGCATTCTATACTCCCAAGTCACTCCGATGTTTCTCTCTCACCCGCACTGATTCCCACAGGTGACATCAATTCTCCGCCACTGGAGAATGAAAACTTGGGACTACATTTCCCTGCAAGCCCTTTAGAAAAGGAGGCCAAGAGCAAAGAGACTTTCCGTTTCCGTCCGCTAGCAGCAATTTGGCGTGTTCGTGGTGATACATATTTCAACAGTAGCGTCCTTTCTCTATACAACTAAAGCAGAGACTACATACCCCACCAGGTACCGGCACCGAAGGGCAAGCGACTAGGTTGCCATCTCTGCAGTAGTCCTTTCCTACATATCCGCCTAGAATAGTTTTAGCGGTTGGACTACAAATCCCATAGCATCGTCTGCTCCTTCACCTTCCATCTTTGTGGTAGTCCCCGCCCTGCTCACTTCCATTGTCTCGACAGAAGATAAAAGAGGGGAGCGGGGAAGACTACAATTCCCGGCTGGCTTTGCATCACCGAGTGCGGGATTTTGATAGTTCAGGCGGGCGAGGAGCTCCAAGTGGTAGAATGAAGCGACCAGGAAAGGTTAGGTATCCTGCCATCTTTACGGTAGTCTCTTTATCCTCCCGGTTCTGGCATTCTTAAAGGAACATAGGAAGGCTAGAAAACTACTATTCCCATCCCACTTCATAAGATCGACTTAGTAGGTGTACGCCCCTCGATCGCCATCTTGCTTGTAGTCCTCGTTTCTTTTCACCTTTCCATTGTTCCTGATGAGTAGAAATGGCAGCGGGAAGGCAGCAGATGGACTGCGACTCCCGTCAGGTACCACACGCGCGGAGGGTTGTGGACCAGAGGGCGTGTGAGTGCCTGGAAAGGAGGTCGGGTCGGGGGAAAAGGCCATCTTACTTGTAGTCATCCTTCCCGCTCCTTCTCTATGTCCTGCTACGGGGAGTCTCCGGTCAACTGGACTATAATTCCCGCCATGCTCGGCTCCCAGCGTGGCATCCCTCTCGCCATCTTATTTGTAGTACCGGCTGGCCGTAGTGTCCCACTTTTCCCACGATAGCGCTAGAATTTGGAGAACTACAACTCCCGTCGTGCTTTGCACGCGTTCGTCCTAGAAAGTAAAGGTGGTGAAGGAAGGAGGGAGAAGGGGGCGGGGTTCCTCTGGGAGAAGGAGGGAGTAAAAAGGAGGAGGAGGTGGGAAGAAGGGAGGGGAGAGGGAGGAGAGGAGGAAGGAGGAAGGAGCTGAGGAGGGATGAGAGCGGCGACCAGGGCCCGGGGCCGAAGCAGCGCGAGGCTAGGGGAGTAGGGGTGCTAAGACATCCCAACTGCCCCCACCCCCTTCCTGCCTCTGCCCCATCCTTTCCTTATACCCTCCCATTTTAGGAGTGGATTTATTCAAATTTTATTTAAATCCTTATATCTTGAGGGTCGCGCGTTTGAAGTGGGGAGGGCGGGGGCGCGTGCAGGCTGGGGGGGGCGGGGCCGGAGCCGCTTCCTTCACCCCCCTCTGTGCGCCCTGTCTCTGTAGGTCAGGGGGCCGCAGTACAGGGGCGGACCCAGGGGAGGGGGGCAGGTTGCAGCGACCCCCCCCTCCCCGGGAACCGGCGGTGGGCGGGGTTTGAACCCCGGAAACGGTGGGGGGGGGCCCCTGGTCTTTCCCTGGACCCCTGGGCGGTTGGTGCGGGGAAGGGGCCAGTTAAGGGTCGGGGGCTTTGGGGAGAGGTGGGGGTGGGGAGCTGAGACTCACACCCGGGACTGAGTGGGGCCCGGGCAAAAGCTGAGCACCCTGCGCCCGAGGAGCCCCCGTTGGCCTGGGGGGGCTGAGGGACTGAGCCCCCCAGAGCAGGACCTCCCCCTGGAAGGGCCGCGCCGCAGCCCGTGGGAGGGCCTCGCCCCCGGCGCTCCCCATCTCCACTCGCTGCTGTCCCGGCCTCCGCCGGAGGGAGGGGCCGAGCGCCCTCGGGGGGCCGTGGACCCCGGCGTTCTGAGCGTTCAGCGCCCCGCGCCGCCCGGCCCCCCCGCCGCCGATGGCCGCCGACCCGCCGGGAGCTGCCGAGAAGGGAGAGATGGCTCCCGGGACACGTGTGAGGTGGGTTCATGCGGCTCCTCCTCACCCCCAGACCTGGGCAGCTCCCACTCCCATTCATCCTCAGCCTGGCCTCTCCCTTCCTTCCCCGCCCCCAGCCTCACCCTCCCTTTGCTCCAAACTCCTTCTCCAACCTTCTCTCCTATAACCTCCAACCCTAGGGAAGTGGCCTTCCTTCCCCGACCCTGCTGCCCCTTGCAGACCTCCCCCTCTACCCCGCCTCCAGTCGCAGCCCTCTAGGCCCCTCCCCCGGAGTGCTGGAGGGCCCCATACCCTGTGGATGGTCTGGAAGTCCTTGGGAAAGGGAAAAGCCAGGGGGAAGCAGGTCTAAGACTGATTGGGAAGAGACCCCCCCCCCCAGGCTTGCTGAGTCCATGTGGGATTTCAGAGGATCTGGTTTCCATGGGCAGGAGAGCCCCAGGGATTCCAGACAATTAGGGATGAAAAGCAGGCTGGTAAGATGTGAATGGGGGCGGGAAGACCTAAAGCTGAGCCCACCTTGAATTTTGTTGAGATGTTAGGGCAACTTGTAGAATCCCAGGGAATCTGGGAGATTACCCCGATTGCCTGAGGGATCCTATTGGATAACTTGGAGCCCCCAAGGACTTGTGTGTGGGCTGAGAGGGGACACTAAGCATTTCAGGGGTGTCAGCCCGGGAAGTTGAGAGCACATTGGGTCATTAGAAATGGAGTGGGTCTGGCTAGAGTATCAAGGTTTGAAGGGTTTGGATGACTAGTACCCATGAGAGAGAAGAGAGAGAGGGGAGAGTGTGGCGCTTAACCCTGGAATCTGGAGGTAAATCTGTGAGGGAATGGGAGGTGTGGGTAACAACAGGTATGAGTTGGAAGCTCCCTGAGGTAATGCTACAGATCTGAAGCCTTTTCCAGGAACCTTCGATTGGGATGTTAGAGGAGGGGCCAGAGAGTCCTTCCTTCCAGCAGGCGGGAGGTCTTGAGGGAGTGGCCCTCTGCTCAGGACACACACTAAAAGGCTGACCTTCTCTGAGGGTAGAAGTAGAAGCTCTGCCCCCATCAGAGGTGCAGTGAGCTTGCGGCCAGGAGACTCTCAGGCCAGGCTTTGCAGGCCTATCTGACCTTACCAACCATCTGCCTACAGCCCTCGGCGTTGCTGACGCCTCCAATGTCGTCGAGCAGCCGGGGACCGGGGGCCGGAGCGCGCCGACGCCGAACCCGCTGCCGTCGTTGCCGGGCCTGTGTGCGAACTGAGTGCGGGGACTGCCACTTCTGCCGAGACATGAAGAAGTTCGGGGGGCCCGGGCGCATGAAGCAGTCGTGCCTGCTTCGGCAGTGCACCGCGGTGAGTCTTGAGCCCCTGAGCCCCGTGCCCGGGGTACATGGAACCTCAGGCCTATTTACCCAGAGCACCATCAGTAGTACGGGGCCTGAGCGTTCTTTGGGTGTCCAGCGGCAGCTTCCCCGGGGTTCCTTAGGGGTGCAGTTCATACACTCACTTCTGCATTTCTTCACTGACTTGCTTAAATGTTTGATTTTTGTCTTTGTCGAAAAGTGGGATACACGGAAGTGTCTGCCTTAGGTCTGTAGAAAGCTCAGCCCCTGCCATATGCCCCTGCCCAGGTATCTGTGTTAAAGGGACCCAGCTCTACCATAGGAGAAAGCTTCTGCCTTTCTCCGGGTCTTTCACACACCTTCAGGTGTCTTGAAATTGAGGCCAGGACCCCCGTCTTGTGACCTTGAGCCATTCACTCTGAACTTCAAGTACCTTCCCTGTAAAATGTTTCTCTTGCTTCGTAGCAAAGATTAGATAGTAGTGTGCTATGAATGTCCTATTGAAAGGCCCAGCTCCGGAGTTATCTGGGAAACGTGGGTTCTTTTCTGCCTCCCTCATCCTTTCAGCAGCCTGGGGCGCCAGGATGGCCTTTCCCCCGCAGCCCGCCTCTCCTCCTCCAGCCACTCTTCCTGCTTGCACTTTCACCCTCAGCCCTTCCCCTTCCTTTGTCCCCCAGCCCCACACCTCACCTTCTGATACTTCTCCCTTGATCTAGATCCCTGGCTGTCAGCATCCCTGATATGATTCAGTCCTACCATTGTCTTCCCTGAAGTCACATTGTCTGAAGACTGCTGCCTTTACCCTAGGCCTAAAGCAGCAGTGACCTTACATGTTCCACGGACATTTCCCACTGGGCTCACTGTGGGCTTCCATTGTCACCCTTGGACGGCCCCCTGAACAACCTTAGAATTACCCCCAGACTTGTTACTTCTTTAACTTGTCTGAGCGTTGTCATTTGCCTGTGGTCTCTTCCACTCTAAGCCAGTCCCGAATCCTGTGCTAATGATAATAATGACAGTAGCCGTGTCTCAGCCCCTCATGCATTATCTTGTTCTTAACCATGGTCCTGCAAAGGAAAGGTCCCCCACCCCATCTTAGAGACAGAGAAGCGATGAGGTTAAATCCATCGCTGAAGGCCTTCCTGGCAAATTCAGTATCTAGCCTGTGGGTTCGGAACCTCCTTCATCCTATAGCTTATGTGGAAGAGTCTTTACCCTCCAGCTTGGATTCGAGGTCCCTGATGCCCCCTCTTTCCCAACAGCCCGTGCTCCCACACACAGCTGTATGCCTCTTGTGTGGGGAGGCTGGAAAGGAGGATACCGTGGAGGGAGATGAAGAGAAGTTCAGTTTGAGCCTCATGGAGTGTACAATCTGCAACGAGATCGTCCACCCTGGCTGCCTGAAGGTGATAACCATGGGAACCAACCCTGCAGCCTGGTTGGGGTAGACTCTCAGGGAGCAAGGAGGTAGGCCACACTGTCCCTGGGCATATCCTGCCACCTTCTATCCATTATTTGGTCTCTTGCCTACAGATGGGAAAGGCTGAGGGTGTTATCAATTCGGAGATACCCAACTGCTGGGAGTGCCCCCGATGTACCCAGGAAGGACGGACAAGCAAGGTAAAGCAGGGGCTAAGATAGGGACAGGGTGGAAGATCCGGAACTAGCTGGGGGCTTCATCCCCAGCTTACACTTTCCAGGATGCAGGTGAGGGTCCAGGGCGC
This sequence comes from Mus minutoides, assembly GCA_902729485.2. NCBI lineage: Eukaryota > Metazoa > Chordata > Mammalia > Rodentia > Muridae > Mus > Mus minutoides. The sequence goes on along the minus strand of LR753442.1, from coordinate 419,865 downwards.
CGCAGGGTTGACAATGGCGAGGATGGCGCTAACCTAGGGGGTGGATGGAAGCTGACAGAGGAGCCACCGCCTCCACCACCCCTGCCCAGAAGAAAGGGACCCTTACCTGCTGGCCCTACCCCTGACGATGTACCTGGGCCCCCCAAACGGAAGGAGAGGGAGGGGGGGAATGAGCCCCCCACCCCAAGGAAAAAGGTGAGGAGCAGAAGGGGACGGCTGGCTTAGAACATGGGATTCTGGGAGCTGTAGCCTGGTGGGTGGGTTGGTTTTGGAGCCAGGTCCTACCTGACCTGGGGAGTGAGGCTGTGTGGATTCCTTCAGGGGTATTTGTGAGTTGTAGTGGGAGCTGTGGATGGAGCATGCTCACTATGAAGAAGGAACACAAGAGAGGGGTAACTGGTACAGGCCAGGAATCTTTGAGAGACCCGGAGGATTAGGGAGGAGCAACAGAGCATGCTCAAACTACTACAGAGGCGGAGGGAAGGGCTCAGAAAATGCCTGAGGGGGAAGTAGGGAGCTAAGGAGCATGCTCAGTAAGGCAAGACACTGATTACGAGGTTAGGTTGCTGAGCAGTCTTCCTAGGATGGGGGCTTCTGGGATTTGTAGTCCAAGAAGACAACGGAGGACCCTAGTTTGGTTGTCAGGGTCTCTAATGGTCTCTCTCTTTCTTCCCTGTATCTCCTTGTCCTGGTAGGTGAAAGGAGGCCGAGAGAGGCATTTGAAGAAGGTGGGTGGAGATGCCTGCCTCCTCCGAGGAGCGGACCCAGGCAGCCCCGGCCTTCTGCCCCCCAGGGTTCTGAATCCGAGCCAGGCATTCTCATCCTGCCACCCTGGGCTCCCTCCCGAGAACTGGGAGGTGTGCCGGGGACCTCCTTCTCTCCCCCCCTTTCCCTCCCCCCTCTTCTGTCATGGAGACTAAGACCTGTCCTTTCCTGCTCACTTTGTCTTGCCCTACCTCTGCATAGTCCCTTTGGATCCCTGGGAGGGGTTAGGTGGGAGAATAGCTTGGGTCCAGGTCGTAGGAACCCGATTTCCACCTAGTGTGTAGCCCATTTTCCTCAGTTTTCTAAGCCTATGTGGAAAGAACCAAATTTCAATTTCTTGCCAGATCACTGATTATAGTCTTGGCAACTTGTTGTCTACTCTGGCTTGCAAATGGCTTTTCTAATGTGTGAGATGAAGACAGACTACCTTCCTTACCCCTTTTCCCATCTCACAGACAGATAAATCCAGTGAGATAGAAAAGTAACGGTCCCAGAGAAATAAAAGACTGGCCCAAGGTCACATGGCTAAACCTGAATTCTGATACTACTTTGCACTGGTAATCTGAACACAAGGTTCTGCCTGTCCATGTCCTTCACCAAATACCAGTTTGTAGCCTTGGACAAGTCACCTAGTCTCTTTGAGCCACACTCAGTTTCCTTGTTGAAAAGGAGTAGCCAAGTCGCTCCTTGAGTCAGAACAAGGATGCACTATACCAAGATGGGGAGTGATTGCTTCCTGCACTGTGGGCTTGTCTAGTCTAGCTGATCCATGTCTTAGATGGTCAAGCAAGTCCTTTCTATGCCCCAGAATCGAAAAGGCAAGCCAGCACTTTACATACATGCTGGGAGGCTCATGAGCCATTGACTGACCCACAGGCTAGCTGGACTTTGAATAGTGGCTTCACACTGTAGATAAGGAAGCTGAAGTCCAGTGAGGGACAGGGGTTCGGGAAAATCAGGAACTTGGGCAGTGTCTCCCGGGGCTATTCATCCTCTGCTGAATCCTTTGGGTGAGTGGTTGGGAAAGAACACTCTAGGACCCACTACAGCCTCACCTGTCTCTTTGCAGAAACCAAAGCCACCTATAGCTTCTGCTGAGGGCCCGGCAGTGCCATCCCCGTCACCTCAGAGGGAGAAACTGGAGCGTTTCAAGCGCATGTGCCAGCTGCTGGAGCGGGTGCCCGATACCTCTTCTTCCTCCTCGGACTCCGACTCGGATTCAGACTCTTCCGGCACATCACTCAGTGAGGATGAAGCTCCTGGAGAGGCCCGGAATGGGCGACGGCCAGCGCGGGGCAGCTCCGGGGAGAAGGAGAACCGTGGGGGACGACGGGCTATACGCCCTGGCAGTGGGGGGCCACTGCTCAGCTGGCCCCTGGGCCCAGCCCCACCACCACGGCCTCCACAGTTGGAGCGGCATGTCGTGCGACCCCCGCCTCGAAGCCCTGAGCCTGATACTCTGCCTTTGGCTGCTGGATCCGACCACCCTCTGCCTCGGGCTGCCTGGCTCCGTGTCTTCCAGCACCTTGGACCCCGTGAGCTGTGTGTCTGCATGAGAGTTTGTCGGACTTGGAGCCGCTGGTGAGTAGCCAGATAGGCCCTAGGACCATTCTTGCTTGCTAAATGGTGTATTACAGGTCTCTGATTCTCTCTGAATCCTGGCCTTCTTTCTTGTGTCTGTATTGTAATGCCATCCTTTCATGAGCTCACAACCTTCCCAGTGGCTCTGTAGAAAAGAGATAGTAGAACCAGGAGTTTGAATGTGGCCCCTGCGGCTCCAGACTATTTCCTTTTAGTGTTTATATATGTTAAGAGTTAGTATGTGCCGGGCGTGGTGGCGCACGCCTTTAATCCTAGCACTTGGGAGGCAAGAGGCAGGCGGATTTCTGAGTTCGGGGTCAGCCTACAAAGTGAGTTCCAGGACACCCAGGGCTATACAGAGAAACCCTGTCTTGAAAAACCAAAAAAAAAAAAAAAAAAAAAAAAAAAAAGTTAGTATGTGCCAAGTTTTGGGGTCTGTCTTCTGGAATTGTCTGATTTATTTTTTTCCCCAGTTTTCATTTGAGAAAACCTTTACAGGTAGCCTCTGGCCTCTGAAGCAGCCATGGGTGGAGTGGTCTCCTGAACCAGCCACCCCTTCCCTCCTGACCTCCAACCCCCAATTACCTCCTAACCTTGTTTAGAAATGCTAGTCATTCCCTAAAGCCTGTCTTCCCTCGCTCTGATCCTCTCCCAGCAAGCCTCTCCTCGCAGGCTCCCACAGCATGCTGTTCCCCTAATGGAGCACACAGAGGCCTGGGCTTGGGGACGAATACTTTGTATCGATTTTTATCTTCATATCCCCAGCATAGTACAAAGGCAGTATGGATAGATGTTCCAGAAATGTTTCACTGAGTAAATTCAAGGCTTTCCCAGGGCTCAGATGTCCCTCACAGCTTCAACAATGTTGCTGTCTCAGGCCTCCGGAGGCTGAGGCAGGAAGAGCCTTGAATTGGAGTCCAGTCTTGGCTACATAAGATACATTCTTCCCCCACCCCCCAAAGGTGGAGTTATCTTTGTTCACATCTGAGCTGACCAGGAGCGGATGAGGCATGCTGGGAGCTTGCTAGTCAAGTTAGGGGCTAAATTAAGACCCCACCCTTTTCCTTGGGACAGGCTCTGGAGAGCTAGTGTTTGGCCTTTGGTTTCTGTGGAGTCAGGGAGGCTGGTATGCAAGGAGCCAGAGGCAAACGCCTCTGATAGACTGTTTGCTCCAGTGAGTCTATGCCCTTAGGGTAGTTTTTTAACTTCCTCATGCCTTTCTTTTTCTTTTCTTTTCTTTTTTTTTTTTTTTTTTTTTTTTAAATCCTACTTCCTTCCTTCTCTCCCTTCCCTGTAGTAAGAATTGAACCCATGGCCTGGTGCATAGGCAATCTTATACCACCGTAAGACATCTTTTTCTTTTTTCTTTTTGAGATGGGGTCTCCAAGTTGCTTAGGCAACTTTTACTCCAGAGTAGTTAGAGTTGCAGGTCTGCACCAGCAGGCCTAACCTCAGAGTCTTCTTCATATAAACCAGAATAGCTCTCAAAGCAGTTCTGGTGAGCTAGTACACCAGAACTGAGTCGAGTTCTTGGGACGTGGAAACATCTCGGGGCCGTAACTGTGATTATTACTACTCACATGAGCAGAAACACCCATTGAAGGACCAACATTTTTGTCTTACCTGTGCTTTGGAAGAGTTCACAGACAGACTGCAGCATGGATGCAATCCCAGAAGCCGCTGAGGGTTACCACGCCATCTGATAGAGCCTGGAAGATGTTTGTCCATGTCTTTCAGTAGCTCTGTGCCTGACACATGGGGTCCAGAAGAGACCTGGTGCTGGAAGTAGACAGAGTGGAGAGGCCAGTGGATGCAAAGTGGTTCTAGCTTGGGCCCTGCGCCTGGCCTGTGGCTTTTGCCAGTGGTGACTCATAGCTCTTAAGGTCTCTATTCTCACTTATAAGTCTGGGATGTATATTAATGTGATTGGACCTAAGGTCCCAAGAAGGATTGGCTCTAAGATGCCTCTTCACTTCAGGGTACCAACATTCAGACTCAGTGTTTGTATGTAATCTACTCAATTTCTAGATGATTTATGGTGTCTGATACAATGCAAATGATATGTAAATATCTACTAAACTGTATTGTTTAGGGAATAACAAAACAAGTCTCCTACAGTCCATAAGCAGGTTTTGTTTTGAACGTTTCCATCCTTGGGCCGTTGAATCTTTCGATGCAGAACCTCAGACACAGAAGCCCCAGTCCTATTTACCTTGTGGGATTTAATGAGGCCGTTTCTGCCTAGCACTCAGCAAAGTGCCTGAGGGTACCAGCTCTCACTAAATGGAGCCTTAAGGTGAGAAGAACCAGCTAAGGGCAGAGCAGAGACCTGTGTGACCACAGTGGGAGACATGACAGGAAGCTCTGCCAGATCTGGTCTCTGAAGCAGGAAGAGCAGGGAGGAGTTCAGATTGAGACTGGGGAGAAGATGAGACAAGGTCTTGCTGTGAACTCAGAACGCCTTGCCTTAGTATTGCTCCTGACTTCAGACCTTAAGGAAAAGAGAGATGATACCTGGGCTTGGGGTGCTGGTCTGGAATTCCACTGCCTGGAAGACTGAGGCAGAAAGATTGTAACTTCCAGGCCACACACTGCTCTGGGCAAAGGACTAGGAGCTGAGCAGTGGTGGGCACTTGTAACCTTAGCACTTGGGAGGCAGAGGCAAGACTGCATTTGAAAAAGATAAAAAAGGGGAGGGTGGGGGCTTGGGCAGAGTTCAAAGTATTTGTTGTAAAGACCTAAATTTCAGCCGGGCATGGTGGCGCACGCCTTTAATCCCAGCACTGGGGAGGCAGAGGCAGGCGGATTTCTGAGTTCAAGGCCAGCCTGGTCTACAAAGTGAGTTACAGGACAGCCAGAGCTATAAAGAGAAACCCTGTCTCGAAAAACAAAAAAAACAAAACAAACAAAAAAAAAACACCTAAGTTTCATGCCTGGAACCCACAGAAGAGGCAGTAGAATTCCTGGAGCTCGCTAGCCAGCCCGCCTAACCTGATTAACAAGCCCTAGTTCCAGGTAAAAGACCCTGCTTCAGAAAAGACAAGGGGGGTGGGGGATGGTTGGAGAGACGGCTTATAAGTTAACAGCATGCATGTACTATTGCCCTTGCCACAGCCAGGAATTGGGAGATGGAACTTAGCAGCGGAGCACTGGCTTCTCCTGGTCCTAGGTTCAAGCCTAGGATTGCAGAAAGGCTTAGACTTGCTGGTTCATTGGCTGGTTCATTGCTGGTTCATTGGTTCAGGAGCCTGGGTGGGGGAGAGCCATAGTCTTTTTTTGGGGGGGGGTTGAGACAGGGTTTCTCTGTATAGCCTTGGCTGTCCTGGAACTCACTCTGTAGACCAGGCTCGCCTTGAACTCAGAAATTCGCCTGCCTCTGCCTCCCGAGTGCTGGGATTAAAGGAGAGCCATAGTCTTAAAGCCTGGGAACCACAGAGGAGGAACAGACAGTTTCAGCAGAGAGAGCTTAGGTGTGATCTCTTTGGTCTGAGAAAAGCTCGCTAGCTAGTCAGAGTCCATTGCTGAGAACACAAGGGCTGGTTCTCATCTGTAAGTTTTCATCCTGTAGGGAGCAGATTTGTTAAGAGCCGTAAGTCTCAGCCTTCCTAATGCTGTAACTCTTTAATACAGTTCCTCATGTCGCAGTGACACCCAAGCAGTAAAATTATTTTTGCATACTTTTAATCCCAGTATTTGGGAGGCAGAAGCCGGTGGGTCTGTCCACCCTGCTCCACTGAGGGAGTTTCAGGACAGTGGGGACTACCCAGAGAAACCCTGTCTCAAAAAAACCAAAACCTAAAACAAAACCAAAAAACTTGCTACTGTTATAAATCCTAATGTAAATAGATAAGTGTGTTTTCTGGCGGTCTTAGGTGACCCCGGAAGGGCTTGCACCCGTTGGTTTAGAACTGCTGTGGTAGAGCAGAGACCACGAGTGTGAGCTAGAGCAAGGGTAACCCAAGAATTGGGGGATCAAAAAAGGGGTTCTCCAAAAAGAAAGGCTGAGGAAGGAAGGAGTGACAAGCAGTGGTGGGTGTCGATGGGCGAGGTACAGGAGATCAGAAACTAAAGATCCACTGTGTCTGCTGTCAAGGCCTGGGAGGAGTGTTTGCCTATATGTCCAGAAGATGGGCTCCATCTCCAGCCACACACATCTAAAACCTGGATGTGCTTAGAGAGGGTGACAAAGGCATCAGCAGCAAAGATTTGATCCATTGAGTCCTGCTGGGTCCCTGGTTTCTGAGAAGGCTCCTGGTGTTCATTGGCCACGGAGACAGTATTGAGTGAATGAGCATACATGAAGAAATGGGTGTGGAAAGAGGTAGAAGAGGGTGTAGCCAGAGAGGGCTGTAAGTGGGAGAGCAGGCAGTGGCAGGCTTTCCTGTCTGGTGGCTTTGATTATTTAGAACTGGGAGGCAAAGGGCGGACAGGGGGGTTGTGGAGGAGGTGTTGATGTACTAGTAGACATTACTGTTTTCAAGGACGTGTGCAGAGAAGTAAGGAAGGAAGGGACTGGCACATGGTCAAGGCTGGCTGGTGGGAGAATGGAGGACTATGGCAGTGTCCGGAATCCAGGAAAACTCTTCTAAGGGAGAACTAGCTGTGATCTCCGCCCACGGTGAAGCAGAATCTGCCGAGAGCACTTAGTTAGGGCTGGCCCAGCTCTGTCCCCAGGGGGCTTCTGCAAGATGGGGTTTGAAACTGCAATGGAGGTTTTACAGGAGGGGGTTGTGGGCTTGGCTGCAGTCAGGAGGAGGCTGTTTAGGCCTGCCTAGTCAAGAATTCTTGTGTGTTCTGTCCTGTGAGTGCCACATGTTTTGCTGTCGTTCCCCCCCGCCCCCCAACCTGGAATTACATCCGTTTGCTCTATGTCACCTCAACCAGTTCCATTGGACATAGGACATATGCTGGGCTCCAGTGAATCCCTTCCTGTGCTGCTCTTTGTTGGTGCTACAAGCCTTTGAAGTCAACTCTTAACTCCATTTTATAGCTTGGGAAATGGAGGCCCAGAGATGTCTCCCCAGGTGTGGAGGTGGAAGAGCCGGGGTTTAGATCTCCACGGCCTACACTCGTCAGCTCTGGTTCTGTCTCTGACTGTGCGTGTAGCCTGGCTTTGTAGCCCTCTTCAGCCTCCCTATGGCTCCCTTGGCCTCCGAGGTAGCCTCTTTCCTCCTGCCCTTTCCCAGTCAGGATTCAGCTTCCATCCACAGGATACCTATGGGTGCTTGAATGAGGTGTTGTTTTTGCTCTTAATTAATTTGTGTATATGTGTGTGCTTGCGTGAGTTTATGTGCACCACAGGCATGCATGAGCGTGTTGGATCCCCTGGACTGGAGCTTCAGGCATTTGTAAGCTGCCATGTTGACTCTGAAAACCAAACCAGGATCTTCCACAAGGGCAGTGAGCGCTCTTAACTGCTGAACCCTCTCTCTGGCCCTTGAATACTTGTTTCTTAACCTCCATGGGCCTTAAGTTGTACAAAGGCGGTGAACATCATCTCACATGGATGCTGTGCACGCGAGTGCTCAATGCACGGAAGGTGATGTGTGGTAAACCTTGAGTAAACACATGCTGTTAGTCTTGTAGTCACCAGCTGTTAGTCTTGTAGTCACCAGCACCGTTGTGGTGAGCAACTTGTCCTCATTTGCCTCCTGACTTTCCCAGAGCTGCCGTGCTACCATGGTCCTGCCTGGGCAAACCCCTGCCTCTGTCCACCTTCCCCTCCTGGAGTAAGGCTGCTTCCTTCACAGTTGCATCTCGGCCATTGTCTCAGTAGGATGTTCCCTCTCTTCTCTGAGTTGAGGTTCCATGTCTTTACCACTCTGGTTTCCCCAATGGTGTCTGCCTTTACAAGCCCAGAAGCAGCCAGATACTCCTGTCAATAGGAGTTGTTGGCTACCACACTGAGATTTAATCCCCGTGTCTCGGGGCTGACTGCAATGGGGTAGTTTGCTCCAGCCAAGAAACAATCGGGGAGACTTCCCGAACATGAAGGTCTAGAGTTGAGTCTTGATGGACTTGAGATAGATGGCCTTCCCAGTAACACAGCATGTATCAGAATGTATTGGCACTAGATGCCAGGGGATATTCTAGTCTGGCTTTTGTGGAATATGATACAGAAACAAAGTTGGGGACCTGTGAGTACCCTCAAATTAGGGTTTTCTTTCCAACTGTGGACATACCAGAAGGCCTTCAAGGAGTGGAGTTCCTGAGCCAGGACTGAAGGCTGCATTGAGAAGGACTTTGGACATAGGAGGTCAGAGTGCCAAGGGAGAGAAGCTGGCTACATGAGGGGTCTGCTTCTGTGTTTCTTCTGCTTAGAATTGGAGAGATGTGTGTTTGTTGGTTGAGTGGAGGGAATGAAGAGGGGAGATTGGAATGGCAGAAAGGAAGGAGGAACCAAAGGAGGGCATCAGAGGACGGTGGCAGAGGACTTCAGATTGAAGTCCGATTTGTAGTCTTCGATGAAATGTATTCCAGCTGTGGAGTGTTGGGGAGGGTTTTTTTTTCCCCCCTGGAGTGGGTAGAAGGGGTTGATGGTCTGTCTGTCTACCCCTCTCGCACTCCCCCTCCCTCTCCCTCTTCCCTCCCCCCTTGAGGCAGGGTCTTAGCATGTAGCCCTTGCAGACTTCAGCCACGTGATGCTCCTCCACATGGCCTCCCTTGTGCTGGGATGACAGGTGTGCATAACCATACCCAGTCAGGCTCTGGCCCTACTATCCAATGAGACTTCAAACTCCCTGGCTGAGTGATGCTCCTGTCTCAGCCTCCTGAGAAGCTAGGGCTATCAGCATGTGCCTTGTGACCAGTTATCTAACCTTCTTAAGTGACAGTAAGTCAAAACTAAATCTGTTGGTTTTGAAAAGGAAGTCTAGCTGAATGGCTGTAGTACATGCCATTTTGATCCCAGCACTTGGGAGGCAGAGGCAGGTGGATTTCAGAGTTGGAGGCCAGCCTGGTCTAGAGAGTGAGTTCCAGGACAGCCAGGGCTACACAGAAAAACCCTGTCTTGAGCAACATGTACCCCCCCCCCAAAAAAAAAGAAAAAGTCTGTTGGGAGCTATTTTATCTTTAGTGCCTTTCTAATCCATATCACTTGCTTTTTTTTTTTTTTTTTTTTTTTTTTTTTTTTTTTTTTTTTTGGTTTTTCGAGACAGGGTTTCTCTGTATAGCCCTGGCTGTCCTGGAACTCACTCTGTTGACCAGGCTGGCCTCGAACTCAGAAATCCGCCTGCCTCTGCCTCCCGAGTGCTGGGATTAAAGGCGTGCGCCACCACGCCCGGCCTCACTTGCTTTTAACAACTGTAGTTTCCTACATCTATAGCAACTCCTGGCTAGAATGTAATAGTTTTCATTGTGTTTATTCATTTGTGTGCATGCATGCATGCATGTGTGGTGTGTGCGTGTGCGTGTGTGTGTGTGTGTGTGTGTGTGTGTGTGTGTGTGTGTAGTATGTATATGTAGTGTGGGCAGTACCTTTACCTGCTGAGCCTCTCTACAGCTCTTGGTGACAGTGTCCCACTGTGCAGTATAGATTGGCCTTTTAAATTTTTTACGTGGAGGAGGTGTGGCATTAAGCAGATAGCCGCAGAGTTCATTCTCTTTCCACCTTCCTGTGACTTCTGGGGATGGAATTCAGGCAGGCCGGCTGACAGGCCAGCACAGCAAGCATTTACTGCCCAGGCATCCCTGGCCTTACGGTTAGTTTAAGCTTCCCATCTGTGTGGACCTTTTTGTTTATGTTTTGGTTAAGACCGGGGTCTGGTGGTTGAGGCCAGCCTTGCGTTCCTGATTGTCCTGTCACCACCTCTCAAGCGCTAGAACTGCAGGCGTGTGCCACCGCTCCCAGCACAGCCTTAGTTTTAAGTGCAGATAGAGGATGACTTGAGATAAATTCAAACCAGATGCGAAGTAATACTTGAAGGTCCTTTGGTGGTGGTGGTGGTGTTTTTGGTTTTTGAGGAAGTGTCTCTCTACATTGCCCAGTCTGTCCTGGAACTCATTATGCAGACCAAACTGGCCTCAAATCCCAGACTCACAGAGATCCACCTGTTTGTGTCTCCTGAGAGTTGGGATTAAAGATATGCACCATCATGCCTGCCTGGCCCACTTCAAATTCTAAAGTAGCCTAGACTAAATAATGAATTCTAGACCAGCCTGGGCTACATTGTGATAACCTATATCACAAACAAACCAAAAAAGTTAAGCCCGCCGGGCGGTGGTGGTGCACGCCTTTAATCCCAGCACTTGGGAGGCAGAGGCAGGCAGATTTCTGAGTTCGAGGCCAGCCTGGTCTACAAAGTGAGTTCCAGGACAGCCAGGGCTACACAGAGAAACCCTGTCTCAAAAAAAAAAAAAAAAAAAAAAAGTTAAGCCCAGAGGCTGGTGAGATGGCTCAGCGGGTAAGAGCACCCGACTGCTCTTCTGAAGGTCTGAGTTCAAATCCCAGCAACCACATGGTGGCTCACAACCATCCATAAGGAGATCTGACTCCCTCTTCTGGAGTGTCTAAATACAGCTACAGTGTACTTACATATAATGAATAAATAAATCTTTTTTGTTGTTGTTGGTTTTGTTTGTTTTTGTTTTTCGAGACAGGGTTTCTCTGTATAGCCCTTGCTATCCTGGAACTCACTTTGCACCTGGCCTTTTTTTTTTTTTTTTTTTTTAAGATTTATTTACTAGCCGGGCGTGGTGGCACACACCTTTAATCCCAGAGCACTCGGGAGGCAGAGACAGGCGGATTTCTGAGTTCGAGGCTAGCCTGGTCTACAGAGTGAGTTCCAGGACAGCCAGAGGAACACAGAGAAACCCTGTCTCAAAAAAACTAAAAACAAAAAAACAAAAAAACAAAACAAAACAAAAGTTAAGCCCTCGTTATGCAGAAAAGTAGATAGGGAGTAGATTGGAGTTCAGTAATTCCTCTTTCAACCTAAGAGTCCCTCTCAACCCGGTCCTGCTGCTCTGACTGCTCATTAGTTCATTGGGAATTTCCTGACTTGACTTTGAAATTTACTGAGGTAGACAACCTTGGAGTTTCGAGGAACTTCAGTATATCACAAGATGTTGACAGCTTCCGGGGAGGGGGGGGTGTTACTTGATAAAATATTTGGGAATCCTTCCACTAACTGCTAGTTGAATCTTTTGGTGTGCTGGACTTGGGCCTGTTTACCTTTCTTCAGATTCATGTGTTTATATTTGTTGCTCCAGTGCCTAGGACCTCCCAGGCCTTCTATAAACAGTTAATGAATAAATGCAAAATGAGAATGAGTCGTTGAAGTAGGTCACACTGGCTTGATTCATTCAGTCAACGTGTGTGCGCTGCAGCATGCCCCTGCCTTTAGCGTATCGGATGCTGGCGATACAGAAGTAAGAAAGGCCAGGTCTGCCCCATGGAGCTCACATCCTAGTAGGGGAAACTGTAACTTAACAGATAGAAAGCATCAGGGCTTAAGTCCAGCCTTGGCTACCCACATGGCAGAGGAGAGCTGAAAAGTGCCTGTGAGCTGTCATAACTTAGTAAAGGAGAGGAATCAAGAAGCCCAGAGGTAGAGTCTGGGGGCTACTTTTAGATCTCTTTGGTGCGCGCCTTTAATCCCAGCACTTGGGAGGCAGAGGCAGGCGAATTTCTGAGTTTGAGGCTAGCCTGGTCTACAAAGTGAGTTCTAGGACAGCCAGGACTACACAGAGAAACCCTGTCTCCCTGTCTCGAAAAACCAAAAAAAGAAAAAAAAGAAAGAAAAAAAAAAGCAGATCTCTTTGGCATAATTACATCAAATAGTGTGTATGGTATTTTTGTGGCTATCTGGCAAAATGCTTTATAAGTTAGAAGGCCCATGAACTGTGTAATTACTTCATTTGATCTTATAGCAACCCTGTGGAGCAAGCCCCCTGAGTCATTATCTGTAGTTAATTAACTGAAGTCTTAATGACTCAGAGAAAGGAATGGACTTGCCTAGGGTCTTACTTCTAGTTAGCAATGAGGTGGGATCCTAAATCTAGTCCTTTGGGCTGGAGGCCAGAAGATTCTTGCATTCCTTGGGACAGGAGAGAACTGGGGTGTCCTGACTGGGTTCCTAGAGACTTGGGGCTTAGAACTTTGTCTCCCCCCTGTGGCTGGCAGGTGCTACGACAAGCGTCTGTGGCCTAGGATGGACCTAAGCAGGAGGAAGTCACTGACCCCACCCATGCTTAGTGGGGTGGTTCGCCGCCAGCCCCGTGCTCTGGACCTCAGCTGGACAGGTGTCTCCAAAAAGCAGCTCATGTGGCTCCTGAACCGACTGCAAGGTAGGTAGGATGGTGATGAATCAGGACAGACAGACACAGAGGTTGGATGGTGATGAGTTGGGACAGATGGACACAGAGATAGGAAGTGATAAGTCAGAACAGACGGACACAGAGGTAGGATGGTGATGAGTCCAGGCAGAGGGGCACAGAGGCGGTTGCTGGTAAAGGTCTACAGCCTGCTCCTTACATTCTAGGCCTGCAGGAGTTGGTGCTTTCTGGGTGCTCCTGGCTCTCCGTCTCTGCCCTGGGCTCGGCCCCACTGCCAGCGCTGCGGCTCTTGGACCTCCGCTGGATTGAAGATGTTAAAGACTCCCAGCTTCGGGAGCTGCTGCTGCCTCCACCAGACACCAAACCAGGTTTGACCACCATGATCATCTGTAGATGGGTTAGCTAAAGTGGAGGTGTAGGCCCTGGAGCCTCTTCTGACGGGCCAGGAGTCAGAATAGTTAATAAAGGAATGGAAGAAGACAGGAGTTTGACCCATCTTGGCTATGTCTCATTCACTTTTCCTACTGTGTGCTTTGAACTAAATCTTAAAAGGGTAGGGTTTCTCTCAGGAGGGAGGAGAAGGCCTGGTGATGGGCAGTGGTGCTCAGAGCCTTCTCTCTGGACCCAGCTGTGTCTTCGTAGCAGAGCAAGGAAACCACCCAGAGGGCACAGCTGTCGCATCACCCTGGGCTTTTACTGTCACTCCTAGTACTAGGAATAAGGACCACATTTTTTGTTTTTTGTGTCCAGGGAACTCAGCCCCCTATGCATGTTAGGCAAGCACTCTACTACTCTACTACTGAGCTCACAGGGTTGTTTTTTGGAGTTAGTTTGGTTTTACACAGGGTCTTATTCTGTAAACCAGGCTGGCCTCAAACTCAGGAGGGGTGAATTTGCCTCTCTCTCCCACATGCTGGGATTGGTGTGAGCTGCCACACCTGACCACCTCTTAGTTTCCATCTCTGTTTGGTTTTGAGACAGGTTTTTTTTGTTTGTTTGTTTGTTTTGTTTTTCGAGACAGGGTTTCTCTGTGTAGCCCTAACTGTCCTGGAATTCACTTTGTAGACCAGGATGGCCTCGAATTCAGAAATCTGCCTGCCTCAGCCTCCCAAATGCTGGGATTAAAGGCGTGCGCCACCACTCCCAGCTTGAAACAGGTTTTATTCTGTAGCCTGGACCACCCTGGAAACTGTGATGCTCTGCCTCCCGAGTATTGAGTTTAGATCTGCACCTCCATCCTTGGATACCCTAACCTTGCCTCCCACTGCCTTATGCCATCCGTGGATTTCTGCTTTTTCAGCCTTCCTGCCAAATTCTCTCCAGTCCTGGGGCCATTTTCATTTCCTCATCTTCTTTGCCTCTTAGGCTGTTCTCTTCCTCCATCTAATTAACAGCTGTCCCTTTTAGAGTTAATTCTTTAGAGGGGAAGCCACCACACTTTTTTTTTTTTTTTCAAGACGGGGTTTCTCTGTGTAGCCCTGGCTATCCTGGAACTCTATAGACCAGGCTGGCCTCAAACTCAGAAATTCACCTGCCTCTGCCTCCCAAGTGCTGGGATTAAAGGCGTGCGCCACCACCGCCCGGCCAAACTTGGTATTTTTTAGTCTTACTTTTTAGTTCTCTGAAGCCATGAGCTCTTGGTAAGGGGTATTTGTTTCTGTTCTGGTGGCTCTCCTCAAGTGTGATTCTAAGCAGAGCAGGGCAGCTGGGGCGTCAGTGAATCCAGAGTCTTCCATCTTTGCTGTCCTTCTTCTTCTGATCATTTGCTCCTCCCATTCCCGAAAACTGTCTCAGCTCTGAGATTATTTAACATGGTTGAATGTCTCACTATATACTAATGGAAGACATATACTAATGGCCCCTGCCCTTCTTCCCACAAGTTCTAAATGACTTTTCTTCTGGTCAACTGAGCTGTGGCCAGTCTGTAAATGTGCTCCTCAGAGTCATGTGGAGGGGTAGAAACCTGGGCTTGCCACGTTGAATGCACACAGAGGTAGTGCTAACAGAAGCTATATGTTTAGGTGCCAGACCTTAGGGAGCAGCACTAGCAGCCCTGATGTTGCTGTTCACTGTCAGGGTAAAGTAAGGATGAGTTTTCAAGAAAACCTCTGTATCCAAATTTCTATAGTAAAATGTCCTTTTAGCTGGGCAATGGTGACGCATGCCTTTAATCCCAGCACTTGGGAGGCAGGGGCAGGGGCAGGGGCAGGGGGTGCTAGGGGGATTTCTTAGTTCGAGGCCAGCCTGGTCTACAGAGTGAGTTCCAGGACAGCCAGGGCTATACCCTGTCTCAAAAAATAAAAACAAAAGTCCTTTCAGTGGCTGGAGAGCTGGCTTGGTGACTGCTCTTCCAGAAGACCTGGGTTTGAATCCTAGTACCCACACGGTGGCTCACAGCAGTCTGTCATTCCAGTCACAGAGGATCCCTTTTTGCTTCCTTGGGCACTGTACACATGTGACATAGATGCAGGAAAAACACCCATTCCCTTAAAAAATGTAGTCAGGCAGTAGTCATGTATGCCTTTAATCCCAGTACTCAGGTGTCACAGGCAAGTGGCTCTCTTGAGTTCAAGGCTAGCCTAGGCTACAGAGCAAGTTCCAGGACAGAGAAACCTTCTCTCCTTCCACCCCAGTCCCCAAATAATAAGATATTCTTTCTATTATTCACTATATAAGCCAGGCTTACATAGAGGTATGGTGGCCCACTGTGTAGTCCAAGTACTTCTGAGGCAGAAACAGAGGCAATGAGATATATATGAGGCTAGCCTGTGCTAAATATTAAAATTCTGTCTTAACAAATTTCAAATAAAGAGTAATTCTTTTTTTTTTTTTTTTTTTTTTTTTTTGGTTTTTCAAGACAGGGTTTCTCTGTATAGCCCTGGCTGTCCTGGCACTCATTTTGTAGACCAGGCTGGCCTCGAACTCAGAAATCCGCCTGCCTCTGCCTCCCCAGTGCTGGGATTAAAGGCGTGCGCCACCACGCCCGGCTTAAGAGTAATTCTAATGGAAGCCTAGCAGTGCTCTTGTGATCCTAGGGACTGGGGAATTTGAGGCAGGAGAATAAGGAATTAAAGAAGCCTAGGCTACTTCAAGACAGTTGTCTCAGGAAATGAGGACACAGCTCAGTGGTGGGGGTTCACCCTACATGCGTGAGGTCCTATGTTCAGCACCCCCCCACACACACACCAAGTTTTAGCACTATGCAGATGTCACATGCCACAGCACAATTTTGGCAACTTATCTTGGGCTGTGATGTCTGGTGATGTATTTTTTCGAGCCAGGTTAGTGACTGGCAAGTGACTATGGTATTGTTTTAAGATAAGAGTGTGAGTCAGCCCTGGCCTGGGGTCCTTGCTCGCCCTGTTATTTTGCAATCAGGTGCTCTGGGGTCCTGGCTCTGCTACTTTGTAATCATGTGCTCTGGGACAGGTGTTCTCATCTGTAAGCAGAAGTGATTAAAAAGAGGTGTGGCTTCTTTTTAAAAAAAAATCTTTTTTTAAAAAATTTTAAATTATATGTATATGTTTGTGTAGGGGATAGGTTCACATGAGTGCAGGTGCTTACCAGGGGTGTCAGATACACCAGAGCTGGGATCCAGGTGGGTGTGAGCAATCTGATAAGGGTCCTGGGGATTGAACTCGGGTCTTCTGGAAGAGTGGTATATGTGGTTAACTATTGAGCCTCAAGGCTTGGCTTCTTCAAGTGGAGTTAAAGGCTCAGCAGTGTTATCACAAGAGAATTTGGAAGGAAAGTAAATCTAAGATCTTGGGCCTTATGCAGTTCTGGGCTTGCTGCAATTCTGGGATGGGGCCAGCAGGGGGTGGGTAGGAGGACTCTGAACTCTTTCCCTTGGAGATAGGGGAAGAGGAGGCCTCTGGACTCACTCTGCAGTTGCTAGCAGTCTCTTGAGTGTAGTTCATCCTAGTAGGGTTTTGTGGACAGAGCCACTTGTGGAATGTAACCTCAGTGAAGCTGAGACAACGCTGGGACTCAGATCAATGCGGTATCAGGGAGTTAGTCTGGCCTCGTTTTCTATTGCTGTAACATGAAGTCCCCAAAGGACCTCGGGGAGGAAAGGATTAACTTCGTCTTACAGCTTATAGTTCATTATGAAGTCAGGGCAGGAACTCAGGCAGGACGGGGAGCAGAGGCCATGGAGGTCCACAGCTTACTGGCTTGCTCGGCCTGCATGTTTATTAAACTACTCAGGTCTACCTGCCCAGGTTGGCACTGCCTATAGTGAGCTGGGCCATCTCATGTCATGAATTGAACATGATTGAACATTAAATGAACATAAAAAAAATGCCCTCACAGACTAGCCTGCAGGTTAATTGAAGAACTTTTTTTTTTGGTTTTTTGAGACATGGTTTCTCTGTGTAGCCCTGGCTGTCCTGTAACTCACTCTGTAGACCAGGCTGGCCTCAAACTCAGAAATCCACCTGCCTCTGCCTCCCAAGTGCTGGGATTAAAGGCATGTGCCACCATTGCCCGGCAGTGGAGAACATTCTTAAGTTGACATTTTCTTTGCAGATGAAGACACACTAGCTTGTGTCAAGTTGACAAAACAAAACAAAAAGCCTGCCTAAACTGCACCCTCCAGGGAACTTCAGGTAGTGGAGAGATGCTAGTTCATTTGTGTTTGAGAATGGTTTTCTTGATACCAGAAAGTAGATCGGGCATTAGCACTCAGGAGGTAGAGGTGGGAGAATTGTTGCTAATTTGAGGCCAAGCAGGTCTACACAGGCAATTCAGTCCAGCCAGAGTTACAGAGCAAGGGTGTGGGGAGGGTGTCTGCAGTCAAACCTGGTTCTGGTGCAGAAGGAACGAAAGGAGTTCAAGTAAGACCGTTGTTGAGCCAGAACAGTGACCTTCGTAGTTACGGGGACGGTGGAGGGTGCTGTTTATTGGATAATGGTTAAAGACACCAAGCATCCTACTAGGGACAGAGCATTGAGCAAAAGTTCCTGCTTACTTAGAACTGATGATGTTTCTATGGAGGGAGGGAAGGATCCCCAAGGGAAAATGTATACAGTGTATCAGATCCTGGAGATGGAGGCTTAGGACTCAGGAATGTCGAGACTGAGAGCTCTCCCGGAGGCTTCCCTGAGGGGATAGGAGCGGGTCAGCTGAGATGCCATGTGTTGCTGTGAAGAGCCAGTCATGTGGACCGGCAACAGCTGGGGAGACTCCCATTTTGGGAGCAGGTGTAGGGTAGATAATGAAGACCACGAGGGCAGGCTGGGAGGGGCCGCTAATGCTACTTTATCTGCCTAGGGCAAACTGAGAGTCGTGGCCGACTACAGGGGGTGGCAGAACTTCGCCTAGCTGGCCTGGAGCTCACCGATGCCTCCCTGAGGCTCCTATTGCGCCACGCTCCCCAGCTCAGTGCCCTGGACCTGAGTCACTGCGCCCACGTTGGGGACCCCAGTGTCCACCTCCTCACAGCTCCTACTTCCCCTCTTCGAGAAACACTGGTGCACCTCAATCTCGCTGGTAAGTGTGATCCCCTGTCTGCCTTGCCTGCCTGGCGGTGTGACGTCCCTGTCTACCGTGTGCTACCTACTTAGCTGTCTAGTCTCAACTGCCACTGTCCCATCCGCAGGGTGCCACCGCCTCACGGACCACTGCCTTCCACTGTTCCGTCGATGCCCACGTCTTCGCCGCCTGGACCTACGCTCCTGCCGCCAGCTCTCACCTGAAGCTTGTGCCCGGTTGGCTGCTGCTGGGCCCCCTGGCCCCTTTCGCTGCCCAGAAGAGAAACTGCTTCTCAAGGACAGCTAGTTGGGTGCCGATGCCTCCCGCCCCCAGGACTCAGCAAGAGAACCTGGACCTCTTGCCTTCATTTCACCCCCTGTTGGGAGGCCAGGTTATTTTCTTCATGACTTGGCACTCCTCAGTTTAATGACTTGGGATTCCTGCCCAGGGACTTGAGCCAGCCTTCCCTCTCTCCCACCTGCACTGATATCTCTGGGGGTCTTTGCTTCCCATCTCTCCCTTTCACCTGCTTCATTGTCCATCCCCTCTGGGGAGTGGGTCAAGAGGTACTGGGGAGGTGCTGAGCCAAAGGGATGGTGGGAGGGAGGGGTGGTGAAGGTGCAAGTCTGCAGTCGGGAAAATGAGGTGACATGGTATCTTGTACACAGGATACTGGGGGCTGGGGGACACGATGGATGGGAGTGGGGAGGGCAGAAATCAGACCAACAAGGGTTCAGGGAACAAAGACCAGTTGGGTGGGATGGGGGTCCAAAAAGGGAAACCAGAGGAGCAATTGGGGATCCGGGTGTCAAGACAGGGGCGCTACAAGCCAGGAAATGCCAGGACTGGGGACTGGGAGAGGAGTAGATGTGAGGATAGGACCCTCTGTGTAGGGTTAGCTCTCTCCCCTTCCCTCTATCCAGATTTCAGTTTTCCCCGACCTTGACTCCTTGAACGTCACTGAAAATGGCAGCTATTGCAAGGAGTAGGGGCCGCGGGTCTACCTGCTGTTAAGCTCGGTGGCCCAGGGGAGTGGTGAGGGGTAGCCTAGACCCCTGCCTGGCTCTCTACACAATACTTGAACATTCATCTGTACTGAAGTGTTACTTGAACCGGGGGAATCTCGGACTTGGGGGAGTGTGATGTGAGGGGACCAGCTTGACCGAGACTGGGCTAGTGGGTACCCAGTTTGGACTGTCCCACCCCTAGCTCTCTTGCTTTACTGTCTTGAACAGCTCCACCCTTCCGACTTGAGTTGGGGTGGGGAAATGTCAGCTTAAAGATGGGCAAGATGGGACTCCTCCAGTTTGGCTCTTCCCATTCTTTCATCGTCATGGAAACTTGTGTTCCATTTGCCCAGGGAACTGCCACTCCTAGTTGCCATGGAAATAGCAGCCAATGGACATCTCCGGAAATCAGTGCTAAGACTGGAACCGGTCCCTCTTTAGTTGCTGTGGGAACTTAGTAACAGACTCTTGGCACCTCCCCTCTCCCCACCCCTTTCCTTCTTCCAGTGTGGGGGTGGGGTCTCAAGAGCCTGAGGGAGGAGTCGGGTCTAGGTCCCACTCAACTTAGGCCTGGGGGAACTGGATTGTACTACATGGGGGTGGGGGGAGGGGAATCTATCCACATACCTCAGGTAACAGGAAGGTGCGCGGGTTGGGGGCGGGGGCTGGGCGGACCAAAGGCAGGAGGGGGGGGGCCTGGGGTTGGAGAAAGGCTTGACGGTGGGGCCGCTTGCGGGAGGGGAGGAGGCACCCTGGCAAGGGACAAGTGGGGCACCCAGCCGGGCTGGACCCCTAACCCCACAAGTCTGTACAATAAGGTTTGCTATAAAACTCAGAATCTAGCCGGGGCCGCTGACTTTTTGTGTCTGTCTGCGGTGTCGAGTCTGAGTGGTGGGTAGGGATGGTGGGAGGGGCTCCTATGGTCTCTTTGGGAGGAAAATGGGCTTACTTTTCCTGCTCATAGAGGGAGTGTGGAAGTCTGGACACCTGTGAATGTCCAGGTATATACACTGGGTGGTCTGGGGTCAGCAAATTCCCAGCAGAAGCTGTGTCTGAGCATTCACGTCGTGGCCTGTGTTAGGGGGTCCCTTGAGATCTCTGCTCTTGGGCAGACTGCAGGGGTTCGGTCTCAGGGCTCCACCCAATCATGTGGTCACCGGGCTCCGCCCCTGCCCCAGTTCCTGTTTCGGCCCCTGGGCCTTCTAGACGCGTCTGTAACTGTTCCCGCTGGGTCTGCCTTGGCACCCAGGATGGGGTCCCGCCCGCGCTTGGGCCGTCCCTTCTTGGGAATACAAGGCGCCTCGGCCCCTCCTTGACCATCTGCGCTTGTGGTGTAACTGCTCTCAGGATGAAGGGCGGCGAGGGGGACACGGGCGAACAGGCCCCGCTGAACCCGGAGGTGGACAGCCCCGCGGGCTCAGCCACGTACCGGGAGTTCGTGCACCGCGGCTACCTGGACCTTATGGGGGCCAGTCAGCACTCTCTACGGGCGCTCAGCTGGCGCCGCCTCTACCTCAGCCGTGCTAAGCTCAAAGCCTCCAGCCGCACATCTGCTCTGCTGTCGGGCTTCGCCATGGTGAGGGGTGGGAGGGGGGTATACGGGGTGGGTAAAGCACGTGGTGGTAGAAGTCAAGAAAATGGGTTCCCAGTACAGGACTGAATAAAAGGGTTTCTTTAGGGTAAAAGAAGGAGCTAAGTCCCAAGGGACTGGAAAAGCCCTTTATGTCGGGGACAGCGTTGGAGTAGGCACAGCTCTAGGAATATAAACAGACTGAAGATCGGTCCCAGAAGTGCCATGGAAGAAGGGAGTAAAGAGGTCAGCAGATGCAGAGTGGTGGGGGGAAAGTCTATTATCGAAGTGGCTTAGTTACCAAGTCCTCGAGAGTTGAAAGGCAGTCAAAGCTGAATGAAAGCCTATATCAACCAGATCGGGGAGGGGGGATAGAGTATGGAAAAGTCACCTGACTGAAGGGCCCATCCTCGGAAAGATACCCCACCTCTCGGAAGGCAAAGAGAATGCTAGAATTGCCGGGAAAACTACAAAACCAGTGAGGAAGCTGCTGGGGAAGGAAGCTGATCAGGGAGCTAGATAAAACTGCAGGTGTGGGAGGATACTGTCAGCTAACGGTCCCAGCAGTGGCCCTGGGAAGTGGAACAGAAGATTCCAGAGTGTGGCCCGCAGATGTGTCCTGGTTCCTCCCTACTTAAGGCCAGCTGTGCGGCCCCAAGCCGATATCCACTCCCACTCCCGTTGCCATCTGTAGGAAGTTGTGAGATCATAGGAAGTGCTGTCTCTGTGGTCTGCCAAGCTTTTGTCCAGGAGGATGTGGGATTCTTATGGAGACCCCTAGAACTAGGTGTGTTAGAACAAGCTCCGCTTAGCAAAGGAGGCTCTTCTAGAACAGTGTGCTAACTAGACTGCATGGAAGCTGCTGTTTAGACAAGGATGCTCCGCAGGGTATGGGTGTGGAGTGAAGCTCTGCTAGTTTCAGTTTTCTTCACACTTGGGGGGAGGGCACCCTTTATAATGTACCCTTGTGTAAATAGGCCTTGGAGGGAGCTAAGGTGAAGTCATATAAAAGTAACTTAGGTCAATACCTCCCTTTGTTCTGCAACCTCTGTATCTGGATGAAAGGATCTGTAATCTTAAAGGTTGCTCTTGCTCTGTTGCTTGTAAGGGGCCCAGATTCCCTCTCAAACAGCACCATAGTTCCTGAAGACATTGGCTGAAAGGAATCAGCACCACAGAAAGGGCACAGCAGATTGTGTTGGAGCCACGTGGCTCCGCCTGCTTCTAAAGGAACAGTAGAGACTTGCAAAAGTTGCAGAGCAGATTGTTGGGGTGTCAGTGTGAGAGGACTTTCTCTGAGGATTAGTAGGCTGAATGTGTAGGTTCTAGGAACAAGGACTGCCCCCAGTCCTGACAAAGAACGCTGGGTTGGACCCTGGGAGACACCAGAATTAAGCCTGGCCCAGATCCCTGTTTGTGAACACACCTGCCTACTATCTGCGATGGCCCAATTCCCTAAGTACCACTGCTCTCCTGCACCAGAGTAATCTTGGGGAACCTTAAGAAACAAAAATGGGCCGGGCGTGGTGGTGCACACCTTTAATCCCAGCACTCGGAAGGCAGAGGCAGGCGGATTTCTGAGTTTGAGGCCTGCCTGGTCTACAAAGTGAGTTCCAGGACAGCCAGTGCTATATAGAGAAACCCTGTCTCAAAAACAAACAAACAAACAAACAAAAGAATCAGAAATGGGAGATATCTTCCTAAACCCAGGTGGCCTGAAGCTAAAACAACATACAAATCATATTCACAGGCTGTGAATCTAGCCTAGTTCTAGTTGGTAGAGTATTTGCCTACCATTCAGGAAATCCTAGGTTCATTTTCCATTTAAAAAATAACAAAAATCATGGTCTAGCGCACCTATAATCCTAGCACTTGAGGTAATAAAAAAAAAAACCCAAACAACAAGGTTGTTCTTGACTATACAGAGTGTCAAGGCTAGCCTGGGCTTCATGAAATCCTATCTCAACAAAAATTCAATGTTCAGTCCCTGGTATAGTGGCAGTTGTTCATATGAGAAAAGGTCTGAGATGCTGAGGCATATTAGACTGCACAGCAAGCTAGTGACAGGATTTTGACTTCAGCAGCCTGGCTTTAAAGCCCAAACTTGTCCATCAACACAAATTTTTGCAAAGTTCAGGCTAGCTGGGTGGAGTCATGGTAGACTCCCTGACCTGTCAAAAGTGAGCAGCCATGATTCATCCTGGATAGTTGGCACATTTGACTGCAGACCTGGTGTGACTAGAT
This sequence comes from Mus minutoides, assembly GCA_902729485.2. Taxonomy (NCBI): domain Eukaryota; kingdom Metazoa; phylum Chordata; class Mammalia; order Rodentia; family Muridae; genus Mus; species Mus minutoides. The sequence goes on along the minus strand of LR753442.1, from coordinate 396,948 downwards.
ATGACAAGTTTTTTAGATTGATTTAGAAGCATGAAGCTTCTTGAATTTTAAGAGTTGGCAATTACTACCTTTTGGGTTTTCTCTTTTTGTGCCGTAAACCTTAGCATCTATGCTAACAGTCTGTGCCTGGCTCTAGTCATAGAATTCAATGTTTATATTAACTTTCTCAATGAGACTATTGTTCCCATTTTTCAGGTAGGAAACTGAGGGAGGCACTTGCTCAGAGATTACACAGTTGTTCAAGGTCATATGACTATAACCCTGCTCAGGACATTTAAGTAGGAGGATAGTGAATTTGAGGCAAATCTGGACTAATGGGCTGTTGTGAGGAAACTACAAATTGTAGAACTGAGAACAGACCCACACAGCTCAGTTGGTTTTTCGAGACAGGGTTTCTCTGTGTAGCCCTGGCTGTCCTGGAACTCACTCTGTAGACCAGGCTGGCCTCGAACTCAGAAATCCACCTGCCTCTGCCTCCCAGGTGTTGGGATTAAAGGCATGCGCCACCACGCCCGGCTGATTGGGTTCTTTTGAGATGAAGTTCCAACCACTGGGAGAAGCCTAGGCTACTCTCAAACTTGAGATCCTCCTGTTTTAGCTCCCCACACCAGGCCGAGTTTGCTTTTTATTTATTATGGGTTGGGGATTAAACCTAAAGTGATGTGAGTGCTAAGGCTGCTACCATCAAACTATATTCCCATGCTGAGTCTACTTTATAGCCAGTATATTATAACCAGGTAAAAGCTCAGAAAAATGTTAGTCAGCCCCTTTGAGGCTGAGGTGAAATCACTCAGGAAAGCTGAGGCAGCAGGATCACAAGTTTTAGCTCAACCTGCACTACCCAGCAAGCTCCAGGCTAGCCTAAATTATGAGAGCAAGATGCTACCAAAAAGTGGGTTGGGATGAGGAGAGCTGAGTATCTTCTATGCTCTAAGTTTTAGGATGTTGTAGTCATGATTCTAAACAGGCAGCGCAAAACACCTGATGAAGACATGTTCTAGGGACTCAAGTGTCTTCCTTCTTGTGCCCACAGGTGGCCATGGTGGAGGTACAGCTGGAAAACGATCATGAATACCCACCAGGCCTGCTGGTAGCATTTAGTGCCTGCACCACTGTGTTAGTAGCTGTGCACCTGTTTGCACTCATGGTCTCCACATGTTTGCTGCCCCATATTGAAGCCGTGAGCAACATCCACAATCTCAACTCTGTCCACCAGTCACCACACCAACGACTGCACAGATATGTGGAGCTGGCCTGGGGCTTCTCTACTGCCTTGGGTACCTTTCTCTTCCTGGCTGAAGTTGTTCTGGTGGGCTGGGTCAAGTTTGTGCCCATTGGGGCACCCATGGACAAACCAGCTCCTGTTGTACCTATGTCCCAGGTGCCACCTGTGACTGTCTCCCTTAGTTTAGCTTCTAACCTCACACCATCCTCTGCTTCTATTACCACATCACAACAGCCTTCTAAAGCCTGTCCACCCCAGCAAGTGTGTGATAGTGCTCATGGACCAGGCTGGCAGGCAGCTATGGCCTCTACGGCAATCATGGTACCTGTGGGACTAGTGTTTATGGCCTTTGCCCTACATTTCTACAGATCCTTGGTAGCCCACAAGACAGACCGCCACAAGCAGGAGTTGGAGGAGCTCAGCCGCCTGCAGGGGGAGCTGCAGGCTGTGTAAGCCTGGCTTTAGACTGTTGCAAGCATTGCCTCAGAAACCCTGGGGATCAACAGACCTCCTTCCTTGCCCTGTAAGCTCTGAGGTAGAGGCCAAGTCCCTGCTCAGCAGCCCACACTCCCAGAGATGATCCCTGTCATCATGTTCCGGTGGGTTTTGTAAATTCTGCTCTGCTTGGGGAACTGTCTCAGCCTAAGAATTCTAGGTTACATGAGAGGAAAGGAGGCCTGCCCTTGTGAGATCCCTGGTGGTGATGAGCAATTGCTTGCTCCTCCAGGAAGGTGACATGTCTGCACAACTGTCCTCAAGGCAGTCAGCCCTTGCTTATCTATAGAGTCTGCTTTGCAGTTGGCATCCTGGGAAGGGTTTTACAGGGCTCTTCATATGAGCCACTTCACCCTTGGTGACTTTCGGTGGTCTGTTCCACTGCCCTAGGCACTGACAGTCTGGCCAGAGCTGGGAGAGGAGGAAGTTTTGAAGAGTGAGAGATTGTGCAGCTACCTTGACAAGGGTTGGTGAGTTGGTAAGAGAGAAGATTCAGCCCTTAGAATGCAGAGCTCTTCTTCAGACACTGATTTTTTTTCTTCTGTTTTGTTTTTCAAGCCAGAGTTTCACTCTGTCTATTGCTCTGGCTGTCCTGAAAATCTCTCTGTAGACCAGGCTGGCCTTGAGTTCACAGAGATGTACCTGCCTCTGCCTCCCATGTATAGGGATTAAAGGCATGCACCACTACCACCTGACACTGAATTTTTGATGCACCTTGTTTTGTAAATAAAGTGTGTCTCACATATGTTCCTATGGCTATGAATGGCATGAAGGGGAAACCTTGGGTAAGGTTCTTTTTTTTTTTTTAATATTTTTTTAAAGATTTATTTATTATTATATCTAAATACACTGTAGCTGTCTTCAGATGTACCAGAAGAGGGCATCAGATCTCATTGCAGGTGGTTGTTAGCCACCATGTGGTTGCTGGGATTTGAACTCAGGACCTTTCGGGAAGAGCAGACGGTGCTTTTTTTTTTTTTTTAAAAAGATTTATTTATTATATGTAAGTACACTGTAGCTGTCCTCAGATACTCCAGAAGAAGGCATCAGATTTTGTTACGGATGGTTGTGAGCCACCATGTGGTTGCTGGGATTTGAACTCTGGACCTTCGGAAGAGCAGTAGGCGCTCTTAACCACTGAGCCATCTCTCCAGCCCCCAGGTTCTTTGTTCTTAAGGGCCAAATGGAGGTAATGCACCTGATGGATGGTATGAGTCCATCAGGTGCTGACAAGATCTGATAAACTTCTGATTTTTTCTTTCTTTTTTTTTTTTTTGAGACATTGTTTCTCTGTGTAGCCCTGGCTGTTCTGGAACTCACTCTGTAGACCAGGCTGACCTTGAACTCAGAAATTCACCTGCTTCTGCCTCCCAAGTGCTGGGATTAAAGGCATGTGCTACCACACCTGGCCCTGATAAACTTCTGAATGTGGTAAACAGTTATTCCCAGACTAAGGCTCTGAACTCTTGTTCCTAAACCTGGGATTTGTGTAAGCTTCTTTCTTTCTTTTTTTTTTTTTTTTTTTGGTTTTTCGAGACAGAGTTTCTCTGTATAGCCCTGGCTGTCCTGGAACTCACTCTGTAGACCAGGCTGGCCTCGAACTTAGAAATCCGCCTGCCTCTGCTTCTTTCTTGAACAATTCCTCCATCTTACAGGACGCTTCTTAAGTTCTCTCAGTTACTCATCACTGACATCTCAATAAACAAGTTTTATATTTCCCATTTTTGAGAGGCAGCTGAGGCCAAGAGGCTGATCTGGCCCAAAGCCAGAGTTAGTCTATGGCCTCAATTACCTTACTATCTTCAAGGGATTTCTGGGAGAGAGAGAGAAAGGGAATTGGTACCCTTCGATTGGGACAAATCAAAGGAAACTCAGCTACTGTACCTTCAAATGAAATTTTTCCTCAGCCTCATAACTTTAGAGTATAAATCCTACCTACCATCTAGTCTTATGATGAAAGACCTTGTACAAATTCCTTTCCTTTTATTACTTGAAATGGTCAGTTAAAATGTGTAAAAGCAGGCTCCAATAATTTTTCCTACCACTGTTATGATGGTTACAGTCAGTCTTTTGTGACTGGTAGCCATCCATTCTGGAGGGATAACCTGAAACTAAGGGAAGTCAAAGGCTTGCCCAGCATCCTATGAGAGGTTCTTGTAGAGGGCCAATTAAGGCATCTTCAGCTCAGAAGACTTGGCAAGAGTGCAGTTCTTCCAGAGACCAGAGAGCCTGTATTCATTCACCGGATGAAAAGGGGGTTGAACCTTGGGACGATATCAGCTTTGGGTTCCCAAGTGAAGCCTGAACGACAAGTTTAGCAGCGGGATCCTATGAGCATAGGTAGCCCTTGCCTAAAGGTTACATTCAGACCTTTACTTTTTATAGGACTTAAGGGTCTTTATGCCTCTTTTAAGCTCAACAGAACCCCGATTTTAACCACTAGTTACACCTCCCTAATAGCCAAAAGAACTTTTTTTTTTCTTTCGAGACAGGGTAGCCCTGGCTGTCCTGGAGCTCACTCTGTAGGCTGGCCTCGAACTCAGAAATCCGCCTGTCTCTGCCTCCCAAGTGCTGGGATTAAAGGCGTGCATCACCACTGCTCGGCTCAAAACGAACATTTAAAAAGTAGCCCAAGGAAGTTGTAACTAGGGTACTGGCCTAACAAGCAGAAAGCCCTGAGTTAGATTTCCCAGCATGCAATAAACCGGTTATGGTGCGCACACCTGTAATTCCAGTACTCAGGCGATAGAGGCAAAAGGATCTGGAGTTCGAGGCCATCCTCCGTTATATAGCAAGTTCGATGTCATGCTGTCTGAAAAACAGGAGCCCGAGTAGAAAAGCGGGAAGGAACCGATCATTTCACTCTGTGCGTCGGTAGGCAAAGCGCCTGAGTCACCCCTCCTGGTTGTATTTTTCCACCTCCCATTGCTCCCAGGTTTTGGTGGATTCTACAGGAGGCAGCCCGTTACGCCGGGCTCCGCACTCCTGGCCACGCCTCTCTCACTAGCCCCGCCCACAACCGGATCCGCAGATTCGCTACCCGACTCCGTAGGATTATTTGGGCAGCTTTTCTTGTCTGAAAATTTTCACGAAACGCCGAGACTTCTTCCTTGTAACCATTTCGCATTAAGTAGGAAGTGTGCTGTTCCTTGAGTCGTTCTACTTAAAAAAAAAAAATCCAGGACTAGCGGTCGACTCTGCCAACAGGGCTTGGCGAGCCAGGCGTCATTTTCTTGACTCTACAGCAGGTGAGAAGAGGTGTCGGCCAAAGCCCAGAACGGTGGCGAATCTGCACTGCAGCCTCATAGGCATTCGGGCTGCGCAAGGAAGGGGCAGGGAAGAGGAGCCGAGGAGCGCGCATCCTGTCCACTCATTCGCCCCGCCCGCCTCGCGAATCTGCGTCGTTGGACGCGCCACTCAAATCTCCCGAGCTCCGCCTGGCGACCTCCTCCTCGCTCCACCCCCTTCCCTCGGGGGCTCGTCGTAGCTTTCGTCGCCGCCGATTCGTCAGGAACCTCAAGGCCGGAGCAGCTGGAACAGGGTGGTGCGGTCCACTCTCCGGGGAATGCGGCCCATCTCCAGGCTCCCTGGGCTACAACTCCCGAGCCTCGCAGGGCGCCGGCCGAGGCAAGGCCGCTACCCTCGGCCCCGTGGATCGCTCCGCAGTCCTTGTAGCGAAAGTGCGGATGCAGACGCTGTGCCCGCTGGGCCTCGCGCAGGTGGCGGTGGTGTTTGGTGCGCGCGCCGGGGAGGTGGTGGTGGGGGGGCGCCGCCGCCGCCACCGCTGCGGGGCCGGGTCTCGCGCTGCCGCCGCCGCCGCCGCCGCCTCACGCCGCTGAGGTGCTGCGCGCGGTGGGGGGAGGGTGAGCCGCTCGCCACGAGCGGGTGAGTAGGGCCCCGGCGCGCGTGCGCGCCGACGGGGGGGGGGGGACGACACCGAACGCGCCCGGGCGGGAGGAGAGGGCAGCGGCGCGCGTTACCTCCCCCTACCCCCCCGCCTGGATTCAGGGACCGAAGCTGGGTCTCAGGCTCGGTCTCGCGGTGTTTCCAACGCCCCGAAGAGGTGCCACCTCTGGTTCGGAGGATCGGGGCGCGGGGACGCGAGCGGCTGTGCGGGAGCGGGGCTCGGCCCGGGCCGCTGGCCGGTGAGGAGGCGGGAGGGGGCGGGGCCTGCGAGAGGACGGGGGAGGGGTCTTGCTTGGAGGCCAAGTGGGGCGCGCTGGGGAGAGCGGGAAGGTAAGGGGGCGCGAGATGGGCCTGGGCCCAGAGGGTAGAATTGGGGATGGAGAGGAATGGAGTGCCGTAGTGAGCCCGGCTCCTCAGGGCAAGATCTCAGGGAGCCACGGGTCATGCTGAGGTGTCGGGGACTGGTCTGATGTGAGACCCTGGAATCGGGGCTGGTCATTTGAGGGGGACAGCAAGGGAGTCAGGCCCAAGTCGTGGACTCCCATTCCGTACCCCTCTTTTCCTGACAGTGTAAATGAGCAAAGATGGACCAGGAAGGTGGGGGAGACGGGCAGAAAGCCCCGAGCTTCCAGTGGCGGAACTACAAGCTCATAGTGGATCCTGCTTTGGACCCTGCTTTGCGCAGGCCTTCTCAGAAGGTGTACCGCTATGATGGAGTCCACTTCAGTGTCAGTGTGAGTGCCCTCGAGCCTTTCTTGACTTACTTGGACCTCCAATCTCCCCTCCCTGCTTCCCCCTGTTCAGTATTCGACACCCAGACTTCCTATACTTGTAGTTTGGTTTTTTGAGAATGAGCAAGCTCTCCCAGCTCTTCTGTATGTTGGCTTCTACATGGGCTTTATAGAGTCTGTAGGCTGGTGAATTTTCAGCCTGGTTTCATCTCTTCCTGCTTTCTTTATTAGGACTCAAAGTATACCCCCGTGGAAGATCTCCAAGACCCCCGCTGTCATGTCAGGTCCAAAAACAGAGACTTTTCCCTCCCGGTTCCTAAGTTTAAGGTGAGTGCCTGCTGGTCTCCCTGCATGTTGGTCCTTGGAGAGTGTCAAGGACCCTGGTCTTCATGTAGCCTACCAAAGTGTTTATTCCGAAGGAATTGTGACAGCCAGATCTCATTGCTTGTATCTGTGAGACTGGGATGTTTTGGACAGAAGGTATACTTGTATATCTGGTGACAAGGTTATTGATGTCTGGAAGGATGAGGTATGGGTTGGTATTCTGAAGCCTTGTGACAGTGGGATAGCCAAGTTATTCAGCAATTAAGGATGCTGCTAAGACCATTGCGTACTTGGAGGCTTGTGTTCTTGCTGTCATTGTGTGTGCTTCTCTGTCCTGTCTGTAAGAGCAACTTGCTTCCCTACTGTAGTAGGATATTCTTCAAACTTTGGACTGTCTAGAAAATTAGTGGTTCTCTGTCTCCTCCTAATTTTGTTTTTTGTTTTTGTTTTCTTTTACTGATTATTGATAAAGTAAGTTATACAGTGCCTTCACCCTTCTGAAGCCCCCCTTTCTTGATCAGCTTTACTGAAAGCTCTTCTGTCTGAATGTTTATGTCTCATACCTCCTTCCTACCAACATCTACTGAGACACTAACACATCATCTTTCTTCCCCGAGTCCTGCTCTCCTCACTTTTTCTTGACTGATGAATGGCAGTACCAGATACTCGGGTACCCAAGCTGGAAACCTAGAGTCACCCAGTAGTTCTTTTCTCTCATCTTTTTTTTTTTTTTTTTTTTAAGATTTATTTTTTATTTATTATATGTAAGTACACTGTAGCTGTCTTCAGACACTCCAGAAGAGGGCGCCAGATCTCGTTACGGATGGTTGTGAGCCACCATGTGGATGCTGGGATTTGAACTTATCACCTTCGGAAGAGCAGTCAGGTGCTCTTACCTGCTGAGCCATCTCACCAGCCCCTTTTCTCTCATCTTAATCTTTGAGTTTCCATTGCCATGTTTTCATGCAGAGTCCGACGTTTGCCCGGTTTCTGCAGCTCTCCTCAGTTTTAGGTTCCATCTTGCTGCTGTTTGTCACTGGTTTTAATGTTCTTATTTTAATTTTATTTTCCAATTCTGTTTTTCTTTTTTATTATATTATTTTTAATGTGTGTACATTCACAGACAAGCTTGCATGCCATCGTGCACATGTAGAACTTAGAGCACAACTTGTGGGAATTGGTTTTCACCATGGGTCCTAGGGGTCAAACTCAAGGTTGTCAGGCTTGGTGACAAGTGTCTGTACCTACTGAGCCATCTTGCTGGCATCCTAAGTCTGTTTTGAGGCATTGACATGTGTGGTTATTGATCTGGGCAGGCCTTATCACCTCTTTGACACCATATACCTGTAATATTCCACCAGACACTTTTCTGTGTTTAGAAAATATCAAGATGGGCTGGTGAGATGGCTCAGCGGGTTAGAGCACCCGACTGCTCTTCCGAAGGTGATGAGTTCAAATCCCAGCATCCACATGGTGGCTTACAACCACCCGTAACAAGATCAGACGCCCTCCTCTGGTGCGTCTGAAGTCAGCTACAGCGTACTTATGAAGAATAATAAGAAATGAATCCTTGGACCGGAGAGACCAACCGGAGCGAGCAAGGCTGTCCGGAGCGAGCGGAGCCGAACAGGGACGGCCAGAGCAAGCCAGGACAGCCGAAGCTAGCGGGGCCGGAGCGAGTGAGGCCGAACGGGACGGCTGGAACGAGTGGGGCCGGCCGGAGCGAGCGGAGCGAGCAGGGTTGACCGGAACAAGGGAGAAAAAAAAAAAAAGAAAAGAAAATATCAAGATGGATAAATTTCATTCTTGGAAGTCTGTTGTTTTGGTAAACTTTAAGCATCTACAGAGTCCAGAAAGAATGATAGCATCTTTGTGAATCTTTTTCCTGATTTTTCTGTGTATGAAGGATCTTTTTTTTTTTTTTTTGGCTCCCCAATACCCTGTCTACATCAGGGTAGACACTGTGTTATATTTATATTTGGATTACTTATATCTTATATCTGGCTTATCTTTTTTTTTTTTTTTTTTTGAAACAAGTACTCCCTAGGTAGCCGCTGGCCTTGAACTGAGAATTCTGTGCTTCAGCCTCCCATGTGCTAGTATTGTAAGCGTGCATGGCACACTCGGCTCTGTCTTGTCTCTTTTCTGGATGGGAACTTTTTCTGTTTTTGTGTTTCTAGTAACTAGCTTATGCTAGTCTGTAGCCCTGAACTAATAGATTACTTTCTTCTATCACTTTGTCTATGTTAATTCTTATGTTTTGTGTGTGTTTTCTTCCCAGTTGTTGCTATATGTTATAAGAGGGGATGAAAAACAGGTTACTGCTAAGGTACCTCTCATGATCCCTCTTGATGCCTCTGTCACAACTGTCTCCCAGATTTGTCTTAACCTCATGATGTCTCTGAAGTTTCCCAAATGGTAAGGAAACTGCTCACTATGGAAGCCTGAGACCAATTCTTGTCTTTCCACAGCTGGATGAATTCTATATCGGACAGATCCCACTGAAGGAAGTAACTTTTGCGAGGCTCAATGACAATGTGAGGGAAACCTTCCTGAAGGATATGTGCCGGAAATATGGTGAGGTGGAAGAAGTGGAGATCCTTCTTCATCCCCGTACTCGAAAGCACCTAGGCCTAGCCCGTGTGCTCTTCACCAGCACTCGGGGTGCCAAGGAAACTGTCAAAAACCTCCACCTCACCTCTGTCATGGGCAATATCATTCATGCCCAGCTTGATATCAAAGGTGAGGACTCCCCTGCATGTTTCCTAAAGTTGGTTTCTAACAGGGATTATATATGCTGATACTTAATTGGGCTCAGCCAAGTAATCAGGGTCATGATTACCAAAATTCCTGAAGTCAGGTCTGTTTCTGAACTTAATAGTTTTTAAATTTTAGAGATAAATTTTAGAGATTCATTTATATATTTTTCTGTGTGTCTCTGTTTTGCCTGAATGTATGTATATCTGTGTACAGCATGTATGTCTGACGCTCATGGAAGTCAAAAGAAGGCATCAGATTCCCCTGGAACTGGTTTAATGGTTGGGAGCCACCATGTGGGTGCTGGGAACTGAACTCCGGTTTTCTGGAAGAGCTGCCAGGCCACTTCACTGCTGAGTCATCTCACCAGCTCAGGGAGGGTTTTTCTTTTTTATTTGGTGGTTGTTTTAAACTTAAACATATTTTGTGCTTTCTTCAGTAGCACATATGCTAAGATTGAAACTTCAGGAAATTAAAGAACTAGAGTTTTAGGTCATGGCCTGCCAAAACCACAGATGTATGAAGATAAAGATGAATTAAACAATCTCACTGTGGCACTGCCTATCATCCTGTGCTCGGGAGGCAGGAGGACTTTGAGGCTGCCCTGTCTACAGAGATGATTCCAGGTCAACTAGTGCTGCATAGTGAGAACTTTCTCAAAAAATAAAAAAACCAAAAGGAACCAGGAGATAACTTAGTGATTAACAGTACATACTATACAAATATGAAGGCCTGAGTCTGAATCTCCATTGCTCACACACTCTAGATATGGTTGTGTATGCCTGTAACTTGGTTTTGTGGGGAGGAGACAAGCAGGTCCCAGGATCTCCCTGACTAGCCAGGGTACAAATTGGGAAACTTCACTTCTTAGTGAGACCTTCTCTCAAAGGAGTGAGAGCGCAGCATAGGAGATATCCAGTGTCTTCCTGTGCCCTTTGTGTACACACAAATAAAAATAAAGAAAAATGGAGCAGGTTTGAACTGCTTTTAAGGAATTACAAGGGAGAGATGTCAAACTAGAACAGTGCCATCTAAGGGAAGAGGTTGTTGACTGATGTTTACAAATGGGAGTGAAGACCAATGTTTCCAAATTCAACTTAAGACTTTTGTAGCCAGGCGTGGTGGTGCACCCCTTTAATGCCAGCACTGGGGGAGGGGGGGTTGCTGGGGGGGGCGGGGGGGCAGAGGCAGGAGGATTTCTGAGTTCAAGGCCAGCCTGGTCTACAGAGTGAGTTCTAGGACAGCCAGGGCTATACAGAGAAACCCTGTCTCAACCCCCCCCCCCCCCAAAAAAAAACCACATAAAAACTATAAGATTACATACAAAAAGTCTTTTTTTGTTTGGTTGGGTTTTTTTCGGGACAGGGTTTCTCTGTGTAGCCCTGGCTGTCCCAGAACTCACTCTGTAGACCAGGCTGGCCTCGAACTCAGAAATCCACCTGCCTCTGCCTCCTGAGTGCTGGGATTAAAGGCATGCACCACCATGCCCAGCTTTATTTTTGGTGTTTTACTTTACTTTTAAGATTTATTTTTGCTTCTATGTATGTGTGTGTTTGGGTAAATGTATGCACGTGTATATGTATGCCACAGAGGCTAGAAAGAGGGTATTTGTTGGATCCCCTGGAATTGGAGTTGGGATAGTTATAGACAACCACATGGTTGGTGGTTCTTTTCAAGAGCACAAAATGGTCTTAACTGCTGAGCCATCTTTCTAACCGCCTGTTTTGGTTCTTTGGAGACAGAGTCTCATGTAGCCCAGGTTGTCCTAATCTTCATTTATAACCAAAGATGACCTTGACTTCTAACCTGCCTTCATCCTGGATCATAGACTTGTGTCACTGTGCTTGATTTATGTGGTCCTGGGGATGAAGCCCAGGATTTTATGCATACCAAGAAGGCGCTTTACCAACTGGGCAACTCTCCAGTTCCTGTTTCGTGTTTCTGTCTGTCTCTGGTGACCTCTACTCCCTGTAGCTCATGTTGAATTGGACCCCTGCCTTGCCTCAGTCTCCCAAGTGAGAGGATTACAGGCATAGGCCGCTGTACTTGGCAACACTTCATTTTCTTTATTTTATTTTTTTTCCTCATTCCAGTCAACCCTGCACCCTCTGGTCTGCCCCGCTAGCTCCGGTCGGCCCCGCTCGCTCCGCTCAGCTCCTGCTTGCTCCGGTCCAAGGATTCATTTATTATTATTCATAAGTACACTATAGCTGACTTCAGATGCACCAGAGGAGGGTGTCAGATCTCATTACGGGTGGTTGTAGGCCACCATGTGGTTGCTGGGATTTGAACTCATCACCTTCGGAAGAGCAGTCGGGTGCTCTTACCTGCTGAGCCATCTCACCAGCCCAACAGTTCATTTTCAATCGCTACATTCTTCTCACAGTTTTTCTTATGTTTATTTTTTGTACGCGTGTGCATGAACATTCTGCATGGGTGGCCTTATGTGAAGATTAGAGGGCGACAAGGGCGGTGGTTCTTTCCTTTCACCATGTCGGTCCCAGAGAGCAAACTTACACTGTCAAGTTTGTCAAGTGGCAGGCACTTTACCCACCAAACCCTCTGACCATGCGCTCAACTCGTTCCAAGAGTTTGAAAGTCATTGTTCAAGGCAAATAAAATCTCCTCGTGGGCTGGATTGACACTTGTAGTTACAATCCTGCAATCTTTAGTATATAATGTAAGAGGTATGGGGCTTAGCATTAGATAGACCTACTTTTCTTGAAGTTTATGAAATACTCTAGATGGTGTATGTATGAACCATAAGTTTATCGTGGTTATGTTGAACTAGGGCCTTTTACATGCCAGGCCAAGCACTACTGCCTCCCGATATTAGTGGGATATATGTTTAATAGTTGGACATATATTAATGGGATATATGTTTAATAGTTGGACATGAACCTAGTTTTACTTCATAAATCTGCAAAAGAGCAGTGCGTGGTGGTAAATGTCTGTAATTCCTGAACATGGGAAGAATAGGGACGGCAGTATCAGGGATTCAGGCTGTTCTTTCCTACTTAGTATGAGACCAGCCTGGTTATTTGATACCTTGTCTTAATCAGTCCAAAAAAAAATAGAAAGAATATAGACAGCCAGGCAGTGGTGACACATGCCTTTAATCCCAGCACTTGGGAGGTAGAGGCAGGTGGATTTCTAAGTTCGAGGCCAGCCTTGTCTAAAGAGTGAGTTCCAGGACAGCCAGGAATACACAGAGAAACCCTGTCTCGAAAAAAACAAAAAACAACAACAAAAAAAGAATATAGATTTAGTCAAAATAACACCAACCAGGTAGAAATGAGGTAAAAGTTTCCAAGGATTGAGTTAAGTCGAAAACGAACATTCTGAAACATTAAAGTCAAGAGATTGTAGAAGACTTGAGACCTGAAGAAGAAACGAAACGACCAAATCAGAGAGGTTGTGTTTCCTTCTGACTGTTGATTCCCATTTCTCTCCATCTAGGCCAACAACGAATGAAGTACTATGAACTGATTGTCAATGGCTCTTACACTCCTCAGACTGTGCCCACTGGGGGCAAGGCCTTGAGTGAGAAGTTCCAGGGTTCTGGTGCAGCCGCTGAGACGGTGAGAAGCTTGTAGCTGCCACTGTGTTAGGCACATGTACCTGGTCACCAAAGCATCTGGGAAGGCCTGAAGTTTCCCTGTTAGTATAGGAAGAGCTAAGGAAAGATGCCCAGGTGTCTCAGATACAAAGAGCTGGAATCTCGGATTGGGGCACTAGACAGTTGTAAATTGTGCCTGATCTTTTTTCCTTGACTCTTTCTTTAGAATGAAGCCCGCCGACGGTCTTCCTCTGACACAGCTGCCTATCCAGCAGGCACTACTGTGGGGGGCACCCCTGGCAATGGCACTCCCTGCTCCCAAGATACAAATTTCTCCAGCAGTCGACAAGATACTCCATCATCCTTTGGCCAGTTCACCCCTCAATCCTCCCAAGGAACCCCCTACACATCTCGGGGGAGCACCCCCTACTCTCAGGACTCTGCCTACTCTAGCAGGTATGGGAAACCACGTCTTTTTGGCCTTAGCGGTTTGATTCTGGGAACTGCAGCTGGAAAGCTCCAAGTGTTTGTGAGAAGGAATTGGAAGCTATTTATTTTAGTCTCTGGTTTCAACTGACAAATTGCTGTTTTCAGGGCTACTAGTATGGGACCTAGTAGAAACATGTTGAGATACCTGTTTTTTTGTTTAGTTTAGTTTAGTTTTGTTTTGTTTTTCGAGACAGGGTTTCTCTGTATAGCCCTGGCTGTCCTGGAACTCACTTTGTAGACCAGGCTGGCCTCGAACTCAGAAATCCGCCTGCCTCTGCCTCCCGAGTGCTGGGATTAAAGGCGTGTGCCACCACCGCCCGGCTGGAGAAACCTGTTCTGAGTTTTGTGTTTGTGCACACTCCTGCCTGCCTATATGTATGTATGCTGTGTATCACAGGCATGCAGCACCCAAGCAAGCTAGAAGGGGACAGATGTCTTGTATCTGTAGTTTACAGGTGATGTTACATGTGGGGATTGAGAGTTGAACCTGAACCCTGTGCAAGAGCAGTTGGTACTCTTAGTTGCTGAACCATCTCTCTAGCCCCTCTTAAGATGTTTATGAGTCTGAATGTTTTGCCTACATGGATGTTTCTGAACACACAGTGTTCCTTGTACCCATGCAGTGGATCACCTAGAGCGGAGTGAAAATGGTTCTGAGTCACCATGTGGGTGTTGGGATTAAATCTAGGCCTAGAGTAACTTTGAGTATGAGAACAGAGCCAGTCAGGTTTGGTCACCTAGGTAAGAGCCTAGCTAACTCTGGGTTCTTCTTCAGCACCACTTCAACCTCCTTCAAACCCCGGCGGGCAGAGAACAGCTATCAAGATTCTTTTTCTCGCCGCCATTTCTCCACATCTTCAGCCCCTGCAACCACCGCTCCTGCCACCTCAGCAACTGCTGCAGCTACTGCAGCCTCCTCTTCCTCATCTTCCTCCTCGTCCTCCTCCTCCTCATCATCATCGTCTTCTTCCTCAGCCTCTCAGTTTCGTGGTTCTGACTCTAGCTACCCAGCATATTATGAAAGCTGGAATCGTTACCAGCGCCATACTTCCTATCCACCTCGCCGGGCAACTAGAGAGGACCCTTCTGGGGCTCCATTTGCTGAAAATACGGCGGCTGAGCGCTTCCCGCCTTCCTATACCTCCTATTTGGCCCCTGAGCCCAACCGATCCACTGACCAAGACTATCGGCCTCCTGCCTCAGAGGCCCCACCTCCAGAACCTCCAGAACCTGGTGGTGGTGGCAGTGGTAGTGGTGGTAGTGGTGGTAGTGGTGGTGGTGGTGGGGCACCTAGCCCTGAGAGAGAAGAAGCACGGACTCCCCCACGCCCAGCTTCCCCTGCACGCTCTGGCTCCCCAGCCCCAGAGACTACCAACGAGAGTGTGCCCTTTGCTCAGCACAGCAGCTTGGATTCCCGTATTGAGATGCTGCTGAAGGAACAACGCTCCAAGTTTTCTTTCTTGGCTTCTGATACAGAGGAAGAGGAAGAGAACAGCAGTGCAGGCCCTGGGGCTAGAGATGCAGGGGGTGAGGTGCCTTCTGGGGCAGGTCATGGGCCCTGCACACCCCCTCCTGCACCAGCTAATTTTGAAGATGTAGCACCTACAGGGAGTGGAGAGCCAGGGGCTGCCCGGGAGTCACCAAAGGCCAATGGACAGAACCAGGTGAGCCTGGGGCCAGCCATAGCATCTGGGATGGAAGCTTAAGCTTAGGGGGTAGGGAAGGTGCTCAAACATGAAGACAGGTGTGAGGGCAAACTCAGGGAGCTCTAGCAGGAGCTGTCTGTGACTCTCCTCCATACCCCACAGGCTTCTCCATGTTCTTCCGGAGAAGATATGGAGATCTCTGATGATGACAGGGGTGGTTCACCACCTCCAGCCCCAACACCCCCCCAGCAGCCGCCACCGCCACCCCCTCCACCACCACCCCCTCCTCCTCCCTACCTTGCTTCCCTTCCCCTTGGCTATCCTCCCCACCAACCTGCCTACCTCCTCCCACCCCACCCAGATGGACCACCCCCCCCTGAGTACCCTCCACCACCTCCTCCACCACCACCCCACATCTATGATTTTGTGAACTCCCTGGAACTTATGGATCGACTTGGGGCACAGTGGGGAGGGATGCCCATGTCCTTCCAGATGCAGACCCAGATGTTAACACGGCTCCACCAGTTACGGCAGGGCAAGGGATTGACTGCAGCCTCAGCTGGTCCTCCTGGCGGGGCTTTTGGCGAGGCCTTTCTCCCTTTTCCACCTCCACAAGAGGCAGCTTATGGTTTGCCCTATGCTCTGTACACACAAGGGCAAGAAGGTCGTGGGGCATACTCCCGGGAGGCCTACCACCTGCCCTTGCCTATGGCAGCCGAGCCTCTGCCCTCTTCCTCAGTCTCGGGAGAGGAGGTGCGGCTGCCTCATAGGGAGGAAGCAGAGATAGCAGAAAGCAAGGCCCTACCGTCAGCAGGCACAGTGGGTCGTGTGCTGGCTACCCTTGTCCAAGAGATGAAGAGCATTATGCAGCGAGACCTCAACCGAAAGATGGTCGAGAATGTGGCCTTTGGAGCCTTTGACCAGTGGTGGGAGAGCAAGGAAGAGAAGGCCAAGGTAAGGAGGTCTAATGCTGTGTGTGTTTGTTTGTTTGCTGAAAGAGACAAACCTTTGACTTCCCTAGATTGACCAATTTAAAGTAGGGACAAGAGAAAATGAAAGGGATAGTAAGGCTATGGGAATTATGGGCTGGGGAATTATGACAGAGCAAAAGGTAAGCATGGGCCTGGGTCAGAAGAGCTCTGTCCTGGCTTCTTTGCTGCTTTACGGTGGACTGAACACTTAAATGTTTCTGGGCGCCGGGCATGGTGGCACACGACTTTAATCCCAGCACTCGGAAGGCAGAGGCAGGCAGATCTCTGAGTTCAAGGCCAGCCTGGTCTACAAAGTGAGTTCCAGGACAGCCAGGGCTATACAGAGAAACCTTGTCTTGAACCCCCTCTCCCCCCCCAAAAAAAAAATCTTTAATGAATGTTTAAAAAAAATGTTTCTGGGCTTGTATTTAGTTCTACCATTTGTAGCCTGGTCAAAATTAGTAACTGTTTCCTAAGGGTGGATGGCCTAAATTATCAGACTTGAGAAGCTGCTTTAATTTGCCAGAAGTAGATAATGGTAGCAGAATAAGTTAATTCATGTTGGTATTCCTCAGGCACACTGCTGGTTCTTGGGCAGGAGGGTTCTTTAGCTTAGTCTCCTGCTGTTTGCAGCCATTCCAGAATGCAGCCAAACAGCAAGCCAAGGAAGAGGACAAAGAAAAGATGAAGCTCAAAGAGCCAGGCATGCTGTCCCTCGTTGACTGGGCCAAGAGTGGCGGTATCACAGGCATTGAGGCCTTTGCCTTTGGGTCAGGGCTACGAGGGGCCCTGCGGTTGCCTTCATTCAAGGTATCCAGGAATTTAGTGGTGGGGAAAGCTGGTGGGCCTCCCTTCCCAGTAGTGGGAAATGGTGTATGGGAGTGGGGTGGGCTGTGGAGGATGGGTGTTGGGGTGGGTTGTTTGGGTTTTTTAATTTTTCCTCCCTTTTCCTCACTCCCGTCTCTGTTTGAGCTCTAAGTTGCTCCTGTCTGTCTGTATCTGCCAGGTAAAACGGAAAGAGCCGTCAGAAATTTCAGAGGCAAGTGAGGAAAAGAGGCCCAGGCCCTCTACTCCAGCTGAGGAAGATGAAGATGGTAAGTAGGAAATAGGGCAGAAGGAGAAAGGGGGGGTCTTCTTAGTCTAATAGGAAGCAAGAGGAGCCGGGCGTGGTGGCTCACGCCTTTAATCCCAGCACTCAGGAGGCAGAGGCAGGCGGATTTCTGAGTTTGAGGCCAGCCTGGTCTACAAAGTGAGTTCCAGGACAGCCAGGGCTATACAGAGAAACCCTGTTTCGAAAAAAACAAACAAAAAAGGAAGCAAGAGGGTATCTCTGTGGGCAGGGCACCCAGTGGAGCCTTGATGCAGGGTGCAAGTGAATGAAAGGAGTTCCAAAGGCATCAGAGGGTCGGGGAGGTTTATCCTTGCGTTTTAGTTATGGTTCTTAGCTCTGCTGGGCTGATTTACGGGTTTTTGTGTCTTGGTTTTTGCAACTACAAAGTAAAAATTTCACTGTCTAGAATCAGAACTTGAAGAATCATCTCTCCAGGTTCGCTGCCTAGTGCTTCTGCTATGCAGTCTTGCCAGTCTTCTGAAGTCTGGGCTTTTGGTTGGTAGCTTATGGGACATGAGGCTACTTTACTGAGTCAGATCTGCTTTCCTGGAGAACTCCCTGCCTTATATTATTTCTTGGGCCAGCTTAGAAAATGATCAGAGAAAATGTGTGGGGTGTAGTTCAAATTGTTTAGCATGATATTGTGTTTCAGTTTCTGTACTAAGGGTGGCCTGTCAGTAAAGTGGGCAGTAGTGTTCCTTGCCTCCAGGATGGCAAAACATTAACTACTGAGAGCTTGTAACTGCTCTGACTTTCTCTTCCAGATCCTGAGCGAGAGAAGGAAGCGGGAGAACCAGGACGTCCAGGAACCAAGCCTCCGAAGCGAGATGAAGAACGGGGCAAGACCCCAGGCAAGCACCGAAAATCCTTCACTCTGGACAGCGAAGGGGAGGAGGCATCCCAGGAGTCTTCCTCAGAGAAGGTAAGATGCTAGGCGCCTGGCGTCTGCCCCTGTTGGCACAGCCAGCTTCTCACTCATCTGGAACTCAGTGTCATTTTCCTGTTAGTCTCAGTTTGTCTTTTTCCTTAAGGATGAGGATGATGATGAGGAAGATGAGGAAGATGAAGAGCAGGAAGAAGCAGTGGATGCCACCAAGAAGGAAGTAGAGGCATCAGATGGTGAGTGTAGGCAGCTGAGTAGAGTTCAGGCTTGGGGAAAAAGGGTTATACTATCTGGTTTGTCTTTTTCTATGACTTTCCTGCTGGAATTCTGGCCGTTCTTGCCCTTTGCAATGACAGTTGTGTTAGCCAATGCCCTTGGGAATCCTGGGACTCTTGAGAACGTGAACTCCATTGATTCACAATACTCACTCTTCTAAACAGGTCTCCCTGTGGATAGCCCTGCACAGTCTGTTTCTTTCCCCAGGTCCTAGCAGTGAAGGATATGCATTCTCCTCTTGCCCCTTGAAGCTATCAATCTAGACGGTCTTGTCTTAGAGCTCTGCTCTTCCTGTAAGGCCCAGCCATCAGTCTGTTCCTTTCTTTTCCCTTCATCTCTCTTGCCATCAACAGACACTCTTCCACCCAATTGTGTGTCTGTTAGCTTCTACAGATTGCCCATAGTTTAGTCATCTGCATCCTTCAGAAGTATGTACTGAGGGGCTGGAAAGAGCTAGCCCAGGGTTTAACAGCACTAACTGCGATTACAGAGGAACCTACGGTGGGGGTTCACAACTGCCTGTAACTTCACTTCCAGGAGATCCAGCACATTTTTTTTTTCAATTCCACATGTATATGGTGCACATACATACACTGAAGCATATGCATAAATTAATTTTTTTAGAAGTATACATTAAAACCCTCCTTTAAAGAACTTGTTGGAAAAGGATAGAAGAAGGGCGAGAGACAGGTTACACAAGTCCCTTTGTGTCATTGCAGACAGATTACATTTTAAGGACAATGAAATAGGGTAATAACTTCTGCTGGTATGTGAGACCTGAGGAAAGAGCCACTTTTGTCTGTACAGCAATTAAGGAATTCCTCTGAAATACTGTTTTCACAGTGACGAGGAATGATAGCAGTGATGGTCTCAGTGGAGAAGCGAAGGTTTTTCGAGACAGGGTTTCTCTGTGTAGCCCTGGCTGTCCTGGAACTCACTCTGTAGACCAGGCTGGCCTCGAACTCAGAAATCCACCTGCCTCTGCCTCCCAAGTGCTGGGATCAAAGGCGTGCGCCACCATGCCCGGCCAGGCCAGGTTTTCTGCTAAGAATGAAAATAGTTCCCTCCTGTTTGGCTCTCCTCCCATCAACTGTGCCTCCAACATGAATTTTGAATTTGTCACTTTTGCTCTTCTGTCTGCTTTTCTGGTGTAGGTTCTTAGGGACAGGGTCTTTAGTCCAGGAGGGCTTTACTTTTGTAATCCTTTTCTAGTTGTTCTACCGAAGCAGTGCTAGAATTACAAATATGCCATCATGCCAAACATGCAAACATGTATGCAGTGCTAGGGAATCAAACCTAGGGCTCCTTGCTAGAGTAATATTCTACCACTGACCTGCAGCTCCAGCTACTCTGATACAGTTTTGACTGATTTCTGCCTCTATTTTCTTCCTTCTGTTGTAATTCATTCTTTTTAAACTGCTAATAAAATTGTCTTTTCTAAAATGTACTCTCTTCTCTACATTCCGTTTTCTGCCAAAGTGACCTACAGGCCATTTGTATAGTCCGTCAGTCTATGGTCTGCACATATGTTCTCTTCAGCTTAGTCTCACTATGTTCTAGTTCCTCCCCCCACTACTTCCTTCTATTTACTCCATTATGAATTCATCAATAACATCTGTTTTTTTCTCTTCCTCTCTTTCTCTCTCCCTGGCCTCATTGACTTACTTAGCCTTTCAAGTGCTAGAATTATAGCCCTTTTGCATTATGCTTCTCTGGAATTTCTTAATGTTCTCTCACCAAAAACCGATCCTCCTATAAGTGTGGTGTGTATATAATATTGTAAAGCTATGCCATGCATTTGTGTGTGTCCTTCCACCTTGTAAGTTTTTTTTGTTGTTGTTTGGTTTTTTCGAGACAGGGTTTCTCTGTGTAGCCCTGGCTGTCCTGGAACTCACTTTGTAGACCAGGCTGGCCTCAAACTCAGAAATCAGCCTGCCTCTGCCTCCCAAGAGCTGGGATCAAAGGCATGCACCACCACCGCCCGGCCCACCTTGTAAGTTTTATTGATCAAACTGGGGTCATCAGTTTGGAAACAGGTGCCTACTGAGTTATCTTGCTGGCACCTTGTTTTGTTTTTGAAGAAGAGTCTCACATAGCCCATGCTGCCCCCTAGCTTGTCATGTAGATGAGTATGATCTTCAGCCAGTCTTCTGTCTCCATCTCCATAGTTCTGGGTTTACATGTATCACCATGACTTACCTTTATTTTTTTTTTTTTTTTGCTTTTCGAGACAGGGTTTCTCTGTATAGTCCTGGCTGTCCTGGAACTCACTCTGTAGACCAGGCTGTCCTGGAACTCAGAAATCTGCCTGCCTCTGCCTCCTGAGTGCTGGGATTAAAGGCATTGCCACCATGCCCGGCCCAAATTTTGTTTTTCAAGACAGGGTTTCTCTGTGTAGCCTTGTATATCCTGGAACTCACTGTGTAGACCAGGATCATCTCAAATCACAGAGTTCTACTTCCGTCTGCCTCCTGAGTGCTAGGATTAAAGGCATACTTTCAAGGCATGTACTGTTCCAGAATTCTTTCTATTTTCTACAGAACTTCGGTGGTCTAGGCCAAGTGATTGCCAGTCTCCAGGTCTGCCTATATCTGTCTGTCCTGGAACTCTTTCTGCAGGGCCTTCATCTCCATTTCTTTGTGGTGGAACATCTCCTTCTTGGTTTTAGCATTTAGGAGGGGACCTTCCCAGACTTGTTCTTCCAGCAGAATCCAGGGCTTTCCTTCCTTCACTCTGATGTTTGTCACTGTGAACACGCACTTGCTTATTTAACTTCTTGAGCTTTCAGCCCCTGGCCACATCCAGAGTACTTAGTCAGTGATCCCCCCTCTTGACCACTGACTCTCCTTGTGGATTTCCAGGTGAGGATGAGGACAGTGACTCGTCCTCCCAGTGCTCTCTGTATGCGGATTCAGACGGTGAAAATGGCAGCACGTCGGACTCCGAGAGTGGCAGCTCGTCTTCCTCTTCGTCATCGTCATCCTCTTCTTCCTCCTCTTCCTCATCAGAGTCGTCCTCTGAAGAAGAGGAACAGTCAGCAGTCATTCCCTCAGCTTCACCCCCCAGAGAAATTCCAGAGCCCCTTCCAGCTCCTGATGAGAAGCCTGAGACAGACGGGCTTGTAGATTCCCCTGTCGTGCCTCTCTCTGAAAAGGAGACATCGCCTACACAGACTGCAGGTAGGTGGCATGGGACAGGTGACATGACTGATATATGGTTATCAGTGTCTTAGAGAATGGTTTCCATCTACAGTCTGGCCTTGGGGTGCTATGTATATGTGGAACAGTTAAATGGGCACATAGTAACACTAATGCATAACTGAGCTCTTGTGCCCCTGTCTAGTTCTTGTTATTCTATAACACGTACATATGATGGGCCTCCTGTGGGGACTATTTAGTCATACAGTAGAGTTTATCGAGCATTGCTACTGGTATCAGGAGCAGTACAAAAATGTGGTGATGTAGCCGGGTGTGGTGGCACACGCCTTTAATCCCAGCACTCGGGAGGCAGAGGCAGACGGATTTCTGAGTTCGAGGCCAGCCTGGTCTATAGAGTGAGTTCCAGGACAGCCAGGGCTACACAGAGAAACCCTGTCTCAAAAAAAACAAAAAAAGAGCTGGGCGTGGTGGCGCACTCCTTTAATCCCAGCACTCGGGAGGCAGAGGCAGGCGGATTTCTGAGTTCCAGGCCAGCCTGGTCTACAAAGTGAGTTCCAGGACAGCCAGGGCTATACAGAGAAACCCTGTCTCGAAAAACCAAAAAAAAAAGTGATGATGTGTCTGACAGGCACTGTTCTCATCCTCATAAAGCTTTTAGTCTATAGGGAGATAAAGGCCAGTTAAGCAATAAATGCATAGAAATAACTGTGGTTTCAACCTAGTAAGTTCCATGAAGACAGAGTACAAGGAGCTCAGATCCCTGAGGACATCTATGGGTCTGGAAGCATCCTCTTGCTAAAGCATAGTTGAGCTGACGTCTGGGCAAAGCAGTGAGGGAGGAGGCTCTACATAAGGTCCAGATCAGCAAGTTAGAAGGTTTGGAAGAAAGCTCACCCTTTGGTAGGTTGAAAACTTAGGGTGGAAGGTGGCCAAAACTGTAGCAGTGAGTAATGACCAGCCCATGCAAATGCAGAGCTCATGTATGAAATGTCTCTGTTTTGAGAGCCATAAGAAGCTATGACTGGATAAGAGTGATTTGAAAGATGCATTACAAAGATGTGAGAGAGGAGCCAGAGTGTCGCAGGGAGACTCTTGTGAGGCCAGGAAGGATACGGGATGGGAAGCTGGGACTTACTGGAAGGTGTCCCTCAGTGTAATTAAAATCTTCAGCATCAACAGGATGGTGAGATGACCTCTTGTGACACCTCATGCAATCACTCCAGAGTCTCCAGGTGACAAAAAGCCACTTAGAGGGCATTGTTCTCCTTCTATTTTTTTTTTTAAGATTTATTTATTTATTATATGGAAGTACACTGTAGCTGTCTTCAGACACTCCAGAAGAGGGAGTCAGATCTCATTACAGATGGTTGTGAGCCACCATGTGGTTGCTGGGATTTGAACTCAGGACCTCTGGAAGAGCAGTCAGTGCGCTTAACCTTTGAGCCATCTCTCCAGCCCCATTGTTCTCCTTCTATTTTGGGGACCACATCTGTAACAAAAAGACCATTCTGGAAGGAAGAGAGATCTGGAAAAGAGGAAGGAAGTATAAGAGTAGCATTAGAGAGGATGTAGGCAAAATAAAGTCTGGGATAGGGATATAGCCCAGTAGGTAAAATGGGTGTCACACAAGCTTGAGAACCTTTGAGTTTCATCAGTAACACCCACGTAAAGCTGTGGTGGCTTGCATTTGTCATCCCAGATTAGAAAAGTAGGAACAGATCCCTGGGGCTGAGAACCCTTCCTAGTGAAAGTCTATCTCAAAAAACAAAATGGACAGTTGAAAAACTGTACTTGAGGATTGGGGACAGAGAAAATTGATAAAAATAGGGGTGAAGGCAGAGAGAGATAACTTGGTAATAGTACATGCCAGGAAAGGACTTTGAGTAAAGTGACCTAAGATTATGGGCATTGATGACTTGGATTTGAAAGGAGATCTCTGAACCTCCAGTTGGAAACATTAGCAATGGGATTATAGAGCAGAGGCTTTGGGAAGAAGAGTCTGCCCAGGAGCAATGAGAGCATTGGTGTGAACTCAGCTCTTCACTCTGGAGAAGACAGGATAAGAGAGGGTGGGCAGGGGTGAGTTTTGAATACCAAGCAAAGCACCACTTTAGTAAAAGGATGGATGGGAGGAAAAGCCAGCCAGCCATTGTGGTTGTGGAGCATTTCTATAATCTCAGTACTGGGGAAGTGAAGGTGGGAAGGTCAAAAGCTCTGGGTCATCCTCAGCTACATGGTTAGTTTAAAGGCAGTCTTGAGATACATATGAGACAGTACCTTTCTTTTCCTTTTTTAAAATGTGTTTATGTGAGTGTTTTTATGTGTGTCTATGTACCACATGTATATAGTACCCATGGAGGCCAGACGAGGGTATCAGATCCCCTGGAACTAGATTTAAATATAGTTGTAAATCACCATGCTGTGTGCTGGGAACTTGACCTGGGTCCTCTGTAAAAGCAGAGAACATTCTTAACTGCTGAGCCATTTTTCCAGTTTATCTACTTTCAAAAAGAGAGGGATGCTAGAAAGATGGTTCAGTGGTTAAAAGTACTAGCCACGGGGCTGGTGAGATGGCTCAGCGGGTAAGAGCACCCGACTGCTCTTCCGAAGGTGATAAGTTCAAATCCCAGCAGCCACATGGTGGCTCACAACCATCCTTAATGAGATCTGGCGCCCTCTTCTGGAATGCCTGAGGACAGCTACAGTGTACTTACATATAATAAATGAAATAAATCTTTAAAAAAAAAAAAAAAAAAAAAAAAGCACTAGCCACTCTTGCAGAAGATTTAAGTTCATTCCCAGCACCCATATGGAATTTTACAACCATCTGTAATTCTTATTTCAGGGTATTCATAGGCAGGGAAAGCAACATATACAGAAAAGTTTTTTGTTTTTTGTTTTCTAAAGATAGCAGTAGCCAGGTATGGTGGCACAGGGGTAGAGTCCCAGCTGCTTGAAAGTCGGACAGGAGGATATAAAATTTGAGGCTATTTGGGACTAATCTAGGCAATTTAGCAAGACCCTGTATCTAAATAAAATTTTTCAAAGGGCTAGCAATCTTGCTCAGTGATAGCGTGCATGAGGTTCAGTACTAACTGGATGGATGGATGGATGGATGGATGGATGGATGGATGGATGGAAAGGCAGAATTAGACAATGTTATAGAGCCATGGGAGAAATGATAGTAAGATATAAGTGTCTTGGACCTTACAGGTCATTGGAATTATAAAATCCCAGGTGAATAGTTTAGACTGAAGGCAGGAGTTATGGGATGAAGAAAAGTAATATTGATAGCTAGATTTTTCTAAGGATAGGCTTTCTGGCTTAGTGTCAGGATACTGTGAAAAGCTTAAAAAGATAGTCCACATTTTCCTCTGGAAAGCATCAGGAGGGGCAAGGGGATAGGGGGTTTTTGGAGGAGAAACTAGGAAAAGGAGATAACATTTGAAATGTAACTAAAGAAAATATCAAAGGAAAGTAAAAGAAGAAAAAAAAAAGAAAGATTGTTGAATGTCTGGTGACAGCAGCCAATTTTTAGTCAGTTTAAATACCGGAAAGGAAAGGGGTATGGTGGTACATAACCTGGGATCCCAGCATTTACAGAAGCATCAGGTTCCTTATGGGCTTCAGTGAGTTCCAGGCTAATTTGAGCTACGAGGAGGGGTAATGTTGCGTAGGTTTTTTTGTTTTGTTTTTTGCTTTTCGAGACAGGGTTTCTCTGTATAGCCCTGGCTGTCCTGGAACTCACTTTGTAGACCAGGCTGGCCTCGAACTCAAAAATCCACCTGCCTCTGCCTCCCGAGTGCTGGGATTAAAGGCGTGCGCCACCACGCCCGCCTGTTTGTTTTTCTTGACAGGGTTTCTCTGTGTAGTCTTGGCTGTCCTGGAAATAACTCACTTTGTAGACCAGGCTGGCCTCGAACTCAGAAATCAGCCTGCCTCTGCCTCCTGAGTGCTGGGATTAAAGGTGTGCGCCACCACTGCCCGGCTTTTCTACTTTTTTTTTTTTTTTTTTTTTTAATGTTGCGTAGTTATGTGTATGTTTATATGGTATGCCTAACTAGGAGTTTAGGCAAGCGACAAGTAGAAAAACTCCTTGGTCTTGCCTTCCTTTTGTCTTGTAGTTTGGCTTATTTTTGCTTTCTCAGGAAATAGGTTTCCTCTGTTTCTCCATTCTAGCATAGTATTCACATCCACCAAACTACCAGAGTAGTAACAGGCCAACCAACCTACTCCTACCTCTCTATGACAGTCTCTGATGGAGCTGGCTTGGCTTAGGCAGCAGTCTTGGTGGTGTCAGTCAGTGACAGCCCTGAGGGAGGGAGAAAGCTGGGAGGACTGACTTCTAGGGCCTTGTTTCTAAGAACATAGACAACATAGGAGAGCAATTCCCTGGAAAAAAGTAAGTTGTACTGCCTGGGGGTAACTGTATTATAATTGTATCATAAATGAAAAGTGGGAGAAGGGAGGGAGCACAGAGAGGTCTGCGAAGAAGCTGAGTTGGATGCTAAGTCATGTAGTTTGCCACTGTCCAAGACCCTCATGACATCCAGAGCCTAGGATGCAAGGCACTGAAGGACCTTTCGGTGCTCCCAAGAAAAGAGCACCAGCCGGACATGGTGCTGGCTGCCATTTAGTTCTGAAAATGGTAGAGCCAGTTGCTAAAGCTCTGAGCCTACAATTGTCTAGACCTGGGTTATGTTCTCTTCCAGTGGTCTTATAAACTGGCTAGAATTTCAGTGTTTCTTGGGATCCCTTCCCTCCCTACTTTTCCGAGTTTGACCAGACATTTGATTTGGTTGCTGTTTGAACAACAGCTTCCTGGGCTTATCTGTCTTCTCTGAGTTTCCCCATATCTGACATGGACATACTCCATTGTCAGCTAGAATAATGAACTGGTACAGAGCCCATTCTGTTCAGTAAGTTGACAGTGCTGAGAGTGATAGGAGTAGGAGAGAGGCAGACAGCAACCCCTGTGTAACAAGCAGGCTTGTGCATATGTAAGCATGAGTGTTCTAAATGGAAGCTGAGGCAGAACAGGGTAGAACTTGATAAAGTAAGGCTGCCTTGCTCCAGGAGAGTTGAGCCCATGTCTCCTACCCTGACAATTCTGTCTGATGAGGTTAACCCTCTGGTCTTTGCCCATGTGCTTCCATTCCCAGGGCCTGCTGAAGAACCACCTCCTAGTGTACCACAGCCTCCCCCGGAGCCACCCGCCGGACCGACAGACCCTGTCCCCCGCCTGGATGAGCGCCCCTCTTCTCCTATCCCTCTCCTACCCCCACCCAAGAAACGCCGGAAAACTGTCTCCTTCTCTGCTATAGAGGAGGCACCAGTCCCAGAACCTTCCACAGCTGCCCCACTGCAGGCCAAGTCTCCTGGTCCAGTCTCTCGAAAAGTCCCCCGGGTTGTAGAGCGGACCATTCGTAACCTACCCCTGGACCATGCATCTCTGGTCAAGAGTTGGCCTGAGGAGGTGGCTCGTGGGGGTCGAAATCGAGCTGGAGGTCGTGTCCGCTCTACTGAGGAAGAAGAGGCCACTGAGTCAGGGACAGAAGTAGACCTGGCAGTACTGGCTGACCTGGCCCTGACCCCAGCCCGACGTGGGTTGGCTACCCTACCCACTGGTGACGACTCAGAGGCCACAGAGACCTCAGATGAGGCTGAGCGCCCAAGCCCTCTACTCAGCCACATCCTCTTAGAACACAACTATGCCCTAGCCATCAAGCCCCCACCTACCACACCAGCACCTCGGCCTCTGGAGCCGGCTCCTGCCCTTGCTGCGCTCTTCAGCTCGCCAGCTGATGAAGTCTTAGAGGCCCCTGAGGTGGTGGTGGCTGAGGCAGAAGAGCCAAAGCAACAGCTGCTGCAGCAGCAGCGTCCAGAGCAGGAGGGAGAGGAGGAGGAGGAGGAGGAAGAGGAGGAATCTGAATCTTCAGAAAGCAGCAGCAGCAGCAGCGACGAGGAAGGGGCAGTCAGGAGGCGTAGCCTCCGCTCCCACACTCGAAGAAGAAAGCCACCACTCCCACCCCCAACCCCACCACCTCCTTCCTTTGAGCCGAGGAGTGAATTTGAGCAGATGACCATCCTGTATGATATTTGGAACTCAGGCCTTGACTTGGAAGACATGAGCTATTTGCGACTCACATATGAACGGCTGCTGCAGCAGACCAGTGGTGCTGACTGGCTTAATGACACCCACTGGGTCCAGCACACAAATATCCTAAGCCACAGAGCCCATCTGATTTGAACCCTAGAGTAAGATACAGGGCTGGGGCCTTTCCTGGAGTCATGTGGCAAGAAATATTATCCTCAGGTCACTCCTAGGGCTGTACTGGTCTCCTATCTGTCTAAATTATTGTGCCTTGCTTAGCCTTGGGGCTCTCTAATTGCCAACTGTCTTTCCTCTCTGCCTTGTGTCTCTTCTGATAGAACAGGTAAGGTCTAGACTTGCCCTCTCCTGTCTGTCTCCTTACTGAGTGTTCTCACCATCAGACAAGCTACCCGTGGACAGGGCCTGGGTTGGACAGGAGGTGTGGACCCCAAGAGACTAATCAATGAGGAATCTGTTCTTTTCCTTAATACCATGCACTCACCAACCTAAGCACTCCAAAGCGCAAACGACGGCCCCAAGATGGGCCCCGGGAGCATCAGACAGGCTCTGCACGAAGCGAAGGTTATTACCCTATCAGCAAGAAGGAGAAAGATAAATACTTGGATGTGTGCCCTGTCTCGGCCCGGCAGCTGGAAGGTGGAGACACTCAGGTAGAGCCATGTTCTAAGCCCTCCCTAGTTTGCTACCTCCTTCCTGTCCTTCAGACACCACCTCCTTGTCTTGCTCACAGGGGACTAATCGGGTGCTTTCTGAGCGACGGTCAGAGCAGCGGCGGTTACTAAGCGCTATTGGCACCTCAGCCATCATGGATAGTGATCTGCTAAAGCTAAACCAGCTCAAGGTCAGGAGGGGAAACTGGAAGAGGGAGGAGACCCAGTGAAAAAAAACTACAGCAAGGAGAGTTGCCCCTGGTGGGATCCTGTGGAACAGAGAGGGCTGAAGGGAAGGGAGGGAAGGTACACGTTTGTGAGAGCGTCCAGCAGTTAAAGCTCTCTTGTGTCCCTAGTTTCGGAAGAAGAAACTCCGATTTGGCCGGAGCCGTATCCATGAGTGGGGTCTGTTTGCCATGGAACCCATTGCTGCTGATGAGATGGTGATCGAATATGTTGGCCAGAACATCCGCCAGGTGAGGTGCCACTCCCAACACCAGGCCAGTTGCTGACTGGACAGCAACCTACCTCATCTGTTCCTGCCAGACCCTGTGGGTCACACTCCCACCCTGTTGTCTCTGGCTCAGTGGCATTTTAGTTGGGCTTGATTATAAATAATGTTAATAGTGAAACCCAATGCCGCATTTTTATAGTTGTGATATTTTGTACAGAGCCTCCCTCATTACTACCACTGCCACTCTCCCAGGGAACACTGGACAATAGTAAAGGATGGTCTTTGACACTAGAGGAGGGTAATAGGTATTGTGGGGACCCAGAGCCTCCCAGAGATGGTGATGTGATGTTCAACCTGAAAGCTAAAGGGTAATGAATTCCTAGGGCAGTAGGATGTATATATGCTCTAGTTACTGGATTAGCATGTGCAGAGGCTCAGAAACTGCATTCTCTTAGGAGGAGAAGGTCAAAACATCTGTTCAGGTAATCTAGTCAGGGCCAGTGACAGGGGCATGAGCCTGGAAAAGTGGCCTTGTGGATGGAGAAGGGCTTGGAAGCTGTGCAAGCAAGGGGTTGTGAAGCTAGTAAGCTCCCTCTGGCTGTGGGCTGGCCTCAGTGGGACTTAATGGCAGATCAAAGCCAAAGTATGGATGAGATCATGTCAGTAGAGGTGACAGGAGTCTAGCCTGTGGGTTCAAAGTAGTTGACAGCCAGGTAGCCAGGCTATGGAGTGTGAAAACAAGGTCATGAGTCCTTCCTCAGGCCTTCGCCATTAGCTTCTAGGAATGTGGTTGAGCAGAAGGAACAAGAAGTTTGATAAGATTTGTTCAGTACAAGCCGGGCATGGTGCCGCATGCCTTTAATTCCAGCACTCTGAGTTTGAGGCCAGCCTGGTCTACAGAGTGAGTTCCAGGACAGCCAGGGCTATACAGAGAAACCCTGTCTCAAAAAAAAGGTTTGTTCAGTACAGACATGAGGCACAGGATCCTAGGGGTGCAGGAATGGCATCCCACACTTTACTGAGGTAGACTTGGCTGGAGAGTGAAGCCTGGGAGGAGTCCTCACTGCAGAACTGGTGGTTAGAACTCTGCAGAGGGGGAGGTCACCTAGTGAGAGCTGCAATCGCATTACCTATTTCCTGGGAATAGCTGCCCCTGACAGCACAAGGCCTGTGTCCTGGCACAGACCATCTGCCATCTGCTCTCACCAGCTGCCCAGTAGGTGCCTGTGTACAAAGGCTAGTCCTAGGAAAGGATTCACTTCAAGGCATGGCCACTGTCATTTCGGAAGCCGCCCCGCCCACAGCATGCTATGGGCTGCACTATGACCACACAGGTTCTCAGAGGGGCCGGTATTGGTTTCCCCAGAGGCCGACCCAATCAACATGGCCCCAGGAGCTGGTGGCTTGGCCAGAGGGGAGCAAGTCTAGTCCATGCAGTGGCTGAAGTCTTAGGATGTCTTATTCCCACAGATGGTAGCTGACATGCGGGAGAAGCGCTATGTTCAGGAGGGCATTGGCAGCAGCTACCTTTTCCGGGTGGATCATGACACCATCATTGATGCCACCAAGTGTGGCAACCTCGCCAGGTTCATCAATCACTGCTGCACGGTGCGCTCAGGGCTGGGCCAGGGCTGGGCTGGGCAGGGCTGGGCCAGGGCTGGGCTAGGGCTGGGCTAGGGCTGGGCTAGGGCTGGGCTGGGCTGGGCAGGGCTGAGGTGGGCTGGGCAGGGCTGAGGTGGGCTGGGCTGGGCTGAGGTGGGCTGGGCTGGGCTGAGGTGGGGTTGTGGCTTACACTCCTTCTCCTGCAGCCCAACTGCTATGCTAAGGTGATCACCATTGAGTCTCAGAAGAAGATTGTGATCTACTCGAAGCAGCCCATTGGTGTGGATGAGGAGATCACCTACGACTACAAGTTCCCACTAGAAGACAACAAGATTCCGTGCCTGTGCGGCACTGAAAGTTGCCGTGGCTCCCTCAACTGAGGTGGGGCAGGACCGGTGCCCTCACCCCTATTTATTCCCCCTTGGTGCCCTAAGCTCCCAGCACCCCCAGCCTTATTGGGCTCAGCAGGGCCCACTGCCCCCACCTTCATATGTGGGATAGGGAGCACTGAGTCCAACAAGGGGTCCTCAGTCCTTTGAGGTATCTTCTGCCTCCCCTGTGCCCCATGCCCAGCCACCCTCTTAATTTTTTTTTCTTTGCGAAGAAGAAGCTGTAAATGTTTTGTAGCTGCCAGCAGCTGTTTCCTGTGGAAACCTGGGGTACCAGCCTGTATAGATGCTATTCTTGGGGGCTGCATAGCCCTTTGCTTCATGTTAATGGGGACTTCCCCTTCTGCCCTATGTGCACCCCGCCCCAGTTTAGGGGTCTCTGGGGCAGTGGCCATGTTCTCCCCCTGGGGGGGCCTTTGGCCCCTAGTCCTGGGAACTCTGTGCCTGGAACCCTGCCTCATCTGTTCCTGCCAGACCCTGTGGGTCACCCTCCCACCCTGGTGTCTCAGGGCTCTGGCTCAGTGGGCCAGGATGGTGGGGGGCAGGCCCTTCTTGTTGGGCTGGACTGTACATAATGTTAATAGTGAAACCCAACACCACATTTTTATAATTGTGATTAAACTTTATTGTACAAAAATGCTTGGTCAGTATCTTTGGGAAGAGCAGACTGGGGTGCGAGTTGCCACAGTGGGTGAAGCAGGAGAGAGGGGAAATGGGTGGCTTGGAGTTTGGGGTGAATCAACCTGCAGACAGCAGTGTGGCTTTGGACCAACCACCTAGATACAACAACCATGCCATATCTGTCTCACCATGGATGCTAGCCAGAGTTGTACCAAGATCAGGTTTACCCTGCCCTCCCTCCCAGAACCACAGCTGGGGCTGGGCCTCCAGCCTACTGGGAGACCCTGCAGGGGGGAAGTACATTATCAGTGATGAGGGCATCCCTTCTCTACCCCATTATCCCTAAATACACCAAATGGGCAGGTTCTGTCCTCTGCCTGCCACTGAAGAGTGGACTGGCCACCAGGGGGCACTCTGGCAAGAAAATTCCCTCCAAACCCCCTTGCCCGCCCCTAGGGGTGGAGGCTAGGCTGGTCTCCTTCCTGGAATGGGTCAGGAGGGAGGAGCGAGCAGAAGGAAGGAAGCCTGTGTACATCTAGCTGGCCCACCAGTCCAGGACACAACCTCCAGTGGCCAGTTTGGGCGCCCTGGGACTTACTACAGGTAGGCAGAGCTGATACTTAGGCCCAGCTGGCCCTTCTTTTAGCCTGTGCCCTTCCAACCTCCCTATTCAACTCCTTGCTTTCTCTGCATGTCCTTTAGTAATCTAGTCGTTTTTTCCACCCTCTTCAATCCCTCTCATTCTGCATCCAATTCTAGTGACTCAGCAGTTAGGGTCAGAGGGCAGGGAACCTTAGTGATGTAAGCACAGAAAACTGCAACCCACCCCTGCTACTCAGCCTCTCCACCCACACTGCTCCCATCTAATGATCCCTTCTATGAAGAACACATGGAAGCCAGGTGTGGTGGTGCACGCCTTTAATCCCAGCACTCAGGAGGCAGAGGCAGGCGGATTTCTGAGTTCGAGGCCAGCCTGGTTTACAGAGTGAGTTCCAGGACAGCCAAGGCTACACAGAGAAACCTTGTCTCGAAAAACAAAACAAAACAACAACAAAAAAAACACATGGTTGGAGAAGGTGCTATCAGGCAATTCTAGTATGCTAAATTCTCTTCCCACAGCTGGGCATGGCAGACTCTGCACAGGTGCCAACACTGGTATACCTCGTCACGGGTGGCTGTGGCTTCCTGGGGGAGCATATTGTTCGGATGTTGCTGGAACGGGAGCCCAGGCTCCGAGAGCTGCGTGTCTTTGACCTGCACCTGAGTTCTTGGCTGGAGGAGCTGAAAACAGGTGACTGGAGTGGGGCAGTGGCAGGAGGTAGGGAGGCCCTATCCCTTCCCAGACTGGGATACCTCGGCTTGTGGAAAAGAGGATTCCTATGTTTGTTCACCCGACACAGAGGGGACGGTGAGTCATTGGTTCATGTGGCTCCCAGGGTGTGTGCAGGCCAAACTCACCAGCTGGCTAAGGCCCCAGCTCTGACACTGCCTCGGGTCTCTCCACCAGGGCCTGTGCAGGTGACTGCCATCCAGGGGGATGTGACTCAGGCCCATGAGGTGGCAGCAGCCATGGCTGGATCTCATGTGGTCATCCATACAGCTGGGTTGGTGGATGTGTTTGGGAAGGCCAGTCCAAAGACCATCCACAAAGTCAACGTGCAGGGTGAGCTGAGCTGCTGCTACCTGTTAGTCCCTAGTGTGCGGCCTGCCTCTGACCAGTGATTTTTATGGGAGGGCCTGTCCTTTTTGATAACCTTGTCTATTCACTGCTGTCGCACCCCGTCCTGACCTGATGTGGTTTTTTCCTTGGACACCGCTTGCATCTGTCCCTGTCCTTCACAGGCACACAGAATGTGATTGACGCTTGTGTACAGACGGGCACTCGGTACCTGGTCTATACAAGTAGCATGGAAGTGGTGGGACCTAACGTCAAGGGCCACCCCTTCTACAGGTGAGCTCAGCCCCACTTAATCTTGGAGCCCATTTCCCTCCAGGGCTGAGTCTTCTTTCTCCCCTCTCCAGAGGCAATGAAGATACCCCATACGAGGCAGTCCACAGGCATCCCTACCCATGCAGCAAAGCCCTTGCTGAGCAGCTGGTCCTGGAAGCCAATGGGAGGAAGGTACACTGCAGAGACAGGGCTTGAGCTGCAGAGGCAGAGCCCAAGTCCCCGGGCTTCTTTGCATCCATCTCCAGCCCAGGGTGGGGAGGGTGGGTGCACTTCCAACATTCCCCTCTGCCACCAGGTCAATGGAGGGCTACCCCTGGTGACGTGTGCCCTTCGACCCACGGGCATTTATGGTGAAGGTCATCAGGTCATGAGAGACTTCTACCACCAGGGACTGCGCTTCGGAGGTCGTCTATTTCGGGCCATCCCAGCTTCTGTGGAGCACGGTCGGGTCTATGTTGGTAAGGACAGGGACGGCAGGGTGCGAGGACTGGCCTCTGACGGTGGCAGAGTCATGCATGTACACCTGGCTCCACGAGAGCTCAAGCAGACAGTGGCATTTTTCTGCATGAGTTGCAAAGGGGAAAGCATCCATGCAGTTGGGAGGGCTGACATAAAAACGTGGCGCAGGTTATGACAAGCGGCAGGAGCAAAAGCTCTTCAGAGAAAGGGGTAGCATCTACACAGGATCCAAATAGCTGTGGAATGCCCAGGAGGGCTGGCGGCTACAGGGCCTTGGAGAAGGGCAACTTTAACCAGACAGTAGAGAGGTGTGGGCAGGATCTACATGGGGCTCAATAGGGGACTGGGCCAAGGCCGGCTTCTCTTCCTCCCTCCCTCCTGGCAGGCAATGTTGCTTGGATGCACATACTGGTGGCCCGGGAGCTGGAGCAGCGGGCAGCACTCATGGGTGGCCAGGTGTATTTCTGCTATGATAAGTCACCTTATAAAAGCTACGAGGACTTCAACATGGAGTTTCTGAGTCCCTGTGGTCTTCGACTGATAGGCGCCCACCCACTGCTGCCCTACTGGCTGCTAGTGCTGCTGGCTGCCTTCAATGCCCTGCTGCAGTGGCTGCTCCGCCCACTGGTGCTGTACACACCCCTGCTGAATCCCTACACGCTGGCTGTGGCCAACACCACCTTTACTGTCAGTACCAACAAGGCGCAGCGGCATTTTGGCTACAAGCCCCTCTTCTCATGGGAAGAGAGCAGGACCCGCACCATTCACTGGGTGCAGACCATGGAGGGTTCAGCTCGGTGATGGCAGGGCCAGGAACTGGAGACCACTGTGGCACATACTCCAGGTCCTGAGCCCCTGAATCCTGGATGAAGAGAAATGGCTTCCTTTTGAAGCTGAAGACTCTGCTTTACACATCCTGACTCCGTGATGTGGACCCTGCCACATCTTAACCACACAGACCCAGAGACTGGTTAATATTCCAGTCTCCGAGTTGTAGGATAGGGTTTGGGGACAGGCCTATCTTTGGTGCCAACTCAGGCCTGCCAGCTAGTTGGCAAAACTGATTCCTGAATAGTCTCACTACCTCTTCCTGTTTCCAGTTTTTCAAGCAGGGAGGGACAGAGACTCCAGAGATCTTACGCTGGTCTGCTTACTCCAGCTACCATTTTCAGACCTGGCCCCTGCCACATCTGGCTCTCCTTAAGGGGTTATAGTTTCACCATTTTCTTAAGTGTATCTCTTTTAGACATTTATCTTTTAATTTACTTTAAAGAAAAATGAAGAAATCAATGATTTCCCATGTCTTGCCTCTCCTAACAAATTCAGCTATGATATTGTTAGCTTCCTCCCTGAGGATGCCAACCTGTATCTGGCCAAGCCTGGAATAAAATCCTTTTCCAAGTCTGTGTCTACCTGTTACCCAGCCCACTCACCCAAGTGTCTTCCCCTCCCCACGGCGCCTGTCCCACATGAGGACAGAAGGAAGTGAGCACACCAGAAGCCCGCTGTTGGATTAGTTGCTATTTCTCCCGTCCCGCCAGGCCCAACTCGGCCCAGGATGGGGTTCAGGGGCACTGGGGACAGGACATGCAGGTCTGGGGCAGGGGGTCAGAATTTCCTGTATTTTATCCATTTGCAACTTGGTCACCAATAGAGAGAAATAAGACTCTGAGGGCTAACAGGAGGGTGGCCAGGCTCAGGCCCCCAGCTAGGCCCCAGGAGTCCTGTCCCCTCAGGGGAGGGGAGGAAGAGAGTTCTAGAAACCAATGGAGAAAAAGAGAAGGGCAGGGGCTCATGTCAGCAAACATGGCTACATCACATGACACGCCAGCGACACAGAAACACACCAACGCACACAGCTGCACAGCGGGGTGTGGGGGGAGGCTAGGTAGGGGAGAAGGAGCTAGGGGCCGACCATCTTGTCCTCTGTTGGGTAGGTAGGGCAGGGCGAGTGCATAGAACACACGTGTACACGCTCAAGGTATGATGGGAGCATGATAACCCAGGGGCACAAGAGATGGACACGCAGTGTGCTTTGTAAAGGCAAGGAAAGGGAGAATGGAAGCATTGAGTCCTGGCTTGGGCCTGGGACCACCAAGGAGGCATAATTGGGCTTGATGGTTTGGGGGATGTGGAGGGCACGCAGCACACATCTGAGAACATGCAACAGACACCAGCCCCCAGACAACCATCCAGGATACACATGTGGACAGCAGTCTAACAAGCATGTCCGTCATGTGATGTGTGGGTCTTGTAGAAAGCTGGGTTACAGCTGACTCTCAGGCACTGCTCATTCACCTGAGGCCCAGTGGTGGGCAGCCGAGGGCCCATTGCCATTCAAAGAGGCAGGAGCAGCATGGCAGCCACAGTCCTGTCCTTGTGAACACCATGACTGGGGTGTCTGGGAGGCCACTAGAAACATCTGGGTTAATGGGAGTTCTGGCTGGCTGGGCTCAAAGGTGCCGGGAACTGGATCCTGAGGCCTCTGACATCTCCAAAGAAGCCAAAGGTGGGGGCAGGAGGCACTGGGCCCTGCAGGAGAGTGTTCTGGAATGGATAGGCAGGCTCTCTCCTCAGCACAGCTAATCTGGGGTTACATATATGTGGACATGGACACACACACACACACACACACACACACACACACACACACCAGGTGGGCAGGGCTCAAACAGCCAGGCAGGGAAGAGATCTGCTGTCAGAGCTGGCTCAGAAGAGTCTTGTTATCTGGAAGGTCCTATTTGCAGGGCTACTCCCTTCTCCCCGAGTTCTGCTGCACTTGCGTACACATACACTTCATGTGAATACCCTACTCCAGGACAGGACACACGCTCCTCTGTATATCGCCTCCATAGGACTGCTAGCTCTGTCCTTTATCCCATTTACTTTCTGCCTGCTCCCAAAGA
Organism: Mus minutoides; assembly: GCA_902729485.2. NCBI lineage: Eukaryota > Metazoa > Chordata > Mammalia > Rodentia > Muridae > Mus > Mus minutoides. The sequence goes on along the minus strand of LR753442.1, from coordinate 360,270 downwards.
ACCCATAAACTGCACAGCTAGCTGCCCACATGATGTAAGATGTAAGAGTTCCTCCATTCCTTACTGCCACAGACCAGTCCCTGTCTCACCATCCCACACATTCAGCTGTAGTTGTGGCCATGGCTGATGTTTCAGCAGAAGATATGTCCAAGGAACAGGTTCAAGGATGACTCTAAGTGGCCACTCAGGTATATGTGAAATCCAGTTGCCCAAACGCAAGTTTTTTGAGAAAGTTCAGAGCATCAGCTGGAGCAGTGAGAAGCAACAATGGTTTCTAAGGTGAGTCTGACAGGCAGGAAGGGGAAAAGCATGATTTTCCATCTGCCACAGGCAGCCCTTGACCTCCAACCTCATTACTCCTACCATACCCCTCCAGGAGACACTTATGTACAAGTGGGTATGGCCCTGGGGGGACACTATGCTGCTTATGTGTGCAGCCCCAGCACCCATGTGTGGCTACCTTTCCGGAACTCCCCCAGCCTCAGCATTCATGAGTACACTAGTGTGTGTGCTAGTTGTCCAAGGCTCAGTTCTACTGTCAGGCAGAAACAGAGAAAAGTAAGAATGTGGGTCTGTGTTATCCCATCAGATGGTCACACACTTTCAATGGAGCAGTGGATGTGGCTTGCTTCTGTTTTGACAGACGGAGAGGAAGCAACCGAGCCTAAAGAAACAAACCTGAATGGGAGCATAGCCTTAAAGAAGGGTGTGTGTGTGATGTGTGTGTGTGTGTGTGTGTATGTGTATGTGACACATAGAAGCAGAGACACATTATGTAAAGTCCCTAAGGATTCACACATGCACACATACAGTCACATACAGTCACACTCAAGATAGCTTAGAAACAGGTCTCTGTACCCACCCAAAACAGTGTCTGATTCACAGCGTGGAGGGCTCTGTCTGAGGAGAAAACTATCAATACTTGACACACACACAGACACACACACACAGAGACACACACACACACACACAACTTGTGCAGAAGCCCTTTACATCATTTGTTAAGGAAAATCCACATTCATCCAAACTAAGCCAGGAACACATAGGCTTCCACGTGCTTCCCCTGAACTCCAAGACCCAACACACACACACACACACACACACACACACACACACATACACACAGAGAGAGAGAGAGAGAGAGAGAGAGAGAAATTGAGAGAGAGAGAGAAATTGAGAGAGAGAGAGAAATTGAGAGAGAGAGAGAGAGTCCCCAGGACATGATGCGTCCCCTGACAGTAAGCAAGCAGGAGAGTTTGTTCTCCATCACATAAGATGTGCGTGCAGCATGGTCACTGGGCCTCCCTGGATCCGCTGAGGATGTGAATTATCCTCACACATTCCTCCCACTCCAGATGTAGCAGGTAGGAGAGAAGATCAGTGGAGGGGTTGCTTCTGCATTGGGTTTTCACACTCACAAAACTCAATGTACATACACTGAATGGGCACAGATACACACACACACACACACACACACACACACACACACACACACTCTCCATGTCTATTCACACAGGAAAGGTTGGCCCATGGTGGGCTGCTACAGTCAGCACAGCAGCCAGATAGAGAGGGAAGTTCAGACCACACAGGATGAAGGTGGCAGCAAGAGGGTCAGGGCATCTACATACATCTACACAAGTACACACACGCTGGGGTGTCCACACGTCTTGAGCATTTGCCCTCGGCATGCATGTTGGTGTGCATGTGTGATCACGCCTGCTGCTATCTATGTGCGGCAAGGTGAGAGCCAGGGACTCCAGGGTCTGCTTGAGGGTGAGAGTGGCTGGAACTGCCTGGGTCTGTTTTGGGAGTGAGCTTGGAGCAGGGAAAAGGTGAAAGGGTTGGGGGTATTGCTCCCGATGTGTGGGGAGGGTCCTGGGAAAGAGAAGGGTAGGGGCCTACAAGCCCAGTGTCCCCCCAATGGATGACGCCAAGACCACCCCCAGCACCACACAGCAAATGATGATCATAATTTTCTTCTGCAGGTACAAAGATAAGAGAGAGAGAGGAGAGGAAGAGGGAAAGAGAGGGATAGGGAGAGAGGTAGACAGACAAATGGCATGTTGGGATGTGGACATGAGGAAAAAGAGGGGAGAGAAAACAGAAACAGGAAGCAGTCAGAGCTGTAGATAAGGCCTCTCACCCATTTCATAACTGCCACACCCCCTCCACTGATCTCCTGGCCTGCCCCCCTGCATCAGGCAGCCTCCACTGGCTTACCCTCCTAGCCTTGCTCTGATACTTCACGGCTTTCTTGGTGTCGGACACGGCTCGTTCCACGTAGTCCACGGAATGTTCCACGTTGTACTCAATCCGGTCAATCATCTCACCCTACACACAGAGGAAATGTGACGAGGGACGGAGCCTTGGGGCTCAGGGAGGCTCCCGGATCCGTGTGGCAGGGCCTGTACCTGGCTCTCTACGAGCATGGCCATGTCCACAAACATGTCGTGCAGCTCTCGGATGCTGGTTTCCAGTTTGATGATCTCATTGTGCCTCGTCTCGATCTCATTCAGAGCTTGCTTCGTCATCTGCGAGTCCATTTTGATCTGAGGTGATGGGAGGAGAAAGGGCAGTGGTCACCCTTTGGACATGTCATAGCTCCAGTTCAACAGAGGGTTTGGGTTCAAACCCTTGTGTAGTGACAATTCGGGAATTTGGCTTCTTAAAAAAAACCACAGAGATGGCTGGCGAGATGGCTGGCGAGATGGCTCAGTGGTTAAGAGCACTGACTGCTCTTTCAAAGGTCCTGAGTTCAAATCCTAGCAACCACATGGTGGCTCACAACCATCCCTAATGAGATCTGATGCTCTCTTCTGGTGCATCTGAAGCCAGCTACAGTGTACTTATTTATAATAAATAAATCTTTGGGCCAGAGCAACCAGGAACGGAACGAACGGGACTGACCAGAGCGAGCAGAGGTCCTAAAATTCAATTCCCAACAACCACATGAAGGCTCATAACCATCTGCACAGCTACAGTGTACTCACATACATAAAGTAAATAAATAAATAAATATTTTTGGGGGGGGGGTTCGAGACAGGGTTTCTCTGTGTAGCCCTGGCTGACCTGGAACTCACTTTGTAGACCAGGCTGGCCTCGAACTCAGAAATCTGCCTGCCTCTGCCTCCTGAGTGCTGGGATTAAAGGCGTGCGCCACCACGCCCGGCCAATAAATAATTTTTTAAAACCACAGAAATATTGTAAGAGCATATGTTCATTTGCATCCCAGGTGTGGGATCTAGGGCTACTTCAGATTGTCCACAGCAACTGACTGTGATTTGCCTCGTGCTCTGGCAGGGGCGTGGTTTTGCAAGTGGCAGATAGTCTCTACGATTGTATGATGTGTGATATATATATATCCAAAAGATGGGGTCAGTGATGGTGGGCTGGTTGTTGGTTGGCTGCTGTTGGTTGTACTTTGTTGTGCAAAGAAGAAAGAAATCCTGACGGTGCTGTGGTGAAGATCAAACTTGCCCCAAGGAACCTGAAGCTGCCACTGAGCAGGAAGTGGTCTAATGATAATGCTACCACCTTTCCCCTCTATTTTTTTTTCCTCTTCTATCAGGTGTTAGGGGGTTGAAAGAGTGGAAGAAAGAAGAAGCCGCTAAGCAGCAGCACTGGCTACATCCTTGGGCAAACTATTTACCCTCTTCTGGACTCTGCTAACACCACCTAGAAAATATGGATCACGGAAAGCCATTTGCCTCAGACGATTACTGTGAAACTGAATGCTTTGTTTGTGGAGCTTTGATTGGTTCCTGGAACACATTAGGCATCAAAGAGAAGTTTGCAAATTACAAGAAAAAAAAAAGCTTATATAGAGCCCCACCACCTTACTCCAGGGCACACAGTAAGCCCAGGGAAGAGAGATGGTCAAAAGCTGATAGGGTGATGTGGGAGATACAGCAGGTGGGAAAGAAGTAACAGCTCGGATGAGAAGACTTCCCATGAGGTGACAGGAATCTTCATGAGATGATGCAGGGGGTGAATAAGGAAAAAAAAAAAAAAGTACCACAGGCCTCAGGAACTCAGGGGCAGCAATTCCAGCTCACAGCTACAGTGCCCCTCAGCTCCTGACTGGGCTGTTGGTCACTACTGTGTTTAGACCGCAGGAGACTGTTGCTTTCCTCTAACACTGAACAGTACCCTCATCACCACAGGTCACAGGTTGTCTCACTTTCTGCCCATATTTCCTGCCCGTGCTATAAGAGCTAACATACGGTCATTTGCCAGCCTCCCTGTAAAGGTCCCCTCCCGCTTCCCACGTGGTAATGGCTCTTTCCCAATTTTCCCATACCTAAATACTCACTTGTCCTTTTTATTTTAGATGTTTAAGAATGTGTTCTCAAATGTGAAGTCAAGTGGCCTACATAGGCTGGAGGAATTGGAAGCCCCCAGAACTGAAGCTACAGGAAGTTGTGAGCTCCTGCCAGAGGTGCTGGGAACTGAACCTGGGTTCCTTCACAGCTAACCCATCTCTTTCCATATCCTGTCATCTCTTAAGGTGCATCTCAATGACTCCTATTTGACGTTTTCCTGGACTCCAGTGTTAATAAGCCCCAGCCAATACTCAGGGCTCATCACCAGGCTCCCAACCACTGGCATTGTTGTGAAACTGAGTGAGTTTCACAAAGATGGTTTCTACTCCCACAATGGAGTGCCAGGGGTCAGAGATCAACTCTTTATTTTGGTTTTGTTTTTCTGAGACAGGGTCTCTCCATATGGTCCTGGCTGTACTGAAACTTGCTGTGTTGACTAGGCTGGCCTTGAACTCACAGAGATCCTCCGGTTTCTGCTTCCCAAGTGCTGGGATCAAAGGCATGTACCCCCACGCCTGGGGAGTAGGCTGTGAATTGGTGCCAATTACCTCTCTCTCCCTCTCTCTCCCTCTCTCTCCCTCTCTCTGACTTAGAGTAGAGTCAAATTCTTAGCAAATTCTTTCACCTTCTGGCCAATTTTCCTCTTCTGTGAAATGGGATTCCTCTGAGATTGTGGGGAAGGTTAAGTGAAGGTGGTCACAGTGACGCATGCCTGTAATTCCAGCTGAGGCAAGAGGACTGGGAGTTTGAAACAAGCCTGGGGCACACAGCATGCTCCTGCTTCAAACCAACCCAAACCAAACCAAACCAAATCCTACAAGTGTGTGACACCTGGCACACCACTACTGACCATTTTTAAAGGAAGTGCCTTCCTGCCCTGACCCCGTGGAATCTTACAGTTCTTAGTCCAAGCTGTCGGAGATTCCAGAGTGTACGAGGAGGAGAGGCAAAGGTTTACCCGACCTACCCAGACCCCACGAGGCGGGGGGGCGGGGCGAGGGAGGGGGGGCTCACATCATCCGTGAAGATGGCCAGCTTCCCGCTTTCCAACATGTCTTCCAGTTCTTCGTTGGTAGTAGTCCTGCCAGCTGTGTGGAGAAAGGACCTCCTGCTCAGGAAGTGGGAAGAAGGTGGCAGGACCCCAGAACCCACCCTCCCACTAGGCTGAGGCCCAGAGTCTGCTCCAGAGAGGAGCCCCTTGGCGAGGGGTAGGGGGTACTGGCAGGTCCTGGGAGTTTGGGAAAGGGATGGGCACACTTACTGATCTCCAGCTGCCTCTGGATGCGGTCCTTGCAGCGGTCCCGGTACTTGGACTGAGTTGCATTATATTCGGTCATTACCTCCACGAACTTCCGTGAGAGTGTGGAGTGCTAGGGTGATCAAGGGAAGTCACGGTCACGGCACAGCACCGGGGACACAATACCCAGAAGGCTGCAGCTCCACTCTCCCACATCTATTCAGAACCCTCAACCCTCGTTCCACCCGCTTGTCCCCACCCTTCACTGCCTGCCGGTCCGGAAGCCTACCTGGGTCTTGCGGATGCGCAGGTCCGCGGAGGAACGATTCAGCCCCTCTTCTTGCTCAATGCTTTGCTCGATCGCTGCGGAGAGAAGGCAGTAACAGGCTGAAGACCCAAGGATGAGGTGGGGGACCCGGGTCTGGGGGGAGGGAGGTGGTAGGCTCCAGGCCTGAGAAGAGGCACCACGCCCAAGAAAAGCTTTGCTGAGGTTTGTTTGCTGGTTGCCAAGTACACAAGCCCGGGGTTTGAGGGAGTTCCCTAAGGCAGGTAGGGAGAGTCAAAAGGTCACCAGACAGAAGGTTTGTTCTGTGGAAGGATTTTGCCTTGGAAAGAACCCAAGCCCACAAGGGAATAAAGCCAGTCCACTAGAGAGGACTGCCCCCAAGTAATGTCCAGTTCCTCTCACCTCTGAGCAAGAAGCAAAATCCACCCCCTCCCTTTTTTTTTCTTTTAAAGATTGGGTATTGTTACATTGTCTGGAATTTGTGGACTCAAAGACATTCCTGCCTCAGCTTTCTGAGTAGCTGCTCCTACAGGCAAAACCTTCTGCTACCTTCTAACTTTCTTTCTTTCTTTCTTTCTTTTTTTTTTTTTTTGGTTTTTCGAGACAGGGTTTCTCTGAATAGCCCTGGCTGTCCTGGAATTCACTCTGTAGACCAGGCTGGCCTCGAACTCAGAAATCCGCCTGCCTCTGCCTCCCAAGTGCTGGGATTAAAGGCGTGTCTGGCTACCTTCTAACTTTCTTGGTGGCTGTCTTTGTCAGGATCTTACTTACTTCTGTGAAGACACCATGACCAAGGCAACTCTTATAAGAACAACATTTAATTGGGGCTGGCTTACAGGTTCAGAGGTTCAGTCCATTATCATCAAGGTGGGAGCATGGCAGTATCCAGGCAGGCATGGTACAGGAGAAGCTGAAAGTTCTACATCTTCATCTGAAAGCTGCTAGCAGGATACTGACTGCCAGGTAACTAGGATGAGGGTCTTAAAGGCTACACCCACAGTGACACATCTACTCCAACAGGGACACACCTTCTAATAGTGCTACTCCCTGGGCTGAACACATACAAACCATCACAGTGGCCATCTAGTTTACAGAGGGATGCTTTAACAGAAGGAACTGAGCTCTCTTCCCCTGCCTGTTTTGTGAGCCCCTGGTCCTTTTTTTTAATCTTATTTTTTGTTTTGTTTTGTTTTGAGAATGTTTTTCTGTGTAGCTCTGGCTGTCCTGGAACTCAGGCCTCTGCCTGCCCTCTGCAGTCCCCGCCAGTGCTAAGATTAAAGACAAGCTCCACGACCTCCCAGCTGAGGTCTCACTTCTAAAGGATGTTTTGAACTTCTTCTGGACCATGTCTTCCTGGGGCAGTCATTCAGGTTTTCTGAGAAGAGCTTGCAGTAATAGCTTCTTCAAGTCATATCAGAAAATGCATCAGGGATGAATCCCTGGGCTGCTAAGACTTGCAAAGGCCTCTGGGCCAGTCCTGAGAGTGCCACCTCTTTCTGTCCCACTGGCAGTGGGGGGTGGGGGTGGGGGAATGGAGCCAGATGTCACCTCAAGGCTATCCAGCAAGCAGAAGCAGGCACAGTGACTGAGTGCTATCACTAGCTGTAGCAGTTAGGAAAGCACAGACACACATGACCAGGATCCAGGACATGTTAGCCCTACCCTGAGCCTTATTTATTATCAGGCCTAGGGCTTGGGCCAATTCTGGACAGAGAAGTCTTTTACAACTGCTGTAGGAACTCTGTAATATTGGCTGATATTTCACACCAGAAATTGGAGAATTCAAGGTCACCCTGATGCCACCAACTGGAGGATGATGGAAAAGATGGAGTGTGTGTTTGTTTGTTGGGGGGGGGTTGTTTTGATTTTTTTCCTGGTCAGTTTCTTAAACCACCTTCTCTTTTTCTGTCTTCTATCTGGATCTATTTCTGAATCCCTGACCACCAAGTTTTCCTCATGATCTTCTAGAAAGTGTCCTATATCATGGCCAATGGGTCTGAAGAAACCAAGGAGTCCTGAGCCTGTGACCTGCCAGCCCATCTCACCCTTCCAAGTGCTGAAGATATAAGAGCAACCACTATGCCTGGCTATAGCCTGACTTTTATGGCATTTGGTTTAAGAATATCACCTTTTAACTCTGGCTGGGCTGAAACTCACTATGTAGACGAGGCTGGTCTTGAACTCACAAAGATTCTCCTGCCTCTGCCTCCCTAGCACTGGGACTAAATGTGTATACCACCAGCCTGTCAACTTTTATGTTTTATATTTGAGATTAAAAAAAAATTATGTATATTGTGTTTTGCCTGCACATATGTTTATTGGGAAGATGTTGGATTCCCTGGAACTAGAACTCAGATACTTGTGACCCTTCATGTGGAATTGAACCTGGGTCCTCGGGAAGCCAGTGATCTTAACCACTGAGCTATCTCTCCAGCCCCTATATTTGAGATTCTTGGTAAGACATCATCTGGAAAAAAAATACGGCCGGGCAGTGGTGGTGGTGCACACCTTTAGTCCCAGCACTCGGGAGGCAGAGGCAGGCCAATTTCTGAGTTCAAGGCCAATGTGGTCTACAGAGTGAGTTCCAAGACAGCCAGGGCTACACAGAGAAACCCTGTCTCGAAAAATCAAAAAACAAAAAAACAAAAAACAAAACAAAACAAAAAACCCAAAAACCCAAACCAAACCAAACCTTAACTGTTAAGACTAGAAGAAAAAAGAAAACCAAATATTTTCTTCAGTTTCCCTACTATACTGATGAGTGAGCTGAAGACAGGGATCGTCTACAATGACTGGCACTAGAGGCTGGACTCCTCCCTGTAGACTGTGTGAGCATGACCCCAGAGCACACACTCTGAGTTCAGAGAGCTTGTATTTATCGGTTAGCATCAGAGGCTCTCACATGACCTCCTCCTAAGTCCAAAAGGACCTGAAGCTTGTGTCGCCATCTCCCCACACAAGATTAGTGGCCTTGGGGACAACCCCCCCCCAAAAAAAAAGCCTGTCCAAAGCCTAGCAGTGAGCCTTAGTGCTATAGATGCTTTGGAAAATGCCTTAACTGCTGAATTACCGGGGTACATGAGCGGCTGCTCCTTAACATTGCTATTCCCCTGGCACCAGCAGACAAGGAGGTTCCCAACCCACAATGCTTTGAGGGAAGGTGGTTATTAGCAGCACCCAAGTTCTTAAATTGGAGTGGATACATGAACACTTGGCAAGGCCCTCCTGAAAGCGTGCCAGCCCCTGATGTCAGCCACACAGTCCAATCTGTCCTGAGCCGAGGATACTAATTCAGAAGCATTTGCTGAGCCCACCTACTGGTGCTCAAGTGTCGCGCTCGGAGCCTGTTCAGGCCAAATGAGGACTGATCAAAACTAAAACCTCTTGGAAAAGTACATTCCTCTCAGTTTTCCCCCTTTCCTTCCTGGATTCTTTGAAATAGAGTCTCACTACGTAGCCCACACTCATCCGGAACTCTCACTCTTCCTGTGGCAGCCTCCGGGTGCTGGATTATGGGACCTTCCCACCGTGACTGGCTGGAAATCTGTATTTTTCTGATTGATGGCTCTCAGGTGCAATTCAGGAGGAAACACTGCCTGGCTCATTTCCCTGTCAAGTGTTTCCAAAGGACGTGGGCAAAAGCGGGCTTGTACATTTCTCAATGTTTAGGACTCTGACCTCCAGAGTCCCATTTTCTCTGATCTAACGTGGGGCAGAGATCAGTTTGCAGTGGCGGAACTGGGGCCCTCACCTTTCAACTTGGACCGGACCTTGTTTGCCGTCTTTTTGATGTCTGCCGTGAGGTCCTCCAGCTCCTGTTTAGTCTCTGGGGGGTGGGGGGGAAGGAAGGCAAATTGGAAGGTGAGAACCGTGGTGGGGCCCCAGGCCCTGGGCCCCTGCAAGGCAGCACTCACTCTCATCGGGGTTGGGGGCAGCCAGGATGGCGCTGTGCTGTTTCTTCACTTGCTCCACATCCTCGGACAGTTTCTCGATGCAGCCTCGGATCTCTTCCACCTGGGGCAGGAAATCAGTAAGACCTTACCCAGGCTGGAGGGTCAGGTGAGACCTAGCCAGTGTACGGTGAAATCAGCCAAACCGGGAAGGCCAAGCAGTGTGCAGGGACGAGGGAATTCACAAGGCAAAGGAAGCTAAGGGAGGGGAAAAGGTTCTAGGCCAGGGCTATCCAGGGCGCTCTACCTGCTCAAAGAACTCATCCATAAAGTGGTCTCGATCCACGTGGACCACCTCCTCTTCATCATCACTGTCTTTCGCCTGGAAGCAAAGCAAGGCCAGATCCATGAGCAGTCCCTACCCTGCGCCTCAAGGCTGACTCTACCTCTCTGTTCCTCCACCTACCACACATAACATGGGCAGGTATCAGTTCTAGACTCAGAAAAGGGATCTTGGGAAGGGTCCTCGTCAAGAGGGATGGCAAGGACACCAACACTCAGAGCCAGCACTGGATACCTTGTAGACCAATGTCCTAGATGCCAGTGTCCCTTAAAGGAGTCAGCTAAAGGCATTTTCTGAGATCTGAACAGTCTCATCTGTTCAGAGTCTCCCTGGGAAAGAGACACTGCTGTTGACTGCTGGATATGGACAAATTTCAATACTTTCAACACCCAGCTAAATGTCAGCCTTGTGATGACTGGCTCTGGGCTCCAAGGAGGATTCTAGAACGGTTTTCCAGGACTGTGAGCCTCCCTACCATCTCTTAGCAGTGGCTACCCAGGACTCCCCTTTCCTTGCCACAACCTGACCATCCATTCCCCTCCTAAAGGTCCCATCGCTGCCAAGCTGCCGGCTGCTTGAAGCCAAGTTGAGCAAGCAGAGCCAGGCCCAGTGAGGGCTGGCTGAGCATGTCGTTAGTACTCTCTGACCCACTTCATCCTACACTCCTTCCTCCCGCTGCACCGTCTCTTGGAAAGCCTTTTCCCCACGCAGCCACCCACTTCCTTCCAGTCCCTTCCAACCACACACCCACCAACTCTCTCTGACTCGGATTTCCCAGTTGCAACCCGCAGCTGCTCAGCCTTCCACCCTCAGGGCTCCGAGACACAAAGGGATTCACCCACCCACACTGCCATCTCCAGGCAGACCAGTGACACAGACAGAGGAGCTGACACACAGGCACACAGAAATAGGCCCCCCAACACCCACGTGGAGGCACACAGACCCAGGCAGAGCTGCACTGCTGACACGTGGTCAGAGGGAGAGGAGGAGGGGGGTGCTGCCTGTTCACCCACCATCTTTGAGCCCCACAACCGCGTTTTCGCCCAGAGTTGGGCGGAAAGCACAAGAGGGCTCCCCTGGGATCTCCATTCCTCTCTGCTTAGAACAGAATTCTCAGGGTAAAGTTGAGCTCAGCCATCAACAGACATTAAATCTGGAGGTCTAACCAGGGCCAGGGTTCATCCCGCATCGCAGACAGGTTGAGCCAAAATTCAGACGGAATGCAGCTAAGAGAGCCTGAGTGAAATCAAGCGGAGCCTCTGGGACCTGAAGGGAGAACTGACAGGCCTGCGGCAGATCACACACAGGCCCTCATGGAAGTCAGACAGGCTACGAAGGAGCTGCACTTGGCTCTAATGTATCTCAGTCTGTTCGGATTGAACCCAGACAGAGCCAGATGGGACCAAGATGCAACTAAGACAGTAAGATCACTTGGGATCTGCCGAGTGGAGGCAGCCCTGAGAGCAGCATAACCCAGAGGAGACCTCCTGTGGCAGGCCAAAGTCACCTGTTTCTGCCCAGGTCTTGCTCAAACCAAGCTCAAAGGTCTCAAAGAACCTGCTAGGAGTTTTGACTTCTCCAGCTTCTACCTGCTTCAGGACGGACACCAGAAGACGTTGGCCCTGGAAGCCTGGCAGGGCAGGGCTTATCTGTAGGATGTACAAGTTTCTCATAGCGCTTTCCAGCGTCTCCTCCTCCAGGGCCACAGTCTCCTGCTGACCTCCTCCTCCTCCTCCCTCCCACCTATTCTTGGCCAGCTTCACACAGCCTAAGAACCTGGAAACCTTCCTCTTCTCTGTCTCTTTCCCTTCCCATGCCAACTCCAGGAAGTCCTTCCTAAAGTCTTACTTCAGTCTCGCCTGTTTTCTGAGATTCTTCCTAGAGTATCCAGGCTGCCTATTTACTTACCCTTGAGACAGGAAAAAAGGTAGAAGGGCCTAAGGTGATCTGGTTTGGCTAATAACCACAAGGAGAGCTAAAACTCCTGTGTACACGGACACTCACGGCCATAATCCCTTCTGATCCCCACCACCACAGCCCAGTGAGAAAAGCTGGACAAATACAGTTCCCATTTCATAGATGAAGGAGCACAAAGCCAGGGAGGGCAAAGGACAATGACTTGCCCAAGGGCATCAGGCAGACTGGAACCAGGACACCAATTGGGGTCTGGGCACCCTGGCTCTGCTTTCCTGAAGGCTCTTTAGCCACCGTTTACATGGGCTCATTTCTTCCCGGGCCAGCTCCTGCTCAGGCCTCTGCATCCCGACCAGCCAGCAAGCAACATCACCTACCAGTGCCTCTGCATATATCTTACATTCTTGGTATGTCTTTGGATCTTCACCAAAACTCTCTAGAGAGAGGGGCTGGAGCCATGGCTTGGCTGTTAAGAGTGTGTATTGGTCTTGGAGAGGACCCAAGTTCAGTTCTCAGTACCCATGTTGGGCAGCTCACAAGCACCTGCTTGTAACTCCATTCCAGGGGATCCGATGCCCTCTTTTGGTCTCTATAGGCTCCTGTGCTCATGTGTTCTCTCTCTCTCTCTCTCTCTCTCTCTCTCTCTCTCTCTCTCTGGTCTCTATACGCTCCTGTACTCATGTGTTTTCTCTTCCCCCACCCCCCCAGTCTCTCTCGCTGGGTGTGATGGCACACACCTTTTAGATCCAACAGTCAGGAGACAGCGGCAGGCAGACCTCTGAGTTTGAGGCTATCCTTGTCTACAGAGTTCCAGGACCTTCAGGGCTGCACAGAGAAACCTTGTCTCAACAACAACAAAAATAAATAAATAAAATCTTTTTGTTAGCCGGGTGTGGTGGCGCATGCCTTTAATCCCAGCACTCGGGAGGCAGAGGCAGGCAGATTTCTGAGTTCGAGGCCAGCCTGGTCTACAAAGTGAGTTCCAGGACAGCCAGGGCTATAAAGAGAAACCCTGTCTCGAAAAACCAAAAAAAAAAAAAAACAAACAAACAAAAAAACCAAAACTTTTTGTTAAATCTTAAAAACAAAAACAGGGTCTGGAAAGATGGCTCGGTGGTGAGGGGCAGGGACTGCTTAGCCTGCACAGGATCCTGATCAGCTGGGGTTACAGAGTAAGATCCTGTCTCCAAAGCAGGCTTATACCTGGCAGGCCCACACTGTTAACTACAATAGAGGCAGAGAAAGGAGGGTCTCTGCGACTTCAAGGCCAGTCTGGTCTACATAGCCAGTACTAAGACACACAGGACTAACGTAGTAAGTGCCTGTCTAAAGCAAACAAACGTATAAACAAACTCTGTGACAACCACTGACCAACACAACTGCAACACTGACAAATACTACAGAGACTGATGGAGTGCTGCGTGCATTCTGAAGTGCTCTGTGTATTCTGCATGTGCTCATCCATTTAATTCACTAAAAAAAAAAAAAAAGGCAATTTACTTTATGTGCATCGGTGCTTTGCCTGCATGTATATCTGTGTGAGTATGCCAGATCTCTTAGAACTGGAGTTGCAGATGGTGGGGAACTGCCATGTGGGTGCTGGGAATTGAACACAGGTTCTGTGGAAGAAGAGTCAGTGCTCTTAACTGCTGAGCCATCTCTCCAGCCCCATTTAATTCACTCTTGACCTCTTTCTGTCTGTCTGTGTCTGTCTCCCCCACCCCCACCGGCCCTCCCCTCGGGGTGTGTGTGTGTGTGTGTGTGTGTGTGTGTGTGTGAGAGAGAGAGAGAGAGAGAGAGAGAGAGAGAGAGAATCCTAGCTCCTGTTTTTCTGAAAGTCTTACTGTAGCTGAAGGTAGCCTTTAACTTGCAATCCTCCTGCCTCTGTTTCACATTACCACCAGACCCATTCATTTAATTCTTTTTTGTTTTGTTTTGTTTTTTGTTTTTTGAGACAGGGTTTCTCTGTATAGCTCTGGCTGTCCTGGAACTCACTTTGTAGACCAGGCTGGCCTTGAACTCATAAATCCGCCTGCCTCTGCCTCCCAAGTGCTGGGATTAAAGGCGTGTGCCACCATGCCCGGCCATTCATTTAATTCTTACAACAGTCTCCCGAGATAGATATTATCACAGCCCCCCTTTTATAAATGGGAGAACTTTAAGTAGAGAGAGGCCAAAAAGCCCACAGCAGTTGAGCAGCTGACCAGCCTTGTGGGCTTCCACCCCCCCCAGGCTTCACACCTTCCTCTGTCAAACTGCAGTCCCCTCCCACAGAAACCGGTCCCCCCCACAGGGACATGCCTACAGCTGCCAGGGGGAGAACCTTTGATGAGGGTGGACTGTGAGCACCCTTGTCTTCTGTGTGACAGGTGAGGAAACAGCTCAGACACGCTGCCCTGTTGCCTGAGGCCTCACAGCAAAGCCAGAGGCTGAGCTTGAAGTGGGGACCTGTCAAGTCTCCAGGTCTTTTCCATCCATCCTGCCAACATGCGGAAGTCCCTCTGTCCTTACTTGGCCACAAGAGAGCTATCCTGCCCACTCTCTTTTGCTCTATTTCTCTGTCCCTTACCCCACTTCTTGCTAGGGTCTCACTGTGTGGCCCAGAGTAGCCTTGAACTTGCAACAGTTATCCTCCTGCCTCACCCTCTCAAATGTTGGGATTCAGCCATGAGCCCATATCCAGTATGCAGTTCCTCACATTTAACCTCACAACCATCCAACGAGGTAGATGCTCTTATTCCTATTTGACAGATGAAGAAACCAAGGCACAGAAAGATTACATAACTTGTCCATGGGTGGTCAGCCAAAAAGGGGGTGGCGGATGGCAGGGCATTGCTTGTCACTGTCCACCAACTGGTGAGCACCTGGAAGGACTCAATTAATAAAGCTTTTGTCACTTGAGCTTCTCTGCCTTGATGGGCATCCCATCAGATTCCCCGGCTTCCATCTGACCTCCTTAAAGTCAAAGTTTTCCACATCAGCAACAAGAAGGTCCTGGTGTGTGTGTGTGTGTGTGTGTGTGTGTGTGTGTGTGTGTGTGTTCCCGAGTACATGTTCACAAGTGTGTGTTTACAAATATGTGTTCAGCTGCCGGGCGTGGTGGCGCACGCCTTTAATCCCAGCACTCGGGAGGCAGAGGCAGGCGGATTTCTGAGTTCGAGGCCAGCCTGGTCAACAGAGTGAGTTCCAGGACAGCCAGGGCTACACAGAGAAAAAGAAAAAAGAAAAAAAAAAAATGTGTTCAGGCTGGAGAGATGGCTCAGCGGTTAAGAGCACTGACTGCTCTTCCAAAGGTCCTGAGTTCAAATCCCACAACCACATGGTGTGTTCATTACCATCGGTCTAACACCCTCTTCCGGTGTGTCTGAAGACAGCTACAGTGTACTTACATATAATAATAAAGTAAATCTTTGAAAAGAAAACAAGTGTGTGTTTGTGTCTATCCACATCCTTATACACACTACCATACACTGCCCACCCAGACATCATCATTTGATCTAGAGCCATCAGATGCTCTTGCGTACCCACCCCCAGGATTCTGTCCATCTGAATCCTTCCTTGGGCCTCCGTTCCCCCAATCTCCCACAGCGCAGCCCAGTTCCACTTCCTCTTCTCCTCCACAGCCCACCCCCACCCTGATCCTCTTCCTGCCTCCTGCATCCCTCATGCATCTAACAACTGTGTATGATGGGTACTGAGGGTGAACAAGCCTGGGAAGGAAGGGCTGGCCTCCAAGGAGCTGACTGTCCCGTGGGGGAGGGGGAGACAAACAATGAGAAATGAATAAGAAAAAGCAGCTCATCATGGAAGTAGCAGGAGGGGACAGACAGGAGTGGCCGAGGAGGGTCTTTCTGAGGAGGTGACATCTGAGTTGTGCCCAGTTGTGCTGTAAGTTGGGAGAAACTGAATTTAAGGCACTGGGAGTCACACCCTGGGCAGTGCCTTGGAGGTTATGCTCTCTACCTACTCTTACAAGCCAGCCACTTCCTCTCTTTCTCACCTCCCCCAGCCCCTCTCCTCCCTTCTCCCCCCAGCCAGACTGGCCCTGCTGTTTTCTCTTGCTCTCATGACTCTGCTGCCTGACCTCCAAACCAAACACACTGAGCAACCCGAGACAGAAAGCTGTTCAACACCAGCTCCACCAACTGCAGGACCAGACCGTGCCAGCACCTCTGGCAAGTCTCTCTTTTTCCTATAGCCCTCAGGTAACTCCAAAATCAAAATCCATTAGGAGACATCCAAACTGGCTTCTGTGATGTTCCAGAGGAACTGGAAAGTCACCTAGGGAGAGCAACGACAGAGCGATGCTGTGCACTAGGCCCTTTCTTAGACATCTTGGAAGTATTAATTAACTTTTAATTCTCAAAATGATCCTGTGAAATTAGGTGGCACTTTACTCTCAAATGACACAGAGAGAAACTGAGGCTTAGAAGTAGCTCTGTGACAGAGTACTGCCTAGTGAATTCAATACCCTCAGGTCAATCCCCCCCGACACACACTGACTCCCCAAAACAAACAAAAACCCACCCACTACCACCAAACTACCAGACGTGTCAAGTACTGTGCCCAAGGTCACACGTGAAAGTCTGGCTTCTAAGTCTGAGTCCTCAACCTCTGCGTGATAAACAGATTTGAAAAGTCCCTGGCGAGCCAGACAGGCCCCTCAGCTAGCACTACTGATGCCCCTCACCATGTCCTCCCCTCCCCTCCAGCTCACTGCCTTCCCACAGCATGGCTTTCAACTCCCGGCAGACAACTCTTAACACTCCAGACATCTGGAGCTCCTACCCACCCCGCCTGCACCCTCCCCAATCTCCACTCTCCCAAACTGTGAGTAACAGCAAAGCCAACAGTACTTACCCAATCTCCCCCCCTCATTTCCCCCCACCCCAGCTCTCCACTCATTTGCCTACTGCCCTAGCCACCTGGCTTCCTCCACCACCACCACCCCCCCCCACCTCCGGCAGCCCTGGCCACAGGTTTCTTCACCTCTGGGCAGGGAGCCCTGACTCACTCAGAGTTCTCCCGACTCATGTCTCCCTCTCCCTCTAATTATACCACATTTCCACCCCCACCTTATCGCATTTCTCTAGGTTTGGGAGTCATGGAATATTCTTGGCTGCCGGAGATCTGAGTTCGAATTCTATTTTCTCCCTAGCTGTGTGGCTTGGGGAAATCTTTAAACCCTCTGGGCTTCAGTTTTCCTGAATATTAGATAAGGCAGACCCTCTGTCTACCTTACCAGGAAGTTGGTTGGGATCTAATGGGATTGCCATGACAACCTGCTTTGCACACTGCACTGAGTGGGGTTAGGCTACTGAGGCTGCTGGTCTGGGTTTGAATCCTGCCTTTTTTCTAGCTCTGTAACTTTGGCCAAGTTCCTTAATGTCTCTGAGCCTCTGTTCCCTTTTCTGTGAGATGAGATCATGCTAACACCAGCCTCATAAGATTGCTGGGAATCAGAGGTGATTTTCTATAAAACATGCTCAGTACAGTTGCCATTGCTACTATGGTTTTCCTCACGCAGTAAATACTCCTTCACATCAGCTCCTCTATTCTCCCCATTTCCTCTCCAAGGAGCCACTGTGTTCCTTCCCGGTACCAGCGTCCCCAACTCCAGGCCCAGCCTTTGGAGGCTTCCAACAGCAGAGCTCTTTGTCTCCACTCTAAAACTTGTGTTTCAAAGGCCGGAAGGTGTAGCCCCATGGTCAACTCGGCAACCTGGAGGCCCCCCCGAGCCATTTGACCTGTACCACACACACACTTGCTTGATGACCTTGGGCCAGTCCCTTCCCATCCCTGAACCTCAGTTTCCCCGTCTGTCACGTAGAGTCACAATCCCTTGGAATTCTGACATACCCCAATCCATCAAGACACAGTGGCCAGAGGCCACTGTCACACAGCAAACTGGAACCTCAACCTCCTTGAGCTCATGTCATTCTTCAAATGTCTCAGCACCCTCCCTGCCCAAAACCATTCTCAGCAGGCGAGCACAGTCCCTCCAAAGAGCAGCCTCCCCTGCAGCCCCCAGCCTTTCCTCCTCCAGCTCTGCTGGCCAGCCGCCTGGAGCCTGGCCCCTGGCTGCCAGCAGCATGC
This sequence comes from Mus minutoides, assembly GCA_902729485.2. NCBI lineage: Eukaryota > Metazoa > Chordata > Mammalia > Rodentia > Muridae > Mus > Mus minutoides. The sequence goes on along the minus strand of LR753442.1, from coordinate 342,182 downwards.
CCCTGGCTGCTCCCATGCTCCAGTTCCCCCAAGCACTGTGTGGCCTATGTCACACAACCCAATTCTGTGACCTGGTGGATGAATCTTTCTCTCCTCTCTCACCTTTGGGGTCACCTAAGCTGAGGCTCTGGCCCAGGGGAACTCAGTCACACGAGCGCGCGCGTGCGCGCACACACACACACACACACACACACACACACTCCCCCTCTGAGCAGTGCCCTCTCCCCACGGAGCAACACACCAGTGCGCGTGCGCGTGGACACACACACACACACACACACACCACCACCACCACCACCACCAATACCACCACACACTTCATTCACTGCCAGGTGCTGGCATCCAGTTCCAACCTGTGTCCTCCATAGCATCCCAAATCTGGGTCCTCCTGGACCCGGCCTGGCCGGCAACCACCCCCTCCATCCGCCTAATTTGACAAGCCTGCTCTAGGGATGATGGTGTCCCCCATGTCTTGACATTCACTTTCTCCCACCCCCAGGTTAGATTCTAGGGTCCTCCGGGGCATTTGGGCTGCCCAGGCCCCTGAGACCTCTCCTGCCCCCTTGTGTCTTAATGGCCTCCAACTCCTTCCAGCCACTGTCCTCCAATTGCAGGTTCACTGGAGATATCAGGTGCCAGGAGATGTTAGGGCTCCTGGCTTCCAACCTCTAGTCTCATCATTTGCTCCCCATGTCCCAGAACCTCCCCCACTCCATCCCCCAAGCGCTCCCCAAATACAGGGTCCCGCCTCCCCACCTCTCCCACCCCTTAGCTCACACTCCGCAGCTCCTGAGTCCGATCCTTCATCCTGCGACGGGCTCCTCCTCCCCTTCTTCGTCCTCCCGCCTCCGCTGCTGCTCTTTGCCTCTTGCCTCTGTGCTGGAGGCCGGGGTCTGGGGGCACCGGGCTAGACCTCCGAGGGATGTGCGGATAAGGTGCGCGGCGGGGGGGCGGGGAGCTGAGGCCAGGCAGAGACAGGGGCCTGGGCCGACTGGGCTCTGCCTAGGCTGCGGTGGCGATGCGGCTGCGGCACAGGGTTGGATGGAGGGATGCGGGAGCCGAGGCGCGGGGGAGGGGGGCGGAGGGAGGTGAGGAGGAAGGGAGGGAGGGGGAGCGGAGGGGGCGGGGAGCAGGGGGCATGCGCAGCGCCCCGGGCTGGGGGCGCCTGGGGGTTGTAGTCCGGGGAGGGGCACCCAAGGGAGGGGCACTGGGGAGGCCCAGAAGTTGGGAGGGGGGAAGCCCAAGAAGCAGGGAGAGATGCGGAGGCAGGGATAGAGATGCTGGGTAAACTGCAGTTGGGGTGGACCGTCAGAGGTCTATAAGGCAATGGACTAAAGGACTAACCTGAGAGGAGCGGAGTGTCTGTGAGCCTACGCAGGACTTCCTTTTATCCTGTCCCTTCGGCTCTGCGGAAGAGTCTTTTGGGCACAAGAAATAACAAACCTGATCCTGTATGTGGCTGTTGCCTGCTGAGGACATGGGGCTTGTTCTGTACATCCTTTGTCACCCTACCTGAGAGTGCCCTGGCCCTGGTGGATCTCAGCTTGTCAACCCCCAAGAACAGAGTGGTCACTACCTGCTGAGACGTCTGGTCTGGGATTTTGGATGACTCTGTTAAAAAATGATATTTATCTTGGCCTAGAGTGAATCTCAGTGGTATATGCTTGCCTGCAAGGCCCCGGGTTCCATCCCCCAAGGTGGGGGTTGGGGTGGGAGTGGGGGTACAGAAGGAAGGAAGATGTCTGCTGGGAGTAGAATCTCTTTTGGGGGGGTTGGGGGTAGGAGGAGAATCTTCAATCTAGTGCTGCAGAAGGTCCAGGGAGCCTGCCACCCTCTGCTCTCCTCCTTCCATCCTATCCTTAAATAGTACTTCAGTTCTTCCTCTCATGGCAGTGCGGTTTGGACTCCCAGTTGGGTGGGCTTCGACCCTGCTTTTGCCAAATACCCAGTAACTACCTTGAGACACCATCCATCTGTGACATGGCAGGGCCTACCGTCTGTGACCTTCAACAGTTCCTACAGCCAATGGCCTTCTTGGGAAGACTCTCTTCTTGTCTCCTTGCCTCGCCTGTCCCCGTCCCACGCCCTTAACCTCTGAGTTCTGTCTCCCACCTCCCTCCAGTTCTTCCTCTGTTCTGAGACCCTCAGTCGGGGCTCCTGGGAGCTAGTCTAAGTTACCTTCTTCCTTTTTAATCCCTCTGACTTTATGCACACGTGTACGTAGGTGTGCTCACGTGTACATGTGCACACATGTAGGTCAAAGGTCAGTGTTGGGTGGCTTCTGGCATTCCTCACCTTACTTGTTGTTTTTGTTTTCGAGACAGGCTCTTGCACTGAACCTAACCTTACACCAGTGATGTACTGGTTGAGCTGGGACCTTCCTGTATCTGTGCCTCTGGGGCCTGCAGGCTTACAGGGGGATAGAGGTGTGCTATTGCATACAGCTTCTGTGTGGATGCTGGAGGTCTGAACTCAGGTACTCTTCACCCACTGAGCCTAGGTTCTCATCTTGGCCTACTATACCTTCCTGCATCTTCATGCCTGTAGTACCCACTCACCTATACCTGTGAACCAGGGAATCTCAGAGGAAGGCACTGCTATAAGCCAGAGCCAAGAACACAGAGACAAAACATGCTGGCAGAGACTTACCTATAGTGAGTATTGCCAGGACTCTGGTGTGGGGACTCCAGGGATATATATATAGTGCCAGCCTTTGTTGGTCTGGAAGTGCTTCTTCCTGTTCCCCTCAATGATGGCATCTCTATCTACCCAGCCACTCAACAGAGCAGAATCTGTCCCTGACTCCCTCCCCTCCCCACAGTGCTGCTGCCGTGTTCTGCATATCCTCCCCATCCTCCTCCCTACATGGTACCTCTTCAGCCTCCTTCCTAGCCACTACTGCTATCCCAAGTGTACAGATCAGCCAGCTGGGGGTTCAAAGGGTTAAGTAGCATTCCGGTGTTACAAGATGAGGTTCTCCCTGACAGCATCTTCCTCCCTCCCTTTAATGCCAGAGGTTGAAGCTGGGCTTGTCACATGCCAGGTAAATGCTCTACCACTGAACTACAGCTCAGTCCTGGTTTACCTTGTCCTGACCTTCCTCCTGTCAGAACCACTTCAGGCCTGTGCTCTCCTCATCATCCTTCCACCTGGGCCACCAGGGACAGGGCCACCAGGGACAGTCCTCATTGCTCTTCCCTCATGAAGCCCCTTCCCTTTATGTCCTCCCTGGATCCTACCTAGTGCTATCTCCAAGTTGTCTGAGTATGCTAATATTACCTGTCAAGCCGGAGCAGCAGCCTTCCACATCCCACGGCTTCTAGGATTTTGCTCAAAAGCTAATCTAAGGTCTGACACGGTGGTGGCTGCCTGTAATCTAGAAAGAGGTCAAGTTGGAGGTCAGCCTGGTTATATATGGGGCTTTGATTCGAAAAAGAAACAAATGGGTTGAGAGACAGTTCTGCAGTCAAGAGTGCTGGCTGTCTTACAAACGACAAGCTTCAGATCTCAGCACCTCCATGGCTCTCACAACTGCCTGTAACTCCTGTCCTTGGAGATCTGATGCTTTCTTCTTGGCCTCCACAGGCACTGTACCCAGGTAGTACATTTACATTACACATAGGCCTCACACACTTAAAATAAATACAAAGTTTATGAGCTGGAGAGACGAATCCGTGGTTAAAAGCACTCGTTACTCTTGCTGAGGACCCCAGTTCCGTTCCTAGGACCCACATGGCACTCACAACCATCTGGGACTCTAGTCCCAATGGGATGGATGCCCTCTTCTGGCCTCCTCAGGCACCAGTTATGCATGTGGTACATATACATACATGCAGGCAAAATACTCATAGGTTATAAAATAAAAATAAAAATTTAAAACAAAGAAACACCCATGCTGCTATTTGGTTACACCAATATCACCTCCTTTTCCCCCATCATCTCCCTTTCTGCCAAGAAAGCATAGCCTCCAAGCGTCTGTGAGCCCCCACTGTGTGTTCACTGAGCCCCCACTGTGTGTTCACTGAGCCCCCACTGTGTGTTCACTGAGCCCCTTCTCTGACAGTCATATTTCTATCCCGTGAGGCCAAGGTCCAGTCTCTTACCAGAATGGCACAGGGACTGACACAGGCCAAGTACAAAGTAGTTGCTTACTGGAAATCTGAATAACGGGCATGTTGACTCACACCTTTTCCCAGGCACAAAGAGAAAGAAAGTCATCCCGTGTTTGGTGTATTTCGTCCACAGTGCCCACTTATGGTTTCTCTGGGACTTTGTGGATCCTTGATCACAGTGAGTTCACACTGTGTGTTAAGTCAGAGGACAGAGTGAAGGGACACAGGAAACAGGAACAGCAAGATGGGATGCCAACAGTAATTCCTGTCATTGTTTTTTTGTTTGTTTGTTTTTTGTTTTTTGTGTTTTTTTTGAGACAAGGTTTCTCTGTGTAGCCCTGGCTGTCCTGGAACTCTGTAGACCAGACTGGCCTCAAACTCAGAAATCCACCTGCCTCTGCCTCCCAAGTGCTGGGATTAAAGGCATGTGCCACCACTGGCCAGCTTATTTATTTACCTTTTAAAAGCTTGGTGGTGGGGTGGAGAGATGGCTCAGCGGTTAAGGGCACTGACTGTTCTTTCAGAGGTTCTGAGTTCAATCCCCAGCAACCACATGGTGGCTCACAACCATCTGTAATGGGATCTGATACCCTCTTCCCGTCTGTCTGAAGTCTGAAGAGAGAGACAGTGTGCTCACATACATAAGAAGCTTGGTGCTGGGCGGTGGTGGCACACGCCTTTAATCCCAGCACTTGGGAGGCAGAGGCAGGTGGATTTCTGAGTTCGAGACCAGCCTGGTCTACAGAGTGAGTTCCAGGACAGCCAGGGCTATACAGAGAAACCCTGTCTCAAAAAAAAAAAAAAAAAAAAAAAAAAAAAAAAAAAAAAAAAAAAAAAAAAAAAAAAAAAAAAAAAAAAAAAAAAAAAGCAGCTTGGTGGTGTAGAGGTTGAACCTTGGGAATGATAAACAGGCATTTTATTTATAGTTACAGTCCTTAGTTTTATTTTTTATTTATTTTTATAAAATAAATGTAAGTGAGGTAACCCAATCACAAAAGAACTCACATAACATGTACTCACTGATAAGTGGATATTAGCCCAGAAACCTAGACTACCCAACATACAATTTATTAAACACATGAAACTCAAGAAGAATGAAGATCAGAATGTGGACACTTCGCCCCTTCCTAGAATTAAGAACAAAGCACACATTGAAGGAGTTACAGAGATCAAGTGTGGAGCTGAATCAAAAGGATGGACCAACCAGTGACTGCTGCAGCTGGGGATCCATCCCATAATCAGCCACCAAACATAGACACTATTGCATGCACCAGCAAGATAGTGCTGAAAGGGCGCTGATATAGCTGTCTAGTGGGAGGCTATACCAGTGCCTGGCAAACACAGAAGTGGATGGTCACAGTCAGCTATTAGATGGAACACAGGGTTCCCAAGGAAGGAGCTAGAGAAAGTACCCAACGAGTTGAAGGGGTCTTCAACCCTATAGGTGGAAGAATAACATGAACTAACTAGTACCCCCAGAGCTCATGTCTCTAGCTGCATATATAGAAGAAGATGGCCTAGTTGGCCATCATTGGGAAGAGAGGCCCCTTGGTCATGCAAACTTTATATGTCCCAATACAGGGGAACGCCAGGGCCAATATGTGGGAGTGGGTGAGTAGGGGAGCAGGGCAGGGGATGGGGGAGGTTTTAGGGGACTTTCGGGATAACATGTGAAATGTAAATGAAGAAAATATCTAAAAAAAAAAAGCACTTAAAATTATTTAGTGTGTGTTTCATTTGCATGTATGTATGTTCACTATGCATGTGCCTGGTTCTCACAGAGGTCAGCAGACAGCATCAGACCCTTTGGAATTGGTGTTATGGATGGTTGTAAGGCTCCATGAGCTTACTGGAAACTGAAGCTAAGTCCTCTGCAAGAGCAACAAAGTGCTCTTAACTGCTGAACTGTCTCTATAGCTCCTCCTTTAAAATCTTTATTTTGAGATAGAGTATTGCCAATTTTCTCAGGCCAACTTTGAGCTTGTCCCTCTACTGTAGCCTCCCAAGTAGTGGTAAAGGTGTGTGCCAGGGTCATTGAGGTGGCTCGGCAGGTGGAGAGATTTGCTACCACCTAAGATCTGATTTCAGTCCTTAGGACCCGTAGTGAAGAGAGCAAGCTTACTCTAGCAGGCCATCCTCTGGCCTCCAGCCTTGCACTATGGCACACACTCATTCATAAGGAGTGTGCCACCGTGCTCAGATTGTTTGCTTGTTTTTCATCATGCTGTGGTGCTGGGGCTTGGATCCATAGCCCTGACTGACTAGGCAGACACTCGCTAGATCCTTTAATGACTTCCACTGATCATGCCCAGGATCGAAGCACGCATCAACTTCTTTTGCAGTCTCTCCATGAGTCTCAGTGTAACCAGGCAGCCCCATTTCAAAAGGACCCTCTTCCCTGTTGCTCATATTGGCACACGCTGCCATTTCTTTTTCTTTTTTTTTTTTTTTTTTTTTCTGAGACAGGGTTTCTCTGTGTAGTCCTGGCTGTCCTAGAACTTACTTTGTAGACCAGGCTGGCCTCGAACTCAGAAATCCACCTGCCTCTGCCTCCCAAGTACTGGGATTAAATGCGTGCACCACCACCACGCCTGGCCTTTTTTAAAAATTTATTTATTATTATATCCAAGTACACTGTAGCTTTCTTCAGATGCACCAGAAGAGGGCATCAGATCCCATTACGGATGGTTGTGAGCTACTATGTGGTTGCTGGGAATTGAACTCAGGACCTCTGAAAGAGCAATCATCTCTCCAGCCATGGTAAGGAGTTTGAGGGAAAGCCTATTAGATTTTTAGATTGTGTAACCTCTTTCCTAGAAATTCTGATTGCATAGGTGTGGCCAGGGACCAAGGAATCAGAGCTCTTAGCAATTACCTCTGAGGGTTCTTATTTACAATCAAGTTTGACAACTGTTGGATATTAGATTAGCTGTTATCCTACAATAACAAAAACAGAAACAAAAACAAAACAGCAACAACAAAAAATCCTCCAACCTGGAGTGATTTAAGACTACAGAAATGTTTCAGGCTAGGTGTGGTAGTTCATGCCTTTAATTCCAGCACTCTGAATTCCTGGCCAGCCTGGTCTACAGAGTTCCCGGACAGCCAAGGCCACACAAAGACACCCTGTCTTGAATACAGACCACAGAGATTTGCTTTCGTGGTGGGTTAAGTTACTTTCAGAGATTCTGTTCTCAGGGAAGACCCCTGCTTCAGGTGGGGAAGAGTTATGCACAGCGGATCCAGCTGTGAACTCTGGCTCAATCTCTCTTCCATCTACACAGGACTTGCCACAGCTTGCTTGTTCAGGAACGGGGAACAGCTATCAGGCCTGATCATCCATTAGCTATGTCTAATGAAGCTCTGCTCCCTGTTTGTCATGCTTTTGTGCTACAGACACAGCAGAGAGTAGAGTGAACATCAGTATTGCCTTGTGGAATGTGTGCCTGGCGTGTCTGAACCCCAGTTTTTTGGGTTTTTTTTTGGTTTTTCGAGACAGGGTTTCTCTGTATAGCCCTGGCTGTCCTGGAACTAGCTTTGTAGACCAGGCTGGCCTCGAACTCAGAAATCCGCCTGCCTCTGCCTCCCAAGTGCTGGGATTAAAGGCGTGCGCCACCATGCCCGGCTCTGAACCCCAGTTTCTTTCTTTCTTTTTTTTAAAGATTTATTTATTATATATGTAAGTACACTGTATCTGTCTTCAGATACTCCAGAAGAGGGTGTCATATCTCATTATAGATGGTTGTAAGCCACCATGTTGCATGGAATTGAACTCAGGACTTCTGGAAGAACAGTCGGTGCTCTTAACCTCTGAGCCATCACTCCATCCCCTGAACCCCAGTTTCTAAGCTTGTAAAATAGCTCTGATACCTTCCAGTTTGGGCATGGAGAAGGGACTCCTTGAGAAAATCTCCATTCAAGCAGCCTGTGACTCTGGCGTCCACCCTTCCTGTTCCTCCATTGTTTCAGCCTGTTTCCAGGTTTATCCAGACGACAAGGGCCTTGGAATTTGGTTTGATGTCACTTTTCTCACCATATTCATTGCTGCATGGAAACATTATGACCTGAAAGTGACTAAAATATTATTAACCATGGTGATGGTCTTTCTATGCTAACTTAAAGATTAATAGAGAATATTTACTAATTAATATTAAATAATTAAATTATTAAATTAAACAATAATTAAATAACTAAAATAAAAATGCTGCTGCTGACATATCATACTTTTGGGGGTTTTTTGTTTTGGTTTGGTTTTTTTGAGACAGGGTTTCTCTGTATAGCCCTGGCTGTCCTGGAACTCACTTTGTAGACCAGGCTGGCCTCTAACTCAGAAATTCGCCTGCCTCTGCCTCCCAAGTGCTGGAATTAAAGACGTGCGCCATCACACCTGGCTCAGACATATCATTCTTACAAAGTGCTCCTCTGGTACAAAGCTCCATTTTAAGTTCTGTAGGCATTAATTCATTTGCTCCTCTCAGTGACTAGCTGAGGTTTCTATTATTCTCCATTTATAGGTAAGAAAATGAAAGAACAAGGAGTTAAAGTGGTTTGCTCAAATCAGGATGTGACATTAAATCCATATAGAAAGCCAAATATCCCCCTAGTCACCCATTTTCTATTGCAAAGGGGCTCATTGAGTCACTCTTGTAGCAAACTCAGTTATACAGTAGAGACTAAATTATGACCCACCTTTATAGATGTGTTCTGGAGAACTGATGAATTATAACGTCTACTTTCCTTATCCATTTACATGGTATAGATAACATTAATTTAGAACTTCTTTTTAAAAATTATTTTGTTTTTAATTGTGCATGTATCTGTGTGCTGGCTAGTTTTTTTTTGGGGGGGGGGGTGGTTCGAGACAGGGTTTCTCTGTGTAGCTCTGGTTGTCCTGGAACTCACTTTGTAGACCAGGCTGGCCTCGAACTCAGAAATCCGCCTGCCTCTGCCTCCTGAGTGCTGGGATTAAAGGCGTGAGCCACCACGCCCGGCTGTGCTGGCTAGTCTTATGACAACTTGGCACACAAAATAGAGTCATCTGAGAGGAAGAACCCTCAGCTGAGAAAATGCCTCCATAAGATTTTCTCAACTGGTGATTCATCGATGGGGGAATCAGCACATTGTGGGTGGCGCCATCCCTGGGCTGGTGCTCCTGGGTTCTGTAAGTGAGCAGGCTGAACAAGCCAGTAAGCAGCATCCCTCCATGGAATCTGCATCAGCTTCTGCCTCCAGGTTCCAGTCTTGTTTGAGTTCCTGTCCTGCCTTCCTTCAGTGATGAACAGTGATGTGGAACTGTAAGCCCTTTCCTCCCTGACTTGTATTTGGTCATGGTGTTTCATCATAACAACAGAAACCCTGACTAAGACAACCTGTGTCTTTATGTGGGTATGTGTGTGTGAGTGCAGATGCCTGTGGAGTCTACAGCTACATACAGGTAGTTGTGAGCCATCGATATTGGTGTTGGAAGCTGAACTCTGGTGCTCTGCAAGAGTATAATATACTCTGTTAGCTTCTGAAATAACTCTATAGCTCCAACTTAGGACTTCTTAAAAGTTTTCCAATAAGGCTGGGCAGTGGTGGTGCACGCCTTTAATCCCAGCACTTGGGAGACAGAGGCAGGTGGATTTCTGAGTTCAAGGCCAGCCTGGTCTACAGAGTTAGTTCCGGGACAGCCAGAGCTATACAGAGAAATCTTGTCTCGAAAAAAAAAAAAAAAAAAAAAAAAAAAAAAAAAAAAAAAAAAACCAAACCAACCAAACCACCAACAACAACAAATAATAATAATAATGACAATTATTATTCTTCACTGGGCACTCAGGAAGAAAAGGCAGGCAGATCTCTGTAAGTTCAATGACAGCCTGGTCTACAAATCGAGAACAGTCAGGGCTACAGAGAGAAATTCTGTCTCAAAAAACAAAAACAACAAACATAAAAAACATGCCTAGGTCTTTGTACACATTAGGCAAATGTCTACTAAGCCTTATCCCCAGCCCTGGAAGATTGCCTCTTAGGCACTCCATATTTTTGTAAACAGTATTTTTTTACTGTATGACTTATAATCACGATTATCTTTTAAATTAAAAAATTTTTTTGTTTTTTGTTTTTTCGAGACAGGGTTTCTCTGTGTAGCCCTAGCTGTCCTGGAACTCACTTTGTAGACTAGGCTGGCCTTGAACTCAGAAATCTGCCTGCCTCTGCCTCCCTAGTGCTGGGATTAAAGGCATGCACCACCATGCCCGGTGTCACGATTATCTTAAAGTCTTTCTTTTACACTAACAAATTTACTTGACACACAGGCAGAGCGAGAGACCTAGGCATGAGCCAGGACCCTCCTGCTCCTCTGTCCAGGGCCATGTCTAGCAGCTTCCATCCTTTGACACAGGCTCATCTCCATGTCCCAGGCTCACTGTGTCTCTCAGATTCCTAACTGATCTCTCAACTAACCTTCAAAGCCAGAGATCTCTTCACAGCACTCTCCTGTCTCTACTGTGTCAGGTGACTGTAAGAAACACTCAAACACATGATACTAAAGCTGTGCATGGCACTTCTGTGGTGTTTTATATGGTGCACAATGGCATGGTCATGCAGTAAGTGCTCTTAACCACTAAGTCATCTCTCCAGCCCGGGATTTCTATTTCAAAGCTTGGACATAGTGTCTCACAACCATCGATATCTCTAGTTCCAGGGGACCCAGTACCCTCTTCTGACCTCCTCAGGCACCCACCATGTATATGGGACACGCACACACACACACACACACACACACACACACACACACACACACACACATATATGATTAGGTATCATTTGCCTTCCTACCACGCTGGTGAAGTAATTGTTTGCCCATTTAAGTTATCTTGGCTACCTTAGAATAAAGTAATGTCTCACTATTGCTTTACAGTTTTGGTGCTGGAATGTTGAATTTCAGGTCTTGTGCATGCTGACTGGAAGCACTCCACCACTGGGCCGCATCCCCAGTGCTTCATCTATAAACATGGGGGTCTCTAGGCTGGTGCGGAACTCTCCTTTCTCCTGTCTCCCTCCTCCGGAGTGCCAGGATGACAGGCCTATCCCACTGTCTCCACTCTGCTTTTACTATTATTGTTGTTGTTGTTGTTGTTTAGGATATTGGACATCTACATGAATGTTTAAGACATATTTTTAGGAGTTGTTCTGTTCTTTGTCTATTTTTAAAAATTAAACTGAGTCAGATGTAGTGGCACACACCTTTAATCTCAGCACTCAGGAGGCAGATCTCTGTGTGTTCAAAGCCAGCCTGGTCTACATAGTGAGTTCCAGAACAGCCAGGGCTACATACAGGTCTTGGGGAAAAAAAAAAAAAAAGCAAAATAAATAAATAAATAAGATAAAAAATAAATACAAATTAAAGTGAACTTTTGTCAGTGTGTGGGACCTCTCTGAGTAGTAGAGTGGTAAGCCTTTTGCTTATAATGAGAACGCAGATACACTGCATCTTATCTGTCTTTTGATTTTGCTTGTGCTTCTGTTATACCAATAGGATTTTCTCCTCTTCTTCCTCCCTCTCCTCTCCATTTTCTTCTTTGAAAGATCCTGTGATACAGGCTGGGCTCAAGCCTGCAATCATTACTCTACTTTAGACTCAGCTTCCAAGCATAGAAATGCATGCTTAGCTACGGTTTTGCTTTTTTTCTTTCATCCTTCCGTTTTGGAGACAGAGTCTCTCTTTATAGCTCTGGCTATCCTGGAACTCACAGAGGTCTGCATGCCCGCCTCTCCCTCCCAAGTACTGAGATCAAAGTGTTGTGCCACAATGTATGGCCAGGCTGTCCTAGGACTTACAGAGGTCTGCCAGCCTGCCTCTGCCTCCCAGGTGCTGAGATGGAAGAGTTGTGCCACCACACATGGCCAGGTTTACTTTTCTTATAACATTTTTTTTTTAAAGATTTAATTTATGGGGCTGGTGAGATGGCTCAGCGGGTTAGAGCACCCGACTGCTCTTCCGAAGGTGATGAGTTCAAATCCCAGCAACCACATGGTGGCTTACAGCCACCCGTAACAAGATCTGATGCCCTCCTCTGGTGTGTCTGAAGTCAGCTACAGCGTACTTATGAAGAATAATAAGAAATGAATCCTTGGACCGGAGAGACCAACCGGAGCAAGCCGGGTCGAGCAGAGCGAGCGGGGTTGACCGGAACAAGGGAAAAAAAAAAGATTTAATTTATTATATGTAAGTACACTGTAGCTGTCTTCAGACACTCCAGAAGATCTCATTACGGATGGTTGTGAGCCACCATGTGGATGCTGGGATTTGAACTTATCACCTTCGGAAGAGCAGTCGGGTGCTCTTACCCACTGAGCCATCTCACCAGCCCCTTCTTATAACATTTTAAGAAATAACTTATTTTTATTTTATGTCTATTGGTATTTTGCCTGCATATATGTCTATGTGAGGATGTCAGATCCCCTGGAACTGTTACAAACAGTTGTGAGCTGCCATGTGGGTACTAGGAATTGTGCCTCAGTCCTCTGGAAGAGCAGCCAATGTTCTTAATCACTAAGCCAACTCTTCAGCCCTCTTAGTTAAAGTTAATGAACTTTATTCAACAACCCATCTTTTTGGTGGCCTTGGTGTGTATACATAATGGTTATGTTCCACCAGGCTACATATCTATAACCCTCTATCACTTTTAGAATAAAGTCTATAGGCAAAAATAATGGCCTGGTTATCCAGTGTTATGTATGCATAAGAACAGTATACACGTGACAAAGAGGACTTGGTTCAGGAGGGTTCCAGAGCAGACAATGTTTACTGCTTGGAACATGTTGGGTCTTCAGGAGGGGACTTCCAGGATGAGATCTCTAGGAAGCCTACTAATTCCAGGCCTGGAGTTCAGGAGAATACGTGAACTAGTGCTGCAGACTGGGAGGCCTAGGGACGTATATCAGGTAAAGGCATAGAAGCGCAGGTAATTAGAGGAATGGGAGGTCTCAGGTGAAATACCCCCCAAACACATTCCTAAGGAGCTTCATCTATGGGCTTGTTTAAGCCACAGCCTGAGCACTGTCTGCAGGGGAAACAGGCCATTAATTGAGATGAGGTTTTCCTTGGCTCCTGGGGACAAAGCAGAGAAGTAGGCTAAGACCTGCTTTGATTTCAACACAGCAAGTGCAGGAGAAAGAACCTGTAACACAGAGAAGAGGGTCAGTCTGGTAGTCAGTCTGTCCCTTCCTCCATGAAGCAACTCAGACTAGGGCATCAACGAGTGACAACCCTGTGGTGATGGAACACTCCTTCCTTTTTCCTTTCCTCTCCTTTCTTCCCTTTCCTTCTTTCCTTCTGACTGCTAAGAGTTGAACTCAGGGCTTATACACGTGAGGCAGGTACTTTAACATCAAGTCTCAGTCCCTCGCTGAGGATCTCAGTTATGGCACAGACCTGGGGCTAGGGGGATAGTTCCAGGGCAGAATGCTCACCTCACATGCAGAAGCCCTAGGCTTAGTCCCTAGCATTGCATAATCTGGAGCAGGGAGACACATTTCTGTAACCCCAGCACTCCACTATGCAGGGAGCTCCAGGCCTGCACCAAACAAGATCCTACCTCCAGAATAAAACAGAGCCGGGTGTGGTGGCGCACACCTTTGATCCCAGCACTCGGGAGGCAGAGGCAGGTGGATTTCTGAGTTCGAGGCCAGCCTGGTCTACAAAGTGAGTTGCAGGACAGCCAGGGCTATACAGAGAAACCCTGTCTTGAACCCCCCCCCAAAAAAAAGGAAAAAAACAAAGAACCACAGCATCTGAAGGAGGACAGGAGAACGCCTTCTGCCTGCCTTCCTACTTCCCCGCTGGCCAGGTCTGCCTGCTATACTGTACTCATCAAGAACCTCAAAACAAGACTAACACGCAAGATTACAGATCCTAGAGCCATATTTTCTGGTTTCAAGTCCTAACAAGGTCACTTACTAGCCATGTAACCTTGGGCACCTCAATTCCAGTTTCCTGTTCTCTAAAGGAAAGACAGTAACAGTGGTCTTACCTCATAGATAGTTTCAGTAATCCTACCTTATAGAATTCTCTGGTGGCTTCCAGTGCTTTCTTTTTCCTTAGATTTTCTTGAATCCCAGGCTGACCTTAAACACAAGCAGCTTAGAATGATTGTCAATGTTTGATCCTCCTGCCTCTACCTCATGAGTGCTGGGACTACAGTGTATATCACCATCCTGGCTGATGTAATGCTAAGGACAAAACCCAGGACTTCATGAATGTTTCATCAGCTAAGCTGCATGTACAGCCCTTGTTTTGTTTCTTCAGACTGGGTTTCATGTAACCTTGGTTGGCCTTAAAGTTGCTAAGTAACTGAGGCTGGCCTTGAACTCTTCATCCTCCTGCTTCTAATTCTCAAATGCTGGGATTACAGGCATGTGTAATCATTCCCAGCTCAGTGAATTAAAATGATAAAAATGTTTACATTAGAGCCTTGCACATATTAATGTTATGCAAATTTTAAATGCAAAATAATTTCATTCATTTGTGACTAGCTAGAGTGTGCCAGGCCATTGAGGGTGCTGGGGATGCAGCAGTAAATAAGGCAGGTGAATTCCTGTCCTCACAGCTCATAGTCAGTGGTAAGCAAAATGTAGGGCCTGAGAGGCCCGAGTGGAGACAGAAGAAATGTACAGGATTGGCAAGACTGCTACCCTAGCACCTGGTGCACAGTGGGGCTCAGGAGATAGAAAGGGAAGGAAAATCCTGGACCAGCAGCGAAGTAGAATCTCTGACAGACACCTGGGAGACTTAGATCCTCAGAAGAACGATCGCCATCCTCATCCCCATTTAGCAAGAGCAAACACACAACGCTCTCCCATGGCAGGCACCGTTTCATTCTTGTATTGTATTAATCCTTATCAAACACTAGTTTAACGGTATTGCTCTCATTTTTTTTCCAGATGGGAACTAAAGCAAAGATGCTAAGTAACCTGACCCTAGAGGTGACCCTAGAGGTGACCCTAGAGGGGACCCTAGAGGTGACCCTAGAGGGGACCCTAGAGGTGACCCTAGAGGGGACCCTAGAGGTGACCCGAGGTGACCTTAGAGGTGACCCTAGAGGTGACCCTAGAGGTGACCCTAGAGGTGACCCGAGGTGACCCTAGAGGTGACCCTAGAGGTGACCCTAGCCCAGGTTATCTGGGTCTAGTATGGGTGGGATCAGACCTGTATGCAGAGATGATGGGACAGGTTGCTAAGCCTCAGGACAGTGCAGAGCTTGAGCTTCAGACAGAATGGAAGGAATATACACACACACACACACACACACACACACACACACACACACACCTCACTACAGTCAACATAGCATTCGTAGGTATGAGGATCCAAGAAGAGCACAGACCTCAGCACTGGGGGCTCCGCCCAGTGGCCTGTTGCTCCATACATCACTCCAGTTGGGGGCTGTCAGCATCATGAGACCTTGCTAGTCAGAACTAACCAGGTCTCAGCCTCCTGGGATCTTTGTATCTAGCCTCCTGGGACCTTAAATTATCATCTTAAAACCTGTGCTCGGGCTGGTGAGATGGCTCAGCGGGTAAGAGCCCCCAATTGCTCTTCCGAAGGTGATGAGTTCAAATCCCAGCAACCACATGGTGGCTTACAACCATCCGTAATGAGATCTGACGCCCTCCTCTGGTGCATCTGAAGTCAGCTATAATGTACTTATGAATAATAATAAATGAATCCTTGGACCGGAAAGAGCAGGGACTGAGCAAGTGGGACCAACTGGAGCGAGAGGGACCGACTGGAGTGAGCGGGGCCGAACAGGGGTGGCCGGAGTTAGCAGGGTTGACCGGAACAAGGAAAAAAAAAACAACCCTGTGCTCATAAGCTGGGTGTGGTGGCACATGTCTTTAATCCCAGCACTCGGGAGGCAGAGGCAGGCGGATTTCTGAGTTCGAAGCCAGCCTGGTCTACAAAGTAAGTTCCAGGACAGCTAGGGCTATACAAAGAAACCCTGTCTCGAAAAAACAAAAAACAAAAAACCAAAAACAAAACCTGTGCTCATGGGCCAGGCATAGTGGGGTACACCTTTAATCCCATCACTCTGGAGGCAGAGGTAGGCAGATCTCTATGAGTTCCAGGACAACCAGGGCTACAAACAAACAAACAAACAAATTACCACCAACAACAAAAAACTTGTGATCATACACAGAGACCACAGATGAAATAGTAACGACTATTATAACCTTGAGATGCTTTCAGAGAAGCACTGAAATTTCCATACCACAGCTGAGGGCCAAGAGGCTGGCAAACAGGCAGGTATGGTGGAAAGGCCCAGAGAGATGAAACTCACAGGAGCAAAGCCTAGAACGGAACCTTACACGTCTACAGGCTCCTACTGCAGTACTCCTAACCTTATTTTTTTTAAATTTTCTTTTTGTGGTTTTTTTTAAGACATGGTTTCTCTGTGTAACTCTAGCTGTCCTGAAACTCACTGTATAGACCAGGTTGGCCTTGAACTCACCTGCCTCTGCCTCTCTGCCTCTGCCTCTGCCTCTGCCTCTGCCTCTCTGCCTCTGCCTCTGCCTCTCTGCCTCTGCCTCTCTGCCTCTGCCTCTCTGCCTCTGCCTCTCTGCCTCTGCCTCTCTGCCTCTGCCTCCTGAGTGCTGGGATTAAAGGACTGTGTCATCAATGCCCAGCACCTGAACCTTTCTTGATGCCATCCAATTCTTACCTTTGGCAAGGAAATAACTGTCAGACCAAGCTGTTAAAGGAGGAAATTGAATTTCGGAGGGAAACAATGAAACATTCAAGGCAGGGCTAGGTGACAGGTATCCAAGAGTTCCCCCCACACCCTTGTAATACTAACCAGAGAATGAGGCTGAGGAAAGGGTATGAGGCCGGCAGCAGTTAACCAGAGGCAGCAGCTAATATGCAAGCATACACTTACAAAATTCTTTTTTTGTTGTTTTTCTTTTGGGTCCCTAGAGCATGGGAAAACCAAAGACTTACATGTGGAGGCTGTCAGAATCATGAGACCTTGAAAGTCAGACCCCACAGCAGGCAGTTTTCTCCACATTATTTTCAGGGGACCAAACCAGGCAGACTGGGGCTTCTGGAGAAACCCAGCAACACTGCATTCCCTGAGTGGGGTGGTCAGGGTCAGACCATCCTCACTCCCTCCTTCCCAGTCCGAGGTGAGCTATACTCTAAAGGACCAACGCCTCAAACATGGGATCAGACTGCATGTGACAATTTCCAGTCTTTTTTTTTTTTTTCCCTTGTTCCGGTCAACCCCGCTTGCTCCGCTCGACCCCGCTCCCTCCCGCCAGCTCCACTCGCTCCCGCCAGCCCCCCTCGCCCCCCGCCGCCCCCCCCCACCCCCCCCCCCCCCCCCCCCCCCCCCCCCCCCCCCCCCGCTTGTTCCAGCCAGCCCCGCTCGCTCCGATTGGCTCTGCCCGCTTGCTCTGGCCATCCCCGTTCGGCTCACTCCGGACAGCCTCGCTCGCTCCAGTTGGTCTCTCCGGTCCAAGGATTCATTTTTTATTATTCTTCATAAGTACGCTGTAGCTGACTTCATACTCACCAGAGGAGGGCGTCAGATCTTGTTACGGATGGTTGTAAGCCACCATGTGGTTGCTGGGATCTGAACTCATCACCTTCGGAAGAGCAGTCAGGTGCTCTAACCCGCTGAGCCATCTCACCAGCCCCCTCTAGTCTTTTTTTAAAAAAGATTTTTCTTATTCATTTAATGTATGAGTACACTGTAGCTGTCTTCAGACACATTAGAAGAGGGCATCAGATCCCATTACAGATAGTTGTGAGCCACCAAGTGGTTGCTGGGAATTGAACTCAGGACCTCTGGAAGAGCAGTTAGTGCTCTCAACCTCTTAACCGCTGAGACATCTCTCCAGCCCTACAATTTCCAGTCTTGATGATCTTCCCAATCTTTTGCAGTCACCCTAGTTCAGAGATGGGAGACCAAGGTCCAAAGACAAAATATGACTCTCCAAAAGTCTATAGCAACTCAGACTCAGAAATCTAGGCTTCTCACCCAGAACCAGAGAGGGACTGACTATTGTTTCTTTTGCTGAACTCTCAGGTATTCAAATACCCATTTTTAGCTGTTCTGACACCTGCTAAGGGACTTTGGGGGTGGAGTGGGGAGCTTCTGTACAATAGAAGTTCCACAAGTGCATGGGACTTTGATATGTTGCCATTCCCTAAAACAGTATCTATTCCATAGTATGTGTCCAATAAATATATCAAGTGAATGTATTTCCAGAGGGTCAAAGCTGGGGAAATGGCACCGTGAGAGAAGCCTAAAGACCAGGAAGCCACGGGCTTTAGTTTCAGATACAGGAAAGGCTAATATTCGGATCAAATCTTCTGTGCTATGTGGCAGCTACCGAATTCGGTGCTGGGGATTCCGTTAAAGAAAGGCAAGTCATGCTCAGACAGACGTCAGTTATAAGGCAGGGCTGCGGAGGTAACAGTACATTTTTCTCAGTCTGAGCTGCTCTGGAATCATCTTGCTGCTCTGAAGGTAGCGAGCTCAGCGGGACTGCAATGCTCACGCAGGGCATAGGCCGCCCACCTGTCAGAGGCTGTGCCAGGAGGACGCAGGGGAAGCAGCGGAGGGTGGGGAGCTCCACCTTGGCTGAGGTCACTTCCCACCCCCAGATTCTCTGCTTACAAAACCCTGCAATTCCCTGACTCTGGAGACTCGGGTCTTATTATTTCCTGATTTTCAAGGTCTCATGATACTGACAGCGCCAAATGCAAGTCTTCACTTTGCCCACGCTCGAGGACCCAAAATTAAAACAACAAAAAAGTGAATTCTACAGAGTGTCCTTAGTAGGTGGCTGAGAGTAGGCAGTGTACCCTTCCCCACCTCGAAGAAGCTGTAGGGGCACAGCTCAGACGCTGGGGTGTCGGGGACGTCGCGAGACTGAAGCCCGAGACGTCGCTGACAGGCCGGAACACGTGACTGGCGGTCGGGCGTGCAGCCCGCGGATCGGGGCCCGGCCTGTCACGTGATGAGGGGGCGCCATGGGGTGATGTGAGATACGAGGCTCTCAGACTGCGTGCAAATGACGCATTCCCAACCCTTTGGGCAACTAGATCGCGGCTCCAATATGAGATGTTCCGGTAGTGGGGAGGGCGAGGGGGGCGGGCTCTGGACGCAGGCAGCCTCGCTTCCGTTCGGCTGCCACTGCTTCCGACCTCCGCCTTTCCCTCTAGCGAGGACGAGCCGTGCCCTCGCGCGCATGCTCGGAATCATCCCCCCGAGGGGCGGGGCTGCAGCTGCGGGAGCAGGATGGGGGGAAGAGAAGGGAATTCCAACCTGTAGAACTTTGGGGGTCCTATGGTCGGGTTCTTCCCCACGACTGTGGATGGTGAAAGGGGTGGGGCCTTTGGCGGCTCCTGGGGGTACTGGAGTTCGCAGGGTGAGGGAGGGGGTGTCAAGTGTGAGAGAGGTGCAGGACTTCCAAATTTAGAACCTTGAGGCCCTTTGGGCTCAGGTCCAGGGCACTCCGGCCACCATGCGCGACAGGACCCACGAGTTGAGGCAGGTGAGAAACCGGGATGGTGAGGACACCCTGGAGTGAGGAGAAGCGGGGCCGGCCGGGCGGGCGCGCTGGAGTGAGGACTCCTGGTTTTGGGTCCGGGACGGGTGGCTGATGGCCAGGAAGGAAAATCCCGGAAGCCCATGGTTCCTGCGGGACGAGAACCGCAGCGAGCAAGTGGCGCCAATGACTCCGGCCCTGGCAGGGGGATAACATCTCAGACGATGAAGATGATGTTCGCGTCGCGCTGGTGGTGCACTCAGGTGCTGCCCGGTTGGGCAGCCCGGACGACGAGTTCTTCCAGAAGGTAAGGGTCAGGAGAACCGAGGAGTAGGGCGAACTAGAGTGACACTTAAGTCTTCAGCCCTCTTGGTGATCCTTCCTAGGTGCAGACAATTCGGCAGACCATGGCCAAACTGGAGAGTAAAGTCCGGGAGTTGGAGAAACAGCAGGTCACCATCCTGGCCACGCCTCTTCCCGAGGAGAGTAAGCGCCAGCCCGGTGGACTATGGGGAATGTAGTTTTATTCAGGTGATGGCCAGGGTGGGTTTGGTAGAGGCTGTGATTTGGAAGTGTTGTCTTTCTCGTTTAGGCATGAAGCAGGGCCTGCAGAACCTGCGAGAGGAGATCAAACAGTTGGGGAGAGAGGTCCGGGCACAGTTAAAAGGTGAATGAATTTCAAGGGACTCAGCCATATCTTTCCCTTTGATTCAAAGGATATATCTAGTTGTTGTATACATTCAAGTCACACAGCAGACTTGGGTCTATGATCTCTGTCCCATGGCATCAAAGCCATGGTACTTTGCAGAGCACATTATGGCCTCTCCAGATTCCTTTATTATTATTTGAAGTTTAAATTCAAAACTACTTACTGCTATAGTCCTTTCAGCGCAGTGTGTATTCTTTTTTCTTTTCTTTTCTTTCCTTTCTTTTTTTTTTTTTTGGTTTTTCGAGACAGGGTTTCCTGGCTGTCCTGGAGCTCACTTTGTAGACCAGGCTGGCCTCGAACTCAGTAATCCGCCTGCCTCTGCCTCCCGAGTGCTGGGATTAAAGGTGTGCGCCACCACGCCCGGCTGCGCAGAGTGTATTCTTTGGGCATGCAGATGAGAGGTTCCTTCACACTTGTGGGAACCCACTGATGTAATTCAAAGAAAAACGTATCTCAGAAGTTCAGAATTAGCTCCCTTTTCCTCCTTCCTTCTGTCTTCTCACCTACTCCCCACCTCTTCTTCCTAAATGCACAGAGATCCATCTTTATCTGCCTCTTGAGTGCTGAGATTAAATTAAGAGCTCGCTCCTTCCTTTTTCTCCTCCTCCTCCTCTGACATTATGCTTTACTACCAGAATGCATCCCTGTTCATAGTCACTCTAATAAAAATTTTAGAAGACAAGAACCTCCTTACTATGTAGCTGGAATGTAGAAGTGGCCCTGTATTCTGGTCCCCAATCAATTTTTTTAAAATTCACTTAAAATATTTTATTACATGGCCTACACTTTTATTAATGGGTTTGTGTGTGCTCAATATGTAGATCAGGCTAACCTCCAACAGAATGCAGCTGGTCTCCCAAACAATGTTTGTAAGTCTCAGGGCAAACCTTCTTTCCATCCATCCTTGTGTCTCTCCCACAGCCATAGAGCCCCAGAAGGAAGAAGCTGATGAGAATTATAACTCAGTCAACACAAGGATGAAGAAAACCCAGGTGGGTTGTGTTTTTCTAGGACCCAGGAATTAATACAGTGTTTCTTAGGTTACTGAATGGTGATTAGAGGTCCTTGATTCTGGGATCTCTGTCCTGATGCTTTTCCATATGAAAAAGCTTATGCTCAAGAGAGGAAGAACTGGATTTAGGCAGAGAATCCAAATCTCAGGATGCTGGATCCATTAGAAACCCCTGCTTCCTCCAATCAGAGAGAATTTGCTGTGTCAGACATGACTTAGGCCTGGTTGCGAGACACACACTTTCCCAAGCCTGAGACAGGGAGTTTGGACTGAATAGGGGACAAAGACATTTCTCATGTAGGACTTGGTGCCTTATCATTCTGCTCAAGGGAAGAAAAGACAGAAATAAAAACAACAAGCAGGGTTGGAAAGATGGCACCGAGGTTAGGAGCAGTGGCTGCTCTTCTTCCCAGAGGACATCCTTGGCCCCATAGATAGTGTTCAAGAGATGAAGGGTGGCAGAATGGAGGATGTGAGAGGACCCTGTTGCACTATGGTAGTGGCATGGTGACACCGAGGTACACGGGTGAACCTGCAGTCTACATGGCAGAACTGACATTCACCAAGCCTTCAACACATGCACACTGAGTGCCTGTGTGCCCTCTCAGCTAAACATTTACCCTTGAGATTTAGGGCCTATAGGGCCAGACAGTCATCAAATAAGTAGATTATTTTCATTTTTACTTACTGAGACAGGGCCTCACTAACCAGCTCTCGCTAGCCTGGAGCTCACTACATAGGTAAGGTTGCCCTTGAACTCAGATCTACTTGTTTTTTTTTGTTTTGTTTTGTTTTTTAAGATTTATTTTATTTTGCCGGGCGTGGTGGCGCACGCCTTTAATCCCAGCACTCGGGAGGCAGAGGCAGGCGGATTTCTGAGTTCGAGGCCAGCCTGGTCTACAAAGCGAGTTCCAGGACAGCCAAGGCTATACAGAGAAACCCTGTCTCGAAAAAAAAAAAAAAAAAAAGATTTATTTTATTTTATTATATGTAAGTACACTGTAGCTGTCCTCAGACACTCCAGAAGAGGGAGCCAGATCTCATTACGGATGGTTGTGAGCCACCATGTGGTTGCTGGGATTTGAACTTACCACCTTCGGAAGAGCAGTCGGGTGCTCTTATCCGCTGAGCCATCTCACCAGCCCCCTCAGATCTACTTGTATTTGTCTCCCCAGTGCTGGGATTAAAGGCATAGCACACCACACTGGCCTTACATCATTTTATAATCTAATGAGTATTAAGAAACAAAACAGCACAAACGGAGGGAACGTGCTGATGGAGTCAAGGCATATAATTAAACGATGGGGAGGGGGTGAACTGTGGTAGGGTGTGTGCTTAGCATGCTTGAGGCCCTGTTTTCACTCGACAATGATACAGAAAGCTGTAGGTTTTCTTCTGTGAACGTGTGTGAATGAATGCACATGAACACCACGGTGCTCATGTTAAGGTCAAAGGAATATGTTTTCACCTTTGCTCTTGACAAGGTTGGGTCTGTCTGTGACTGCTCTGTGCTGTGACCCTCTTCCGTCTGCCTCCCAGCTCACCTTAGGCATGCTGGGGTCACAGAGCCACACCACCACATCTGGCTTTGAATGGGTTCTAGGATCACTGGCTGTGAGTTTTCAGGCTTGCACAGTAGTCTGTTTATAGGCTCAGCCATCTGCACAGTCCCACCCTACCACAAATAAATTTAGAAAATCAGAGCCGGGCATGGTGGCGCACGCCTTTAATCCCAGCACTCGGGAGGCAGAGGCAGGCGGATTTCTGAGTTCAAGGCCAGCCTGGTCTACAAAGTGAGTTCCAGGACAGCCAGGGCTATACAGAGAAACCCTGTCTCAAAAAACCAAAAATAAATAAATAAATAAATTTAGAAAATCAATAAGGGCTGGGGGTGTTGCTAGAGTGCTTGTCTAGCACACCCGGGGCTCTGGTCAGGTGGCCACCACATAAGACAGCGCTCTGTTGGGGTACACCAGTGACGTTAGCAGGCCAGCCTGGGCTCTATGGGGCCCAGTCTCAAACCAGATAATAGAAATAAAAATTAATAAATAAGATCAAAATTAAGAACTCAAAAATAGTTGAAGCCAGACAGGGTGCACACCTGTAACCCCAATGCTTGAAAGGTAGAGAAAGAAGATCAGGAGTTCAAGACCAGTGTGAGCTAGATGAAGCCCATGTCTCAAAACCAACTAACAAACAAAAAATAAGTAAGGTGGGGTTAGAGACATGGCTCAGCAGTTAAGAGCACTGTCGTTTGATCCTTAGCCCTGACATGGTGGCTCGCAGCCTTCTCTAAGTCCAGTTTTGGGGGTCTGATATCTTCTGGCTTCCACAGTCACCAGGCACATGTGATGTACTGATAATCATGTAGGTAAAATACCCTAAAAATCACACAAAACAATACAAATTCAGAAAAAAATACATGGTTGAAGACTTAAGGGTGCTTGAGAAAGAGCCTTCTAGGCAGAAGGAGCAGTGTGCCAAGGCAGAGATGAGTATGTTAGGAGAGACCACTGGGGAGGAAGGAAAAGGAAGGACGTGGGGAGGTGTGGGAAGGAAGAGGCAGTGACGGGTGTAATGGAGGTCCTGATAAGACCTTTGGCTTTCTTTCTGAGGAGTGAGGGAGTTTGCCAAGATCACAAGGTGGTTATGGCCCCAACACCTCTTGGCAGTTCCTGCTGACGCCCAGCTAGGCTTTCTGTTCTTAGCATGGAGTCCTGTCCCAGCAATTTGTCGAGCTCATCAACAAGTGCAACTCAATGCAGTCCGAATACCGAGAGAAGAATGTGGAGCGGATCCGGAGGCAGCTGAAGATCAGTGCGTTGGGGTACCTTGTCCTCGGGGTTTGGGGCCCTGATCAGCTCTGAACTGGCCTTTCCTGTTACAGCCAATGCTGGAATGGTGTCTGACGAGGAGCTGGAACAGATGCTGGACAGTGGGCAGAGTGAGGTGTTTGTGTCTAATGTGAGTGGCCATAGCTATCCTTCCTCTGTGGGCTTTCCATCATTGGGTCCTGGTTTCTTTGTTTGGAAGGCAGGCCAAGGCCCAGTCAGGAATGAATTAGAATTCTGGTTTCATAGGTTAGAGGGCTGTTTGAGAAGCTCAGCTAAACTGTTGAGAACCTGGTGCTGGTTTCCCTGTGACATCTCCAGTTCCTGTCTGTCTCCCCAGATACTGAAGGACACACAGGTGACTCGGCAGGCCCTGAATGAGATCTCTGCGCGACACAGTGAGATCCAGCAGTTGGAGCGCAGTATCCGTGAGCTCCATGAGATCTTTACTTTTCTAGCTACGGAGGTGGAGATGCAGGTGCGTGCCCAGAAGCCCTGTGCAACCTTTAGTCCTGGTTTTGACCTGGAGTTGAGACGCTCTCCTGGGCTTTTCTGCTCTTCCAAGCTTGGGCGTGCTTCCCGGTAGCCTCTACTTTCATCCTTAGCCAAATTCTCCTCATAGCTACCTTGATGGCATCCCACCTGAGCCACCAACGTGCACCTCACCTTAGTCATGGCTTCTTTTCCTATGACAGAAGCCCTCTAATGCTGTTAGAGCTCCTGTGGAAAGTGGTCCCTAGAGGGTCAACCTCCTGGTCTCTCCTAGGTTAGAATGGCCCTTCCTAACCTTCTGAGATGAACTCCACAGTGCTACAACCGTTCTCTTCTGCAGCTGGTAGTCATGGAGATCACTGTCATCCAGTGGGAGCACCAGGACCTGAGCTGGTAGTGCCAGGAGCAGGCAGGGAGAGGGATGGAGACTGGCCTAGAAGAATGGGCAAATTCAGACAAGTTTACTATCTATGGAAAGGTACTAGTCCTATGAGGCCGTGGCTGCAGGCCTCCACTGCAAATGGAGGTTATGTAAGTCAGTGGAACAGAGAGAAAGAACAACCTGATGGGCTGGATCCTGAAAGCCTTATTGTGAACAGCTCTGGTCCTGCCTTAGCTTTGTTAGTGTAGCTTTTTTTTCTGCTGAAATTGTCTTGATGAGCCAGGCAGTAGTGGTGGTGCACGCCTTTAATCCCAGCACATGGGATGCAGAGGCAGGTGAGTCTCTTGAGTTCTAGGCTAACCTGGTCTATAGGTAGAGTTCCAGGACAGCCAGAGCTGCACAGAGAAACCTTGTCTTTCCCTCAAGTGTCTTGGTTAGATTGGACTGGGCTGGACAAGTAACTGTCCTCACGTCCAGGCCTGGTCACCTCTCCCCCTCTGAACTATCTCATTTCTCTGAGCAGGGGGAGATGATCAATCGTATCGAGAAGAACATCCTGAGCTCAGCAGACTACGTGGAACGTGGGCAAGAACATGTCAAGATAGCCCTAGAGAATCAGAAGAAGGCGAGGAAGGTAAGCCTGGGCTCTAGCCCCGGCCTTGGGCACTCCAGAGTGACTGTCCGTGACCCTTCCTCTCCCACAGAAAAAAGTCATGATTGCCATCTGTGTCTCTGTCACTGTTCTCATCTTGGCTGTCATCATTGGCATCACCATAACCATTGGATAATGTCACATGTTCTTGGTGAGAAATGGCGGGCCTGCCCCATCCCTGGCAGCAGCCTCCCCACCTTCTGTCAGACCCATTTCTTTCTCCTTCCCTTGCAGGCACTGGAAGAGACAGAGACCCAGCTTTTGTGGAGGCGGGGCAGGCCTCCAGCTGAACCCGTCTGCACACTGGCCCTTGTGCAGAGGGCCTGTGCCTCGTCCTGGGTTGGCAGCTGCTCATTCATGGTGTCCTCCCCTAGAGTCCTCCCCTTCAGGCCACAGTGTCTGGGAGACAGTTTCCAATGTCCTGTTTGTCTGGGATACATGGTTTTGTAAAAAATTAAAAAAAAAAAAAAAAAAAAAGAATAAGAAGCTTGGAGCCAGCTGTGCTGTGTGTTCTGGAAAGGCTGGCCCAGGCCTCAAGTATCCATTCTCCTTCTGCCTGGCCTTGGCTGACACCAGCCGTGGTCTAGACAGACTCAGGTCAGACTTCTCTAGAAGAGTATCTAAGGGTGGGTGAGGTGGGCCAGGGAGAGGCAGCACTCACAGCTGGTACTGCATATCCCTGAAGCGATGAGCTGCCTAGCTCAGGGCTGGAACAGGTGTGTATGTGAGAGATACTGGGGCATTCCTGACACCAAGAGGAAGAGACATCTTGAGAAACACTTCAGCAGACAGGAAGAGCAGTTCTCAGTGAGGACAGTCTTTAGGTGGAATGTTAAAATGTAATGGAGACGGGCAGCATCATAAGCTGCCTAGCAGAGGAACCAGCTGGCCAGGTCCCATGACTAGAGATGAGCACTGCCTTTTAAGAGGAGTTCTTGCCGGGCGTGGTGGCGCACGCCTTTAATCCCAGCACTTGGGAGGCAGAGGCAGGCGGATTTCTGAGTTCGAGGCCAGCCTGGTCTACAAAATGAGTGCCAAGACAGCCAGGGCTACACAGAGAAACCCTGTCTTGCAACCCCCCCCCCAAAAAAAAAGTGAGCTACAGGACTACATGTAGAAACGTGTGTGTGTGTGCAGGTATACATGCATGCAGAGGTCAATTTGGGGGCATAGGTTATCTTCTACTATGAGTACCAGAGTCAAGCTTGGGCTGAGAGGTTTGTGTGGCAAGTGCTCATACCTGCTGAACCATCTTGCTGGCCCCTGATTATGGATTTTGAATAACTTGTACAGATGCCTAGTTTCCAGAGAAGAATATTGCTTTTTACTGAGGCCACATGGTTCAGAAGTAAGCTGCCCTGGCCCAGGCTTGGCTAGTCAGTGGTCTTTGGCTTCAGTCTCGTAAGTCTCTCCATCCTACTTTCAATCCCATGAGGCTCCACAGTCTGGAAAGGACTAGATATATCAGGCTACTGCACTCCCAGGCTATTTCACTTCTTCCTGCCTGCCTCAACTGGCCCGGGGAGATTACATGCCTGTTGCTGTCTATATATAGGATGTATATATAGACATTAGTTGGGAAACAACTGGTCAGAGATCCTAAGTTTTTTCCTCCCTCAGCATAAAGTGGCTCATTTTAGGAAGTGGGTATGTGCTGGGTGTCACATGGAGTCCCCAGACACACCCACTGCTAAGACAAAGTAACGTCGCCCTTGGGTATGGTGCTTGCCTTTAATCCCAGCACTCTGGAGGCAGAACAGGAGGATCTCTGTGAGTTCAGGGCAGCCTGGTCTACAGAGTTAATTCTAGGACAGCCAGGGGAACACAGAGAAACCCTGGAGACAGACAGGCAGACAGGTAGACTGACAGACAAGGGAAATCTTCCCCAAAAGTGAAAGGCTTTGGGTTTGTGGGGAGCAGTGCTGGGAGTGAATCAGGGAGAGGCTTATCCCCTGGGACGGGCAGATGCTAATTAGTTGACCAAGTTGGATGGGGCAGCTGGGAACACGGGCATCTTGGCTGAACACTGCATGTATTTGGCTCTGGGGACTCTGGGATTCCCTATTTTCCATCTCTTTTCTTTCTAAGGCCTCCATTTCCAGCAGACTCTTGGCCTGTCAGCCACCTTTGTCCACTTTCTTACACTGCCTTCAAAGTAAAACACAATCAAGACACCAACTGACCTGATATAGCCGATGCCTGTCTCTAAAGTGTATTGTTTTATTTGCTTGTGTGCACATGTGTGGAGGTCAAAGAATGACTCAAACGACTATAGTTCTCTCCTTCCACAGGGTGGGACCCCAAGTCTCCAGGCTTGGAGGCAAGCACCGTTGTCCACTGAGCCGTTTAATTTATAGTCACTTATGACAATGTGTGCCTGTAATCCCAGAACGTAGGAGGCTAAGTCAGAGGGATCACTGTGACTCTTAGGCCAGAGTGAGTTACATAATAAAATCAGAGGCAAGGCAGGGCTTTCCTTCAAGACTGTATCAATAAACAAACAAATAAAGGGGTTGGGGGTGGTAGTGACGTAGGGCAGAGCAGACCTAGGGTTGGAGGATCAGTTTAAGGTCATCTTTGGCTTGAAGCTAGCCTGGCTAACATGAGACATGATCCCAAGGGGGTTGCGGGGAAATACAGCTGAGAAAGGCTTTAAGCAAAAAATCCAGTGACCGGGCAGATTACTTTCTGTTAACCTGAGGACAAGATCAAATCCTTAGAAGTCACAAGAGGCAGATTAAATGGACGCTTGTCATCCCTGGAGGCTTCTGGTGTAGACAGTTGAGTTCCCAAGAGCCTGGGGCCAGCTAGCCTGGCTAACAAGACACCTTCTCAAGGGGGAAAGCACTTGTCCTCTGACCTCTGTGTTCACTCACACATATATGAATATGCACATGTGCATACCACATACACATATCATAACATTTAAACTATTAATAGTCATTTTTGTGATGAAGCCATATCAAGTGTACAACCCATGTCTTTTGTTTAAAAAGCCTTCATTAGTGTCTCCCAACAAAGCTGTTCAGTCAGTCAAGGTGATTCGGAAAAAGAAGGATTAACAGTCAGTTCTCCAAAGATGTCAGTAGACAGGCTGCCTGAAGTCATAGCTAGAAAGGAAGCATTTCTGTAACGAATTATGGGTGTCACAGTTGTCCCATGGACTGAGGAGAACCTAATAGGTAAAAAGCTACCATTTCTGGGTATGGTGCCGTGCTTGAAATCTTAACAGTCAAGAGACTGAGGCAGAGGATTACCATGAGTTCCCGGTGACGTCCAGACTAAACCCTAAAAGTCCAAGTTAGTATGAGGTTGGTCAATGAAGTTGAGATACCCAGGGGTGGATTTTGTTGCTATTGTTTTTGTTTTTTATATTGTTCCTTCTCTAGGACATTACCTCATCTAGAAAACTACCCTCAAGATGGCCTTCTGCCATCCACAGCCCTACCCTTATAATGGAACAGTTTGTCCTTCTTCTAATGGGAGCTGGGACTGCAGTTGTAATTGTTTCTTAGCTTGAAATTGGCTGTACACAAGGCTCGTCTTGAACTCCGAGTCAGCCTCTTGAGTTAAGGGATTGCCTGAAGGTACTGCCATGACCAGCTTAGGTTGATGCTTTTTGTCCTAAGACTCTGAACTGAGGGGAGAATTAATATTGGCAAACTTGTGACCATTGCAGTTGCAGACAACACAGATACTACACTGCCCCCCAAGTTGTATTTGTTTTCTATTGTGTGTGTGTCTGTGTCTCTGCTTTTTTGTTGTTGTTGTTTTGTTTTTTGTTTTTCGAGACAGGATTTCTCTGTGTAGCCCTGGCTGTCCTGGAACTCACTCTGTAGACCAGGCTGGCCTTGAATTCAGAAATCTGCCTGTCTCTGCCTCCCAAGTGCTGGGATTAAAGGCGTGCGCCACCACGCCTGGCTGTGTCTCTGCTATGAGACTGGGTCTCACTATGTATAAAGCTCAGGCTAGTTTAGTTTTAGATTTTACTCTTTTTTTTTTAAAGATTTATTTTATTTATTATATGTAAGTACACTGTAGCTGTCTTCAGACACTCCAGAAGAGGGCGCCAGATCTCATTACGGATGGTTGTAACCACCATGTGGATGCTGGGATTTGAACTTATCACCTTCGGAAGAGCAGTCGGGTGCTCTTACCCGCTGAGCCATCTCACCAGCCCCCTCTTTTTTTTTTTTTAAAGATTTATTTATTTATTATATGTAAGTACACTGTAGCTGTCTTCAGACACTCCAGATTTCGTTATGGATGGTTGTGAGCCACCATGTGGTTGCTGGGATTTGAACTCATCACCTTCGGAAGAGCAGTTGGGTGCTCTAACCCGCTGAGCCATCTCACCAGCCCCTAGTTTTAGATTTTAAATTTTATTTTATGTGCATGAGTGCTTTGCCTGCATGAATGGATGCATACCATGCTGATGGAGATCAGAAGCTGTGGACCTCCTGAGATGAGTTTCTATGAGTCACCATGTGGGAGCTAGGAACCAAACCTAGGTCTTCTGCAAGTGCTCTTAACCGCCAAGCCATCTCCCTAGTCTCGAACTAACCGCCAAGCCCAGGCTAGTCTTGAACTCACTGTGTAGCCCAGGCTGACCTGAAACTTAGGCTATTTCTCTTGGCTTGGTCTCCTTGGTGCTGGAATTGCAAGCATGTGTTTCATGCCTGCCTAGTCTTCTGTTACTGATGTGGTGGACCACCACACTTAGAAGCTTACAGCCCACAGTTATTCTCTTACAAGTCCAGAGGTGACAAGACCAAAGCCACTGCCACTCAGCAAGGCCAAGTGTGTGCAGACCTGCTTCCTACTGGTGGCTGAGATACAGAACTTGCTTCTCTTTTAGGTCTACTAGTTACTGTGTCCCTTGGCTCCTGGGCTCACTCTCCATTGGGAGCACAACAGTCTGCACCACTGTCTAGCAGTGACTTCTGTGTCCCTCTAATAACTGCCTTTGTGGGGCCAGCCAGTGGTGGCGAACGCCTTTGGTCCCAGCCCTTGGAGGCAGAGGCAGATGGATCTCTAAATTCAAGGCCAGCCTGGTCTATAGAGTGAGTTCCAGGACATCCAGGTCTACACAAGGAAACCCTGTCTCAAACAAACAAACATACATACATACATACATACATACATACATACATACATAACTAAATTCCTTTATGGTTGCATAGGACCCACTCAGACATCATGCTACATCTCCAGCCTGTCTTTAGTTGCACAGGTCCACAGGTGACATCTGTGCTGTAGGGCAGATTCTCCTCACCTGAGTCTGTAAATTATCATGTCTTTCCAGGCTTTTGCCATATAAATTAATGTTATTGATTAGGGTATGAACATGGCTGGGCCTGTCTTACTTCTTATTCTACGGCTAATTAAACTTTATATATATATATATATATATATATATATATATATATATATATATATATTTTTTTTTTTTTTTTTGGTTTTTCGAGACAGGGTTTCTCTGTGTAGCCCTGGCTGTCCTGGAACTCACTCTGTAGACCAGGCTGGCTTCGAACTCAGAAATCTGCCTGTCTCTGCCTCCCGAGTGCTGGGACTAAAGGCGTGTGTCACCACACCTGAAACTTAGTAATTTTTAAAAAATATTTTTGGAGCTGGACGTGGTGGCGCACGCCTTTAATCCCAGCACTCGGGAGGCAGAGGCAGGTGGATTTCTGAGTTCGAAGCCAGCCTGGTCTACAAAGTGAGTTCCAGGACAGCCAGAGCTATACAGAGAAACCCTGTCTTGAAAAAATATATATATATTTTTGTATGTATGTATGTATTTATTTATTTAATGTATGTGAGTACACTGTAGCTGTCTTTAGACATACCAGAAGGGGGCATTGGACCCCATTACAGATGGTTGTGAGCTACCATGTGGTTGCTGAGAATTGAACTCAGGACCTCTGGAAGTAATTTATTTGCAAAATATTTGTTGAGCAAGATTTATGTTCCAAGCCGGGCAGTGGTGGGATTAAAGGCGTGTGTCATCATACCTGGCTCAGGAAATGTCTTTTTGCATGTGGGACAGGCATGATTCTTTGAGGGCCAGAAGGAGAGATGATGTTAGGCAAAATAACCATTCCCCAAATATTCCATGCCCTAATATCTATGAATACATTCCTTTACATGGTGAAAGGCACTGGCTGGGTTTGTTTTCTTTCGTTTGTTTCAGTAGTGGGGATTGAACTCAGGGGCTCCTAAATGCAAGGAAAACACTCCATCACTGAGCTGAACACCCAGTGACTGACTGGTTAACTGAATGAATGAGTCTGGGTCTCACTGTGTATCCCAAGCTGGTGTTTGACTTGTGGTCCACCTTCCTCTACATCCTTAGGTGATATGATCACTACAGGAGTCTATCATCACATACAGCTAGCAAAGGAACTGTGTAGATAGAGCTAGGACTACTAATTAAGGTTTAAATCAGATTACACAGTTGAGTATGATGTGATCACACAAGCAGCAGCAGGGTGAGGACTCAGAAACTGGGATGGTCATTCATGGTTGTAATCCTAGCACTCAGCAGGCTGGGGCAGAAGAATTTCCAGTCTTTTTTGTTTTGTTATGTTTTCTTAAGATTTATTTATTTTATTTATGTGAGTACACTGTAGCTTTCTTCAGAGACACCAGAAGAGAGTGTCAGATCTTATTACAGATGGTTGTGAGCCACCATGTGGTTGCTGGGAATTCAACTCAGGACCTCTGGAAGAGCAGTCGGTTCTCTTAACCACTGAGCCATCTCTCCAGCCCAGAATTTTGAGTTTTAAATCAGCCTGGCTATGTGGCAAGACCCTGTCTCAAAGACAAAATAAAAAACACCAACCAACCAACCAACCCCAAAGAGGGGCCAGGGAGATGAGTCAGCTGGTAATGCTTGCTGTGTGAGGACCTCAAGTTTAACCTTGGCGCACATGTCAGAGATGGGCACAGCAGCCTATGACGATAAGGGAGCATGTCTGCGGCTTGCTAGCCAGCCAGTGTCCCCAAATTTATGAGCTCCAGGTTAAGTGAGAGTCTGTCTTTTTTTTTTTCCCCCTGAGACAGGGTTTCTCGGTGTAGCCTTGGCTGCCAGGAAATCAGGCAGACCAGGCTGGCCTCGAACTCAGAAATCCACCTGCCTCTGCCTTGTGTGTCACCACCACTGCCTGGCTGTGAGAGCCTGTCTTAAAAAACAAGGAGGTAAACCGGGCAGTGGTGGCATATGCCTCTAATCCCAGCACTTGGGAGGCAGAAGCTGACAGATCTCTGTAAGTTTGAGGCTATCCTGGTCTACATAGTGATCGCCTATCCAGCCAGGGCTATGTGTATAATGAGATTCCGTTCCTGAATTCCTCACATGCCTGTGGATCCCATTCTCCTAACTGAGCCGCCTTGTCTGGCCTCAGTGGGAGAGGATGCACCTAGTCCTGCAGCAACTTGACATGCTGGAGTGTGTGGGCAAACCCGGAGAATGGGTGGGGGAGGGACTGAGTGTGCGAGAGACCATGGGGGGGGGGAAGGGGGCTGTGATCAAGGTGTAAAGTGAATAAATAAATAAATTAATTAATGAAAGAAAAACCCACCCAGAAACAATAACAAAACAAATCAAGGAACAAACAAAAAGCAATAAAACAATAAGGCAAAGAATCTCTTGAGGAAAATACCTGATACTGACTTCTGGCTTGCACACATGTACACACATGTGCACATGCACCTGATCAGGCCGTTGTGGCTGGAGCTGGCTTGGTGGGAATAGGTGGGAGATGGAGACAGCTGAGGAGGTAAACAAGAAGGCTGACTCC
This sequence comes from Mus minutoides, assembly GCA_902729485.2. NCBI lineage: Eukaryota > Metazoa > Chordata > Mammalia > Rodentia > Muridae > Mus > Mus minutoides. Next base: position 308,650 of record LR753442.1, on the reverse strand, counting down.
AAGGCTGAGAGCCTTCTGACTGGGCTCCACACAAGCTGCTTCCTCTACTTCAGCCTTAGCCTTGGTCTTCAGCACTCTCCTCTCCCCAGAAAGACCCCCTTTCTGTGCTGGCCCTGAAACTCTTGCCTCAGTCTTCCAAATGCTGAGGCCACAGGTGTGCACACACCCTGCCCTTGTTTCTTCCCTTCCCTCCTTCCCCCCTTCCCTCCTCCTTCCTTCCTCCTTCCCTTTCCCCTCTTCTTCCCTCCCCACTTCCCTCTCCCCCCTCTTTCCTTTTTCCTGGTAATTGAACCCAGGATGAGCCTGTTTATGGGGGTGGGGGTGGGGTGGGGTGGGTGTTGATGACCACAGTCCACCAATGGAAAGCTGACGCCAGCTACTGTCCTAGCACCAGAGCCTAGGAGTTAAGAGAACTTAGAGACAAGTAGTGCAGGACAGAGCTCAAGGCCTCTCTACATTACTACAGATATGGTGGGCCATGCCTTCAGTCCCAGCATTGAGGAGGTAGAGGCATTCGAGACCAGCCTGATCTACATAGTGGGTTCCAGGACAACTAGAGCTACATAGAGAGACCCTATTTCAAAAATTAAAGCAACAATAAAAAGGTTTATAGACATTACTCTGAAAATAAAACTGGACAAAGCCATCGGAGAGAAGTAGCACACCAATGTTCTTACGAAGGGGGCTGGGAAGGTGGCTCAGCTGTAGAAGGCTTGTGGAGCATGCGCAAAACCCTGGGCTGGGTCCAGTGGATACTGCAAGGCACACTTAAGTGCCAACAGGAGGATCAGAAGTTGAAAGTCATCCTTAGCTACATAGCTAGTTTGAGGCCTATTTAGGACACACAAAATGCTGGTCCCAAGAAACCAAAAATCTTAGGCTAGAGATATGGCTCAGAAGTTAATAATACGAACCGGGCGTGGTGGCGCACGCCTTTAATCCCAGCACTTAGGAGGCAGAGGCAGGCGAATTTCTGAGTTCAAGGCCAGCCTGGTCTACAAAGTGAGTTCCAGGAAAGCCAGGGCTATACAGAGAAACCCTGTCTCGAAAAAAACAAAACAAAACAAAAACAACAACAACAACAACAAAAACAAAAAAACAAACAAAAAAAGAAGTTAATAATTACTTTGCTGCTCTTAGAGGACTTTCGCTAATTTCCCAGCACCCACATGGTGGCTCACAAACATCTATAACTCAGTTCCTGGGTCTCCTGTGCCCTCTTCTGACCTCTGCATATGGTACAGGCACACATGCAGGCAAAACACTTGCACATAAAATAAATAAATCTGATTTTGTTTGTTTTCAGACAGGATTTCTCTGTGTGGTCCTGGCCATCCTAGAACTCACTCTATAGACCAGACTGGCTTTGGACGAAAATGAATAAATATTAAAAAAAAAAAAAAACTTAAAGAATACAGACACAGAAGTCCAATAGAATGTTAGCAAATCCAATCCAATCTACTACCATGTTAGAAAGGATCAGATGATGCCACCCTGTGGGGTTTATTCCAGGAGTATAGGGTTGGTTTACTATTGGAGGTCAAATAATGCAGATTATTAGTAGAATAAAAAAAACAAAAGCCATAGAATAATCTTAGTAGACACAAAAAATGAGTTTGACAAAATAAAACTTGCTTTCATATTAAAAAACTTAACATAGAGCCGGGCGTGGTGGTGCACGCCTTTAATCCCAGCACTCAGGAGGAAGAGGCAGGCAGATTTCTGAGTTCGAGGCCAGCCTGGTCTACAAAGTGAGTTCCAGGACAGCCAGGGCTATACAGAGAAACCCTGTCTCAAAAAACAAAAACAGGGGCTGGTGAGATGGCTCAGCGGGTAAGAGCACCCAACTGCTCTTCCGAAGGTGATGAGTTCAAATCCCAGCAACCACATGGTGGCTCACAACCATCCTTAATGAGATCTGGCACCCTCTTCTGGAATGCCTGAAGACAGCTACATATAATAAATAAATATTATACTTACATATAATAAATAAAATAAATAAAAAAAAACAAAAACAAAAATAAAACAAAACAAAACAAAACAAAAACTTAACATAGTAGAACTGTCAGCTGTAGCTTAGTAGGTGGAGTGCATGAGTAGCACGCACACAGGCCTGAATTCCAGCACTTGGGAGGTGGAGGCGGGAGGGTCAGACGAACGTTCAAGGTCATGCTTGGCTGTGTACTAAATTAAATTCCAAGCCAACCTGACCCCATGTTTAGCACAGTGGGAATGAGAGGTAATTTCCACACTGTATCAAAAGACTGTGTTTCTTATCACTAAGGAGGAGCAATCCAAGTCTGGGACAGTGGCTTGCCTGGAATTCTGAACGTGAGAAGCAGAAGGATAAGAAGTCCCAAGTAGCCATGGCTACAGAGTGAGTTTGAGGCCAGCCAACAATATACTAGAGACCCTGTCTCAAAACAAACTAAATGTAATGAAGTTAAAAAAGAGAACAATTGGCCGGGCGTGGTGGTGCACGCCTTTAATCCCAGCACTCGGGAGGCAGAGGCAGGCAGATTTCTGAGTTCGAGGCCAGCCTGGTCTACAGAGTGAGTTCCAGGACAGCCAGGGCTATAAAGAGAAACCCTGTCCCGAAAAAACCAAAAAAAAAAAAAAAAAAAAGAGAACAATTTATTTCTAATAGCAACAGAAAAAATATTTGATATAAATTTAACAGGAGTGGGCTGGTGAGATAGCTCAGTGGGTAAGAGCACTGATTGCTCTTCCAAAGGTCCTGAGTTCAAATCCCAGCAACCATTTGGTGTCTCACACCCCCTGTAATGAGATCTGATGCCATCTTCTGGGGTATCTGAAGACAGCTACAGTGTATTCATATAAATATAATAAATAAAAAAAAATTTAACAGGGGTATAAGTGTTACAGATAAACCAGGTGTGGTGGCGCATCCCTCTGATCCCAGCACTTGGGAGGCAGAGTCAGGAGGCTCTCAGAGTCAGGAGGCTCTCAGAGTCAGGAGGCTCTCAGAGTCAGGAGGCTCTCTGAGTTTGAGGCCAGCCTGGTCTACAGACAGAGTTCCAGGACAGCCAGGGCTACACAGAGAAACCTTAAAACAAACTAAAAGATTTATAGATAAAATGAAAAAAATACTGTTGAGAGGAATTAAAAATCTAGGTGAGGCTGGATAGATAGATCTGAGGTTAAGAGCTGGCTGCTTTCCCAGAGGACCTGGGCTTGATTCCTAGCTCCCAAATGGCAGCTCATGCCTGTCTCTTAACTCCAGTTTCAGGGACTGCAACACCCTCTTTTGGGCATTTCATGCACATGTTGCACAGACATACATCCCAGCAAAAGACCCATGGACATTCAATATTTTTTTTTTCGAGACAGGGTCTCTCTATGTAGCCCTGGCTGTCCTGAAACTCACTCTGTAGACCAGGCTGGCCTTGAACAGATTTTGCCTGCCTCTGCCTCCCAAGTGCTGGGATTAAAATTGTGCATCACCACTGCCTGACTTAAAAATAAATCTTTAAAAATTAAATATCTAATTAAAGTGTTGCATGCTCACAGGTCAAAAGTTAATATTGTGAAGTTGTCAATTTCCCACACACTGATTCAGTACAGTTACCAAAACCTAAGCTAGCTTTTTAAACTTCTTGGGAACAAAATCTGACAACCTGATCCAAAAATTCAAATGGGGTTAAAGTGTGATGCCACACATCTGTAATTCCAGTACTGAGAAGGCTGTGGCAGGAGAATGGAGGGTTTGAGGCCAGCAAGGATTACATGCTGAATTCTAGGCTAACATGCAGCTCTCAAATCCAGTCTCAAAAAGTAAAACTAAACTAAAATAAAGTAAAAATAAAATATAACTATAAGACTAGGGGGACCAAAAAACAAAAAACAAAACAAAAAACAAAACCAAAAAAAAAAAGCTGGGTGTGGTGGTGCACGCCTTTAATCCCAGCACTTGGGAGGCAGAGGCAGGCAGATTTCTGAGTTCAAGGCCAGCCTGGTCTACAAAGTGAGTGCCAGGACAGTCAGGGCTATACAGAGAAACCCTGTCTAGGAAAAACAAAAAAAAAACACCAACCAACCAACCAAGACTAGGGGGGGAAAATCTTGAAATAAAACTATTGGGAGAGAAACAAAACACACACACACACACACACACACACACACACACACACAAAGCTGGAAGTCTCATAGGCCATAATTTGAAGTTCCTACAAAGCCATATTAATGAGGGGACTGGAGAACGGTTCGGTGTTTAAGGGAACTTGTTGCTCTGCAGAGGCACAGGGTTCAGTTCCCAGCACCCACACAATTATTCACAACCAATCATAACTCCAGTTCTAGGGCCTCCAACTCCCTCTTCTGAGTACACAGACATGCATGCAGTCAAAATCTATAGAAAAAAATTTTTTAAATTTAATCTTACAATAATCAAAATAGTGTGGTGTTGGCATAATGACAGACGTGAATGAAGCTTAGATGTGGGTTAGATGGAGAACACTGCCTAGCATGTGCCAGGCCTTGAGTCTGATCCCCAGCTAGAAACCAAACAGAACCTCTCATATTTACAGTTCCTTTATTTTTCTTAAGAAGGCCAAGACAATGAAATGGACAAAGAATAGTCCTTTCAGCAGACACATCTGAAACAGTAGGAAATCCATAGGCAAAGAAATGTAGCTGAGCCTCCTGCTTCAAACAATACATGGAAATTAACTCAACATGGGCCAAGTGTCTGATGTCTAGGGTTTCTAGCTATAAAAGCATACATAGCTCAAAGAACACATCCATGGCGGCAGGAGAAATGGTTCGGCTCTTAAGAACACTTGATGCCACATCAGGTGGCTGACAGTAGCTTGCAATTCCAGTTCCAGGGGATCCAACTAACTCCCTTTGTGAATACTGCACTGACTTGTACCTAACACGCATGGAAACATGGAATTAAAAATTCAAAGCAGCAAGTTTGTAAATAAATTATAAACTTCACAACTGTTTTAATTGTATGTATTTGTGTGTGTGTGTGTGTTGCGAGAGAGAGTGCACACGCATCTGGGCAGGAGTGCAAGGAAGGCCAAGAAGATGACTTTCTGCAGTTAACTGTCCCCTTCTGGCCGGGCGTGGTGGCGCACGCCTTTAATCCCAGCACTCGGGAGGCAGAGGCAGGCAGATTTCTGAGTTCGGAGGCCAGCCTGGTCTACAAAGTGAGTTCCAGGACAGCCAGGGCTATACAGAGAAACCCTGTCTCGAAAAACAAAAAAAAAACCAAACCAAACCAAACCAAACCAAACCAAACTGTCCCCTTCTACCATGTAGGTTCCAGTGATCAAACTCAGGTTGTCAGCCTCAGTGGCAAGAGCCACCTCACTGTTCAACATGCTTCTGCCTCTCAAGTGCTGGTATAAAGACCCATGCCCCTCACCCCACTCACCCCATGTAACTTTTATTCTTTTATGATAACAAAGTCTTCATTAAGAGCTAAGCAAATGCTCTAGCACTGAACTACATACTCTCAACTCTAAAGACCCTCCTCCATTTTAGACACTTAGGGTGTGTGTGTGAGTGTGTGCATGTGTGCACGCTCATGCCACATCACTTGTTGGAGGTCGGAGGACAACTTTAAGAATCAGTTCTCCCCTCCCATGACCCATCACGCAGGTCTTGGCCATCAAACTTGAGTTGTTGAGCTTGGTGGCAAATACATTTTACTGGTTGAGCATCTCACCAACCCAAAGACTTCCCTCTAAACACTCATGTGTGAGAACCAGGACACGACTGCTGTTGCTGCCACTGAGATGTCTTGCTATTTTCCCTGGTGCCTTCTTTGCCATTCCTGAACCAGCAGGCAAAGGTGCTTGCTGACAACCTGAGTTCCATCCCTTGGTCCAAGTTATTCTTTGACCTCCACGCATGCACCACAGCACACATGCACCCACAAACAAAATAAGGATAAACAGAATTTTAAAAATAATTATCCATGGAAATTTGAGGCTGTGTAACTCAGCCCTAAAGGAGAACATACTGATGACTGCTGTCCCGCCCCACGCAGTTCCACGTTTGTAAATCTTATCCTCACCCTGTTTTTTTTTCCTTTTTTTTTTTTTTTTTTTTTTCAAGACAGGGTTTCTCTGTGTAACAGGTGTCCCCACCCCACCCCCCTTTATTTACTGTTCTGTTTACTGAGACAATCTCTCATTTCACTTTAGACTCCTTCAAATCTGCCATGTAGCCAACCAAGGCTAGCCTCTAATTCTCAATCCCCTGCTTCTATCTCCCACGTTTTCAGGTTATGGGCATGTGGTACCACATCTGACTAACACATTCTCTGGTAAGCCATGTGATAATGAAAATGTCACAGCCTCATCTAGACATTTTTCAAAGAAAACTATACATCAGTCTAGCTTTTCCCAGTGAGGTGAACAATCACAGCTGTCATTAAAAATGTTCACAAAACTTAGTAGCAATCCTAGCAATTCAGATGCTGAATGACAACACTGTAAGGTTTCAAAGGTCACTCTGGGCTACACAGCAAAACTGTCTCAAAACAAAACAGAAAACAAAAACAACTACCACAACAAAAACTCGATAAAGAACGAATGATAAATAAAATGTGTTGGGCTTGGTGGCATACACCTGTCCCAGCAGGCTGACACTGGAGGACCAAAACTTCCAAGTCTGCCAGGTAATGGCATACACCTTTGATCCAGTCAGACGAATGAATCTCTGAGTTCGAGGCCAGCCTGGTTTACAGAGTGAGTTCCAGGACAGCCAGGACTAAACAGAGAAACCCTATCTTGAAAAACTAAAAAAAAAAAAAAAAAGTTCCAAGTCTTTCTGGCCTAGAGAGGGAATCTGAGGCCAGTCTAGTCCCTATTTAAAAATAAAATAAAAGAAAGGGCTGGAGATGTAGCTTATGCTAGTGTTTGCCCAGCATGCCTGTGGCTCCTGGTTCAATCCTCACTACTACACAACTTGAAAATAGTAACAGTGAGTTCACAGATCTAGGTATGTCTGTTTCTGGATCCCCTCATGGTGAGTTCAGACACATGCATGGATGTCTCTGGATCCCCTCTCTCACTCTACCGGTTGACTTTAATTTTGTGCCAATTATGTATGTTCTAGTCTAGTGCTTTGGTTTTTGGAATGTCAAACACACTGCCTGATTTTTAAAATAAGTATCCAGGCTAGAGATGTAGCTCAGTAGCAGAGCAAATACTTACTACATTTGAGACCCTAACTTCAACACCCAACGCCAAAAACTAAACCAAATGAAAAGAGAAAGATGGATGTTCCATATTCTTTGGATTTTCAGATTGGGTTAAAAAAACTGGACTCTTTCTTTTTTTTTTTTTTTTTTTTTTTTTTTAAAAGATTTATTTATATGTAAGTACACTGTAGCTGTCCTCAGATACTCCAAAAGAAGGCATCAGATTTTGTTACAGATGGTTGTGAGCCACCATGTGGTTGCTGGGATTTGAACTCTGGACCTTTGGAAGAGCAGTCGGCGCTCTTAACCACTGAGCCATCTCTCCAGTCCCCCTGGACTCTTTCTATAAATCAAAATGATGCCCATTAAAGTTCTCACAGATGTTTTGAAAACCATTCATAATGCCATACACAAGCTGGTGACAAGCCACGTGGCCAAGTCAACTTGTTTCCTAGTCATGATGATGACATTGGCCATACTAATAAACTTGAGAACACAGGAAGAGCAACGTGATCGTCACAGGCGGGTTACACAGTGAGGGCAGTAGCCAGCTCTGGGGCTGACACAAACTCACAAATCTGGGGAAATGGCAAAATAATCTGCTGCCAGCCCAAGTTTGGTTTCACTGCACTGACAACCAGCTGACATGAAATACAAAGAAATGGTAGCAAACACACAGGAGAGGAAAACCCTGCTTGTTTTCCCAACAAATGTAAGAAACAGATAGTCAGGTGTGCTGGCATGAGCTTGGGAGACTGACTACTGCAGAAGTACCAGTTTGAGGTCAGCCTGGGCTACACTGTGATTTAATGCAAAAGCAATTAATTTAAAGATTAAACTCGGAAAGTCAACTTGCCCCTTCTAATTCTGTATACAGAACCCAGTACCTCACAGATGGTAGTTAAGTGCTCCACTACCAAGATAAATCTCAGCTGTTAACTTTTGTGTCTCATGTGGCCCAGGTTACCAGGAACTTCTGATGTTGGCCCAGCTGTCCTTGAACTCAGAGACTGTCTGCCTCCTGGGTGGTGCAGCTTACCAACATCTTTTAGGAACAAGTCTGTCCATTGAGGCACACAGCATATGCCCACTGCTGAGGCCATAGATATGATTTCTTTTTTTTTAAAGATTTATTTATTTATTTTATGTAAACACACTGTCACTGTCTTCAGACACACCAGAAGGTGGCACTGGATCCCATTACAGATGGTTGTGAACCACCATGTGGTTGCTGGGATTTGAATTCAGGACCTCTGGAAGAGCAGTCAGTGCTCTTACCTGCTGAGCCATCTCTCCAGCCCATATGATTTCTTAATATAGTTTTAACTTTTCTTTTCATTCATCCTTTTTTTCCTTCTTCTTTTTTGAGACAAGGTTTCTCTGTGTAGCCCTGGCTATCTGGAACTCATTCTGTAGATCAGGCTTGCCTCAAACTCTGAGATCCACCTGTCTTTGCCTCTGGAGTACGGGATTAAAAGCACAAACCATCAAACCCAGTAAGGACTGTTTTAGTAAGGTTCATTGTGGCTCATGGGTTTTAATGTGAAGAAATCTGTTTCCCTCCAAATCCGCTTCCCAATTTGTTACTGTGATAAATAGGAAAGACAGGTTTTGTTTGTTAAAGTAGTTGGAGAGACAAGTATGGGTGCTGGGAACCAAACCTTTCTCATTGTGAGCCTTACCTTAAACAGTGAAGCCATCTTTCCAGCCCCGGAGAAAAAGTAATTGTTTAGCCCCAGCTTACTATTTGTGAAAGGACAGTAATCAGGAAAGGTTTCACGATCCTGAATACAGGCTAAACAAAGCCACATAGGTTTGTTCACTGCAGGACTAATACTTTTTTTTTTTTTTTTTTCTTCGAGACAGGGTTTCTCTGTATAGCCCTGGCTGTCCTGGAACTCACTTTGTAGACCAGACTGGCCTCGAACTCAGAAATCCACCTGCCTCTGCCTCCCGAGTGCTGGGATTAAAGGCATGTGCCACCATGCCAGCCCAGGACTAATACTTTTAATACACCTTTTAGTCAACAATTATTCTCAGAGGTACAGACACATTCTTGTACCAACTTGGCATGAAAATTCTTTCACAAGATAGCCCAATATATACTTTGGCAATCAATGTATTTAAAGACCTTTTAGGGCCAGGTGTGGTGCTAGACCATTGTCATCCTAGTAGTGGGAAGCTGAGACAGGAGGATTGGTTGAGTTCAAGGTGAGCCTGGGCTACATAGTGAATTCTGGATCAGGCTAAGCTGTCAGAGCCTGTCACCAAGGCCCTTCCAATGTCTGCCAGTCCCAGATTTCCACTGTTGGTAAACTGAACCACAATACAGAAGACAGCTTGGTATCAAAGCCAATGCTTTAATGAGTCTCCCTCAGAAGTGCTACCTGCCTCCGCTGCCCACAGCTCTTAGTGGATGAGAGCTGAGCTAGTTGCCCAGAGGCAGGGATTTGGAGACTAGGGATGGGCTTCTGGAGTGTAGTAGAGATCTATAGACTTCAAGCTGAACCTTCTTCTGGCATTCCTAGCAAAGCCACAAGGGGTTCCAGGGGTATGGGGGTCCCGATGGGCACAGGGTGGGTGCGTTCATGTTTGCGTAGATCACTGGCACTCAAGAAAGCTTTAGGACACTGGGAACAGGAATAGGGGCGTACAGAGCTGTGGGTGCGGCTATGCTTACGAAGCCCAGCCCTGTCTGAGAAGCTCTTACCACACTGAGTGCAGGGAAAGGGCCGGAGCTCTGGGTGTGAGCGCTCGTGCCTGCGTAGCAGTGTCAGTGTGGAGAAAGTTTCTTTGCACTCACGACACACAAACTGTGGGGGCTTCTCATCAGTCCCCTCACCCCCCACCTCTCCTGCATCTCCCAGGGTACTAGGCGCTTCCCCAACACCAGCATCCTGGCACTCCACATGTTCCACAGTCATGCCCACCACTTGCCACTGTGTGGCCACTACACCTCCAGACTCAGGCGGTAATCCTAGAAGCCCTGCTGGAGCATCTCCTATCCCTGCACCCGCCACAGGGGCAGCTGAGCCCTCACCTACGACACCTACAGGCAGTGCCAGTCCCAGCACCAACTCCTGCTGGGGGGTAGCTCCTGTAGTCTCGTTGCTTCTGTGGGTACGCTCATGCTTCCTGAGGCTGGATAACACCACAAAGGATTTCCCACAGGCATTACAGTGGAAAGGACGCTCGCCAGAGTGCATGCGGCTGTGCTTCGTGAGGCTAGCTCGCTCAGCAAATGCTCGCCCACACTCCTCACAGCGGAATGGCCGCTGTCCTGAGTGCACCAATGCATGCCGCTTGAGGTCCCAGGAAGCCACAAAAGTCTTGTCACACTGCAGGCACTTGAAGGGTCGGTCGCCAGTGTGTACTCGCCGATGCATGGCCAGGTCAGCAGGCTGCCGGAAGTCCTTGCCACATTTCTCGCAGCGGTAAGGCTTTACACCCTCGTGTGCACGCTGGTGACGGCGGAAGCTCGATGGATCAGAGAACATGCGGCCACACCGTGGGCACAGGAAGGGCTTCTCACCTGAATGTGTGCGCTCATGGCTTTGGTAAGAGCTGAGCTGTGTGAAGCCCTTCCCACAAGCCGGGCAGCGATAGGGTTTCTGGGCTGCATGGATACGCTGGTGGCATGTGAGGGAAGAGGATCGAGAGAAGCTTTTACCACACTCTGAGCAGAGGAAGGGGCGCTCACCCGTGTGGGACCTGTGGAATAAAGGAGGACCTGGTTAGATTGCAACAGACTCACTGGGAGAGCCCTATAATAGCCTGTCTGGGAGCTAATTCCCTAAGAGCCACAGAGCTCCACCACAGAGTAAGAAAGCCATAGGACTTCTTTCCTATGACCTACCCACATATGTCCATCCCCCAAGACCCAGCTGATGACTGGCTTCAAATACTGCCTCCTTTCCGGCTGTACTGGAACATAGGCCAATAAAGCCTTGCCCGCTCTCAGGATTCCATCTCTAGTTACTTAGCTCTGCCACCCAGCCTGATCCCTGTTCAACCAGGCTCTCCCATCTTTAGACAAGTGTTCTGCCGCAGCTCTTCCCATTTGCACTGTCTATTGAGATGCTAATTCCCACTTCTGTCTCCCAGCTGTATCTAGGATAGTACCTTTCATGGTTGCGTAAGTCCTTGAGCTCCGCATAGGCCTTGCCGCAGCGCTCGCAGCTGTAGGGTCGCAGGCCAGCATGGGTGCGCCGATGCTTGCGGAACACTGAAGGATCAGCAAAGCTCTTGCCGCAGTCAGAACAGGCATAGGGCCGCTCACCTGTGTGCCCACGCTGGTGGATCTTTAGTTTAGAGAGTGTGCCATAAGCCTTGGGGCAGTGTGTGCATCGGAAGGGCAGCTCACCAGCATGTGAGGCCAGGTGCACACGCAGGCACACTGGCTGCATGAAGCGGCGACCACACTCTGGGCATGGGAAGGGCTTCTCACCAGTGTGGCTGCGCCCATGGCTGCGTAGCTCAGGAGCTGTCTTGTAGGCTTTAGGGCACAGTGGGCAGGCATAGGGCCGGGGCTTGGCTACTGAAGCAGATACCTTGTCTCCACTGGCCTCCTCGGCCTTGGGCTCTGTATCCACCTTTGGCTGGACCTCGCTCACCTCCTCTGTGCAGTCTGTAGGTGTATGTGTAGCAGCATGGCGGGCTGCCCTGGGTGCATTTGGAAATGTCTTTGTACAAAACAGGCACTTATAACGGCGGCCAGAGCGCTTGTAGCAGGGGCCTGGGGATCTGGCCTCTGTAGCCTCCACTTCCATGGCCTTCTCTGCAAAAGAAGCAGAATTAGATCAAAACCATCCCTCTGTATTCTTCAAGGCTCCCCTCTTCACCAAAGCCTTCTCAAGATCTCAGAGGTGACCTTATCTTTAAGGAAAATATCACTTTCCTTTTCCATGTATGAATGTTTACTGGCCCATGCCTATGCTTGGTGCCTAAGGCTGTGAGCTACCATGTGGGTGCTGGGAATCAAACCTGAATGGTCTACAAGGACAGCAAGTACTTTAACCACTGAGCCATCTCTCCAGTCCCAAAGGTAACTGGATCAGACCCATACTTCCCATCTGGTGCTCCTCAGCCCAAACCACAGGACCTGTACATCCTTCCTACTAATGAGGCCCACCTTTGGTACTGCATTCAAGTCTCCCCTGTGATCTGGTCCTTAGGGGTAGAAATCAGTAAGTGAGGGCCAGCATCACAAAAGGACCAGCTCTATCTGCCCCTTAACCTGTTTTCTAAACCCTTGGCATTCCTGTAATGCCTACTAGGTTCCATTACCCTCACAATGTTCCTTTCTCAGTTCTACCCAAGGCCTTAAGATCTCCAAATGCTCAGCAAAGACAGACTTGGTCCAGAAAAAGGAGGAGCCAATGTTTAGACGGGGTGGTTGGCTATGTTTGGAGGTAATGGGTCTCCATTGTATGTTGGCCCAGTTCTGGAGGAGCAACTGCTCAGAGAATTCTGACCACTCATAGCTATAAGGCACGCCACCCCAGATAGGAATTTTGGTCCATTCTCTGCACTGGAGTCCTTTTTTAGTCCCAGCTCTAAAACTCTGGTAGGAGCTCACTCACTCTCAAGGCAGCCTGACCTACCGCTGACAGTCAGGGCCTCTTCCTCAGTCACAACTGATGTGTCTGAGTTAGCGAGGCCTCCTGGGATACTAGCTATTGCTGAGTCCCTACTTTCTGGCCAAGAGCCCAGACAACATCCACACAGCTGCTCCTAGGATCATAGTTGGGAAAAAATAGGATTAACAGCTGCATCAGTCTTAACACCCGCTCATCCTCCCAGAGGGATGAAGGGAAGAGGATTAGGGTAGATCCTCTTAAGAGGAGCTTAGATGTGGTGCTGGGGCAGGGGAGAGTGGGCGAGGAGAGCCAGGTGTGCCCAGAGGGTGGCAGGCCAAGGTGTGTGTTCAGACTTGTACGATCTGTTTACAGACCTGTGTCCTCATCTGTACACCACAGTAGCTGGGGTGGAGAAGGAGGATGGAGCCCATCCAAGAGGATGAGGGTGGGGTGGCAGTGGGGTTGGGGCCTATTCCAGAAAAGGTAATTATAGAAGCAGTTTCCCTGGCTGACCAATGGAGCCCCTGAAAGGCTCTGTAGAGTCAGCACCATACCAGGAAGCATTGGGGGTTGGGGCGGGAGAGTAAGATTTGAACCCAGGGCCCGATACAGGCCCGATACGTGTTCTACCACTGAGTCACAGCTCTAGCTTCCTAAATTTCCCCAAAAGAAACAAAAGAAAACAAAAGTTAGGCTGGGAGTGTAGGCCAGCAACAAAGTTCTTGACTGGCACAAATGAGGCTCTGCTTGCTTTATCCCTAGGGCAGCTCACACACACTAAGTACCCGCCAAGTCCCACAGCATCCTAACCTCTATCAGTACACAGAGTTCTGTGCAACCACGTATATTCTGAAGGCAAAACCATCCAGCTCCAAATCTATCCCTACCACTTCCCAGCCGATGTGACTTTTTGTTCAATTTACTGTGTTTCTCAGGGCCTCAGTTCTCTCCTCTGCAAAGCTGAGGTGATCAACAGCAGTACTAACACACGGACCGGGCTGTGTGAGGACAGGACGGGATCAGACTGCTTCTCTCAACTATGGAGTCTTATCAGAACTCATCAGCTGGGTGTGGCACCTGGCAGGATTCTTATACAGCCTGAAATAAGAAGCCCTGACCTCATTTTATAGATGAGAATGAGTTGAGTTCTGAGAGTAAATGACTTGTCAAGTCATACAGCTATGAAACTTAACATGGCTGAGCCTTAATGCTGGGGTTTAAAGTTTTTGAGCTCTTGCTCAGAAGTCTGGGATCAGACTGGAGAGATGCCTTCACAATTAAGAGCACTGACTGCTCTTTGAGAGGTCCGGAGTTCAATTCCCAGCAACCACATGGTGGCTCACAACCATCTGTAATGGGATCTGATGTCCTCTTCTGGAGTGTCTCAAGACAGCTACAGAGGACTCCTAGGAAGCATACCCTCAATCCTAATTCTTCTGAGTCTTAGTTCAAAGCCAGCCTGGACTACAGAGCAAGGTCTTAACTTAAAACAAAAAACAAAAAACAAGTGGTTGGAGAGATGGCTCTGTAGTTAAGAGACTTACTGCTCTTCCAGAGGGCCTGACTCCAGTTTCCACACCCACACTGAGTGGCTTACAACCACCTGCAACTTCAGCTCATAGGGATCTGATACTCTCTTCTGGCTCCTTGGGCATCTGTAGACAAGTCCAAACACAAATGAAGATTAAAAATAAATAAATAGGGGCTGGTGAGATGGCTCAGCGGGTAAGAGCACCCGACTGCTCTTCCGAAGGTGATAAGTTCAAATCCCAGCAACCACATGGTGGCTCACAACCATCCGTAATGAGAGCTGGCTCTCTCTTCTGGAGTGTCTGAAGACAGCTACAGTGTACTCACATATAATAAATAAAATAAATCTTTAAAATAAATAAATAAATAAATAACCCTTTTAAAAAAGGCAAACAAAAAGAACCATCATCTAATGAAGGTGACATGGACACTGCAATCTGTATTTTTACTTTTTTTTTTTCCTCGCTCCGGCCGGCCCCGCTCGCGCTGGTCGGCCCTGCTTGCTCAGTCCCTGCTCTCTCTGGTCCAAGGATTCATTTTTTATTCTTCATTAAGTACGCTGTAGCTGACTTCAGATGCACCAGGGAGGACGTCAGATCTCATTACAGGTGGTTGTAGGCCACCATGTGGTTGCTGGGATTTGAACTCATCACCTTTGGAAGAGCAGTCGGGTGCTCTTATCTGCTGAGCCATCTCGCCAGCCCAGTATTTTTACTTTTGTTGTTGTTGTATTTTTATATTATTTTATTATTATTTGTTTTTTTTTTCTTTTTTTTTGTGTTGGGGTGTGGGGGTTGAGACAGGGTTTCTCCGTGTAGCCCTGGCTGTCTAGGAAGTCACTCTATAGACCAGGCTGGCCTCAAACGCAGAAATCCGCTGGCCTCTGCCTCCCAAGAGCTGGGAATAAAGGCATGTGCTACCACCACCCATTGTATTTTTATTCTAAAAAAAAAAAAAAAAGAAAGAAAGAAAAAGTCAGAGGCCAGAGAGATATCTCAGTGGTTAAGAGCACAGGCTGCTCTTCTGAAGGTCCTGAGTTCAAATCCCAGCAACCACATGTGAGTTCAAAACTCACAACCATCTGTAATGAGATCTGACACCCTCTTCTGGTGTGTCTGAAGACAGCTGCAGTGTAGTTACATATAATAAATAAATCTTAAAAAAAGTCACATGCCTGGCATGGTGGCACATGCCTTTAATCCCAGCACTTGGGAGGCAGAGGCAGGTGAATTTCTGAGTTTGAGATCAGCCTGGTCTATAGAGTGAGTTCCAGAACAGCCAGGGCTACACAGAGAAACCCTGTCTCAAAAAACAAACAAACAAACAAACAAAAAGTCACAGGCCAGAGAGATTGCTAAGCAGAGCACTCACTGGTCTTCTAGAACAATGGTGCTCAACCAGTGGGTCTCCAATGGCTTTGACAGGAGTCACCTAAGACCACCCGAAAACACAGTATTTACATTAGAATTCATAACAGTAGCAAATTACAGTTAGGAAGCAGTGGGGTCACCGCAACATATTATATAAAGGGCAGCAGCATTAGGAAGCTGAGAAGCACTGGACTAGAAGCTATGAATTCAGTTCGACAGCTCACAGTGGTCAGGCTCCAATGGATCAGACACCCCCCACCCCCAACCCTACTGTTGCTACTCCCTAGTCCTTTTCTCCTCCTCCTTTTTTTTTCTTCTGGTTTTTCAAGACAGGGTTTCTCTATAGCCCTGGCTGTCCTCAAACTCAGAGGTCCACCTGCCTTAGCCTCCCCAGTGCTAGGACTATAGGTGTGTGGCACCAAGCATATTTATTTGTATGTGTGTAGGTATGCAGAGAACAACTGGGAGTCAGCTTTTTTCCCAACTTGTTGAGGTGGGTGGGGTCTCTCTTACTGTTGCTACACTGTGTACTCCAAGCTAGTTTGTTGACAGGCCTCTGTAGTACATCCCCCTATAGCAGTGCTGGATTACAGATGTGTGCCACCAAATCTACCTTTGGCCTGGGTTTGGGGGCTTGAACTCAGGTTGTCAGGTTTGTATGGCTAGTGTTTTAACCGGCCAAACCATCTCTGCAACCCTGAAACTGGTACTTTAAACAAACTCTCACCATTCCAACTAACAGGTAAGAACTAGATATGTGAGCCAGGATATAAAAGGGGAAAGTACTGCCTGACAGTGTGAGGCACTGGGTTCTACTCAGAAACACAAACAAAAGAAAGAAACAGAGAGAGAGAGAGAGAGAGAGAGAGAGAGAGAGAGAGAAAGAGAGAGAGAGAAGACACATCTCTTAGGTCTTCAAGTACGTCTAGGAGGGAATCATTTTTACTACAACTCTATATAAAATCCTCACAAGGTAGAAGAGTACACAGCTAATTAAGATGCCCAAAGTCAAAGCTCAGCTCTTCCAACCCTGGAGCTGGCGCTGGAGCTGGAGCTGGCGCTGGAGCTGGCGCTGGCGCTGGAGCTGGCGCTGGAGTCTATGATCACTCTTTGCTCACTTAAAATTCTTCAGCAAAATCAGGACACTTCCCAGGACAAAGATCAGCACTTCTCTCTAACCCATCTCTCCCTCTCAGCTCTGTCCAATTCCTCACTTCCACCACTAGGCTCCACACCTCCAGGCCTGTCTTCATTCTAGACTCCAGTTCCTTCCAACCTCAGGTCATTTATACTAGCAGTCCTACAGTGGGAACTGCTACCCCTCAGTCTCCTGAGGACCTCTGTATCTCTGTATTTAACTCCTTGGTTATTTTGGGTCTTGCTCCCACACACTTCCTCTATTAAGGCTGTCTTTCTTTTTTTCTTTAAAAACTGTATTTCCTCTCTTCCTGTCTGTGTATGCGCATTCATTAGAGGGTGTCGAGGTGCACGGTCAGTTCTCTCCTGTTCCTATATGGCTCTAAGAAGCAAAACTCAGGTCACCAAGCTTGGTCATCTCTCTCCCTCTAAGAAGGCTTTCCTGGGTGCTGGAGAGATGGCACAGTAGTTAAGAGTAATTTTTCTTGTTCCAGAGGACACAGATTCCATTCCTATTATCCACAAGGTGGCTCACAAACACCTACAACTCCATTTACAGGCATCAGGCATACACTTGGTTTACACACATACATGTAAGCATAACACTCATACACATAAAAATAATGTTTTCTTGTCTACCTTTTTGGAGGGGGTGTGCAGGATCTTACTATATAGCTCAGGCTGGTCTTGATTCTTCTTCCTGCCTTAGCCCCCTCAGTGTTGGGATTACAGGTGTGAATCCTGTACTTGGCTCAATTTCTTTCTTTGTAGCACTGTTTGGAATTTTTAGCTTTGAGACAAAGTTTCACTACTTAGCCTCAGCTGGCCTGGAACTCTCTCCTGAGTGCTAGAATGTCACTATGTGCACCACCACACCTCATACACTCCTTTCAGATAATGTTTATCCTAACTACATTTTAACTTCAAAAACCTTTTTTTTTTTTAAACCGTGCAGGCTTCCTGCTGTGGACCAGACATCACATGTATTTTATGCACACTGAACTGACTTCTCAAGTTCACGTCCTGATGCCTTCCTTAGAAGCCTGTTATAGCTGAGTATCTGTCTTCTAAAATTCTTCTGTTGAAGCTCTAACCTCCCTCATGACTATGTTTGCAAACAAGGTCTTTTCAGAAGTAACTAAATAAAGCCCTAAGAGGAGACCTTCAGGCGGGAAGGTTAGGTTCATGTTCTTGGGGCTAGCAAGATGGCCCAGTAGGTAAAGGTGTTTTCTGTCAAGGCTGACAACCTGAGTTGTATCCTCAGGACCCACATGGTGGAAAGACAGAACCAATTCCATAAGTTGTTCTCTGACCTCCACACATGTACTACAAAAACACAGGAGATAAAATAAAATACTAACCATGTCTTTAAGATAAGAGATAACACAGAAAAGCCAGGCAATTACATAGACTTAGCTGGTATTTGAAGCCAAGTAGTCAGATATGGACATTTCTGCCATCTGTCCCCTTGACTATTGTAGCACTAGCATATGTTATTATTTGGTTATTAATTTTTCACCTCCAGCACTCGGATCCAGGGAACTTTGTTCTATGCACTTGTTACTCCAAAACTGGTGACCGAAAGCAACCTTCTGGTGGAATTCACACCCAGGTCTATAGCCTCTGCCTCTTCCATTGTAGAAGTTGTGAGAGTCAGTCACCAACTATTTATTAATTTAAATGCCTCGTCTTTACAAGGTCACATGGTTCAAGTATCACCCTAGTACTCCAATTTGTTTACTGTTGTGATGAAACCCAATGAGAGAGATGACATTTTAATTTCTCACAAGTTAATGAGACTCAGTGTCCCCAAAGCTGGGGTTGAGGGTGCAGCGCAGGTGTGGTAAAAAAAAAAAAAAAAAAAAAAAAGAGGTATCTACATATAAGCCTCAAATAAGTCAACATATAAGCCTCCCAAACCTTGAGCCCTTTGATGAATTGATGGAACTGTGTTGTGGTGAATATTTAATGATATCCTAGGCCTAACAGTAAGCTCACATGATCCCATTTTCCACCCTCAGTTTCTGTGGCAGTGTCCCTCTCTGGTCAGCAACCTAAGCTCCATCAACAATTCAAACTTTACCACCTCCATATGCAATTCCCTTTGCCCGGGAGCCAGCCCTCGTTTTCCTTCTCCCACGGGAAGATACTTGCATGCTATCAATACTCCATTCCCCACAAGAATAATAAGGAGCCAGGCGGTGGTGGCGCACGCCTTTAATCCCAGCACTAGGGAGGCGGAGGCGGAGGCAGGCGGATTTCTGAGTTCAAGGCCAGCCTGGTCTACAAAGTGAGTTCCAGGACAGCCAGGGCTATACAGAGAAACCCTGTCTCGAAAAACAAACAAACAAACAAACAAACAAACAAAAGAATAATAACGAGCAGTAAGATGAGGGATGCATCGCGCTCGGGGCCTCAATTTCGTCAGTGGGATAGGGTCCCTGAAGCATACGGGAGTTTGCAGGGCAGTAGGGCCTACCAGACTCTCTGAGGAGGGACAAGACCTGCAGAAACCCAGCGCTCCTCGCTCTCTGCAACCGTGTTTGTGCGGGTGTCCTCCCCAGACAGGCAGCCCCCGCAGAGCGGGGCTGGACGCTGACTCATTTGGGACTAAACCCTAGGATAACGTGGCTTCGGCGAGCGGAACAGGACAGAATGAATGAAGAAGGAAGGCACGAAGAAATGAATGGACCGAGGATCCTGAGCAGGACAAAGACCTGCAAGATGGCGTTCTTTAGGACCGCGGGAGGGGCGGGCCGAACCTCGGGCTGGGAGGGGGGCGCGCAGCCGCCAAGGACTCGGCGACAAGGCCCTCGCCACCCAGACAAAAGCCCGGAACGTGGCGGACTCTAGGACCCCCGGGTCCGCGCGGAGCAGGGCCGGCAGTCGCGTCCGCTGAGTCTGGGCAGCTACAGCGCTGACCGCCGGGCACCGGGCGGGTTCTAGGACCTGCTGGGCCCGCAGCCCGCCCGAGGCCGCTCACGGCTCGCCCCGCCCGGGATGCTCGCGCCTGGTCAATTCCATCCGCTAGGCAGCACACGGGAAGCCCGGAGCTCCTCAAACGGCGTCGGGGCCCGCTGCCCGAGCCCCCGAGACTTCCCGCCGGCGTGTCCTACCTGGCTCGGTTCTCTCAGGCTGCGCAGCTTCGGTGGCGGTGCCCGGCGCCGACGGAGCTCGGGACAGTCGGAGAGGGGCAGGCGCTAGGACCCGGCGGGAGGGAGGGGAGGGCAGAGGCGGGGCCGCCGGGCAGACGGCGGAAGTGGAAGGCCGCCTCCCTTGCTCGGGAGGAAGGAAAAACTTAGGGAAGCAGCCCCGAGCCTGCGGAAGCAGAGAAGTATCTTGCGAAGGGTTCCTGGGTGCTGAGGGCCTGGGACGCCGGGCCGATTGACGGGGACACCCGCCAAGTCGCCGGAAGCGTCTGCGGGAACTAGGAGGTGGGACGATCCGGACAGGGTTCTCGGGCTTTGTGGTGCCCGGGTCCACGTCTATTCCACATTTCCTCTAACCGCGAGGAGAGGACTCAGCGAGGATTCCTCCACGCCAGCCCTGGGAAGAGGCTTTTATGGAACCTCGTGGAAAGTGTCACCAAAACGCCGTAGCCAGGGCCGCAGGGTCTTTCCTATGACCGTGCCGCCCGATTAAGCACGCGAAGGGTTTCAGCAGCTCAGGACGGAAGTGGGGCTTAGATTCACCCGAACGCCGCGCCGACCTGCGTGGGCGGTGGCGCTCACGCTGCCTGCGAGCTCCAGCATCCTTGATTGCTCCGAGCTCGAGGCTGGCCCGGGCTGCAGAGTTAGACCCAGTCTCAAAACAACAAAAAGAAAGCAAAACAGTCGGGCCCACCCGGAACCTAGGAACCTAGCGCCGGAAGCGTGTCCGTGTGGAAACACTGCCCGCGGGAGGGACAGGAAGTGTTCCTGGGCGGAAGTTTCGCGGGGAAGTATTAGCACCTAGGACACTTCCTGGTTCCTGGTAACAATAGGAAGTGTCCGCGGAACTGGGCTAGACTCAGGGTTCATACCAGCTGCCCCTGCTCCCCCTACCTCGTCCTTTGTCCCGCGTCTTTCCCTCAGCTACCACTCCCGGGAACCCTGGCTGAGTGTGCGTGTGTATGGGCTCGAGAACCCTCGCACCAGCCACCACCTAGGGCTCGCGGCTGCAGTTAGGGTAAGGGTCCCAGTGCGCAGGCGCGCTCCCGTTCACGACCTCCAACGGACGCGCCGGCGGCGGGAACCAGAAGGCACTCCTGGTGCGAGGTAGGGATCTAGAGAAGAAATTGGCAGAAAAGACTAATGACTCTAGAGGAATGTGATGGTGGTTGGTTAGGAAAGGGGGACTCGAGTGAAGGAGTTTTGAGAAGTGAGAATTCTGGGAACAGGCTCAGCTAGTGAGATTAGGAATAGTTGTGCTAGGGTCCCAGGAGACCAGCCAGCTTCAGAGAAAGGCCAGATGATGTGGCAGAAATGAATAGCTGCTACTGGTTTTGGAATGAAGGTTGCCTCTTGAAGTGAGTTTATGTAAAAAACGAGGTAACACGGCGTTGGATTTAGTGGCATACTTACAAGCTTACTGTGGTGTCTCACGATTCTAGTCCCAGCTTGGGAAGCGAGGGCTACATAGTGAGACCCTGTCTGAAATGTCACCTACCCACCCACCCCAAATACACTTGTGTAACAACAGTGCTTGACACATGGTACTGTCCAGCATGAGTTGCTATCATAATTTAGAGAGAAAGTAGAAGAGGAAATGAAAAGTGTTGGAGACAGCAAGGTAAGGTAGGCAGGGGATAGAAAAGGCAGAGGATAAAAGGAACTTTCAACCTGAAATGGAATGGGATTAAATGTACTTAAAGGAAGTAAAACTAACACCTAACAGGGAAACTGTGTGATGCTGAAAAGGCTAAAGCCAGGGTCGTAAGAGGGCCTCTACCTTCTACAGAGGTGACCACTGAAGAAAGCAGCTGCTCTGCCGTTCTTTTCAGACCACTCAGTTTAGCTGAAGAGTGAAGAAAGAAGGGTTGCACTTCTGTTACTGTAAGGCCTGGCCAACTGTCACCTTCAATCTTAACTCTCTGGAGTCTGAGGTAGGAAAATCCATAAGTGTGAAACTAGTTTGGGCGACTGAGGGAATCCCAGAGCAGCTTGAACTTTACAGTGAACTGAGACCATATCTCAAAAACAAATAGTTCTGGTTCATTGTTAAAAAACAAACAAAAGAAAAAGAAAAAAAAAACTCATAGATTCTGTTAGGTTGTTCCAGAATGATAGAGTTCAAAGCCTGAAGAACAATAAGATCAATTATATATAATGTAAAAAACAAAATCAAGTCTGTCTAGGCTCCAGATTTTAGTTTCCTTATTTCTCTCGGGCTCTAGAGATGACTTAAGCCTGGGGGAACTTTTCTAGAAGTTTGTGCATAGTGAAGCTTTCTGAACATACCTCCAGACCTAAGAGAGAGCAGGTCCCTTAGCACGGATGGTTAGGGAACTTCTTTGCAACCTGCTTTAGTAACCAATAAACAAAACTGACTGGATCCTTTCTTCTGACTACTGTTCCCTCTTTCTAGGCCTTGGCCCTTCTGCAGAGAGAATGCTGCTGCCACTTGTCTGTCCCTCCTGAACCTCCTGGGTTTTCTACCGCTTTGCCCCATGGAGGACATGCCCCTCTCATTCAGTTGCTCGGACTGCCAGCGCCACTTTCCTAACCTCCCAGAACTGGCACGGCATCGAGAACTGCGCCATTCATCTGCTAAGGACAGGGAGGAAGCTGATGGCATCCCTCACCCCTATGGCAGTCACCCAGAGAACTTGGCCAACCACCAGAGGAACCATGAGACTGGTCTTTTCCCCTGTACTACCTGTGGCAGGGATTTTTCTAATTGCTTGGCCCTCCAGAGCCATATGAGGACTCATGCTCCTGAGAGCCACCGAAGGCACGGGCCCCCACATGCCAGGGAAACCGCTCCACACCTTCAGAGTGAGACCATGGCTTCTGAGTCCTGGGCTCAGAGGCTTGGATCTGGGGAAGGCTGGGAAAATCAGACAAAGTTGGTACGAGAGACACATGACTGGGAATCTGGAGCTGACTCCAGGGCAGCTTCAGAGACATGGGAAGATCCACCTACCAAACAAAGACAAGACTTAGAAATGCAGCCAGATTCTAAAGGAGGTACAGCGGACTGGGTGCCCACTGTCAATTCCGATGGAGCACCACCACTCCCCACTCCAGCAAGCAACCTCCTTAGCAATTTGGAACAGTATTTGGCTGAGTCAGTGGTGAACTTCACAGAGGCCCAGGAGCCCACTGAGCCTCTTCCTACTGAGGGGGAGCGAAGGTACAAGTGTAGTGAGTGTGGGAAGACCTATAAACATGCCGGAAGCCTCACTAACCACCGCCAGAGCCACACTCGGGGCGTCTACCCTTGTGCCATCTGTTTCAAGGAGTTCTCTAACCTCATGGCCCTGAAGAATCACTCGAGACTCCATGCCCAGTACCGGCCTTACCACTGTCCTCACTGCCCCCGTGCCTTTCGGCTCCCCAGGGATCTGCTGGAACATCAGCAGTCCCATGAGGGGCTAAGGCAGGAACAACCATGGGAAGACAAAGAGATGCCTACCACAAATGGACACGCAGATGAGAGGGGCTGGGGTCAGCTGTCTAAAACAGGGTTGTTGAATGGTTCTGGGGAGCTCAGCTCTTCTGGACAGCTAGAAGATGGTGCCTCAGAGGAGTATCGACCTTTCTGTTGTGGGGACTGTGGCCGTACCTACCGTCATGCAGGTAGTCTCATCAACCATCGAAAGAGCCACCAAACAGGTGTCTACCCCTGTTCCATTTGTTCTAAGCAGCTATTCAATGCGGCTGCTCTGAAAAACCATATTCGTGCTCATCATAGACCCCGACAAGGAGCTGGGGAAGGTGGTCAGTCATCAGTGTCCTCAACTGCTCTTACGTCAGCAGAAAAGACTCCAAAAGAGGATGAGGTCCCCACTGCCAGCCTGGACCATCGTCCCTATAAGTGTAATGAGTGTGGTCGGGCTTACCGCCACAGAGGGAGCCTGGTGAACCACCGCCACAGCCACCGGACAGGAGAGTACCAGTGTTCACTCTGTCCTAGAAAATACCCCAACCTTATGGCTCTGCGCAACCATGTGCGGGTACATTGCAAGGCTACACGCCGAAGTACAGATCCAGGGACTGAAGGTTCACCCAGCCCTGTTAAGAAAGAACAACTGGACCCAGTGGGAATAGAAGCAGCATTCCACGAAGACAAGGAACATGTATGCAAACGTGAAGAAGAGAACACCAGTAACTCTCCAACAGCAGATAGGACAGTGCCACAGGTGTGTAGCATTTGTGGGATGTTGTTTGAAGATCTCAAAAGTCTCGAACATCATAGCATGACCCACAGGGAAGGAGAAAAAAGCAGGACAGACAGCACGGTGTCACCAACTAGAACATTTGCTTGCCAAGACTGTGGCAAGAGCTATCGCCACTCAGGCAGCCTTATTAACCACAGGCAGACCCACCAGACAGGAGACTTCAGTTGTGGGGCCTGTGCCAAGCACTTCCACACCATGGCTGCTATGAAAAGCCATTTACGGCGTCATAGTCGGCAGTGGAACAGAAGGCATCAGAAACAAGATAGTAGAAGTACAGGTGAAGAAGCAGCCAAACTCCCACCTGGGGGTGCCTGGACCCTGAAGTTGGAAAACGATGAGGACCCAGATTCTTCCCAAGATCCTTTGGGAGAAAGTCCTTGTGAAACTGAAGACAACCTGGAAAGGGATGGGGACTGTCTGCAGGCTGGATCTAGAGGCAACAAATGTGTGCTTAAAAAGGAGGAAGCCTGTTTTCTGGGTGATAAAGAGGGCACTGAGGAAGGACTAGAAGAGAAAGAGGCCTGTTTCCTTGACGACCTAGGCACCCCAGGTGATGAGCACAGTGAACCTGGCTTCTGTGGTAGCCTCCCTGGGATGGACAGTGACCAGAAGAGGGGCGTTTGCCAGTCTGACTCCTCCTCCCACCCTGCTGACGCTGACACTGTTTGGAAGGCCACAACCACTCACACATGTTCCGACTGTGGGGATTCTTTCTCCCATGCTGCTGGCCTGTTGAGCCATAGGTCCTGCCACCCTCCAGGCATCTATCAATGCTCTCTCTGTCCAAAGGAATTTGATTCTCTGCCTGCCCTTCGCAGTCACTTCCAGACCCATCGGCCAGGGGAAGTAGCCTCAGCACAGCCCTTCCTCTGCTGCCTGTGTGGTATGATCTTTCCTGGGAGGACTGGCTACAGGCGTCACCTGCGCCAGGCTCATGGAGCTTCTGCCATGACTGAGGGCTCAGAAGAAGAGGAGGAAGGCACAGCAGAAACAGCCTCTACCCATAGTCCTCCCCTACAACTCTCAGAAGCAGAGCTGCTGAATCAACTGCAGCGTGAGGTGGAAGCTCTAGATGGAGCAGGTTATGGTCATATTTGTGGTTGCTGTGGTCAGACCTATGATGACCTGGGGAGCCTGGAGCGTCACCACCAAAGTCAAAGTTCCAGCAGTAGGACAGAGAATGTTCCTAGCCATTTGGAAGGAGCAGGTGATGCAACAGAAATGGTTGCAGATCATGGCTTTGAGGGCACAGTGACCTCCATCTCAGAAGAAGGTGGGGACACAAAGTCTGAAGAGGGAGTGGGTGGCACAGTTGCAGACAGCCTTTGCATGCAGGCTGGTGAAAGCTTTCTGGAGTCCCACCCTCGCCCTTTCCAATGTAACCAGTGTGGCAAGACCTATCGCCACGGAGGCAGCTTGGTGAACCACCGAAAGATCCACCAGACAGGTGATTTCATCTGTCCTGTCTGTTCCCGCTGCTACCCCAATCTGGCTGCCTACCGGAATCATCTGCGGAATCACCCTCGCTGCAAAGGCTCTGAGCCCCAAATGGGGCCCATCTCAGAAGCACGAGGCTGCAGTGAACCCCAGAATGCAGCAGAGGCAGGGCAGGAGCAGGCTGTCATAGGGCAACTCCAGGAAGAGCTTAAAGTGGAGCCCTTGGAGGAGCTGGCAGGTGTCAAAGAAGAAGTGTGGGAGGAGACCACTGTAAAGGAGGAGGAACTGGAACAGGAGTTAGAGACCGGCTGTCAGACTGAGGTTACCTCTGAGCGGCCCTTTAGCTGTGAAGTATGTGGCCGCACCTACAAGCATGCTGGCAGCCTTATCAATCACCGGCAGAGCCACCAGACTGGCCACTTTGGCTGCCAGGCTTGCTCCAAGGGTTTCTCAAACCTCATGTCACTCAAGAACCACCGGCGCATCCATGCAGACCCTCGACATTTTTGCTGCAGTGAATGTGGGAAAGCCTTTCGCCTGCGGAAGCAGCTGGCCAACCACCAGCGAGTCCATGCTGAGCGACGCAGGAGTAGGGGTACCCAGAAACTGACTCGTGAGGACCGGCCTTTCAGATGTGGGCAGTGTGGCCGGACTTACCGCCATGCTGGCAGTCTCCTGAACCACCAGTGCAACCCTGAGGCCGGCCGTTACAGCTGCCCTTTCTGTTGTAAGACCTATTCCAACCGCACAGCCCTGAAAGACCATCAGAGGCTACATTCTGATAGTCAACGGAGGCAACAGTCAAGATGTCCCCAGAGAGCAGCAGCTATACGTTGTACCCTATGTGGCTGTGGCTTTTCTGGCCAGGGATCTCTAGAGCAGCATCTACGAGAGCATGAGGACACCAAACTAGAGGTAGCCAGTGGCCAGGGAGGCCAACACGGTACAGAAGTCAGTGAGGAGAACCTTGATGATGACTGGGGACTGGAGGGCAGGTCAGATGGTACTGAGTCAGTACTGCAGGTGGAACATGAAACCACGAGGCCTCAGGAGCACGGTCAGAGTCCCAGAAGGCCAGCATGTTCAGAAGTCACAGAGTCCACACAGGAGGTGGGGAAAGTAGATGGGAGTCAAGGGGACAGGGGACAAATGAACCACAATGGTGCCTGGGTTCTTCAGGATCAGTTAACCAAGCCTGAAGGTAAGTCCAGGAATCCTTGTCACCTCTCTGAGAACCAGTCCAATGGTCCTACTCTAAGATATGCGGATAGCTGGAATGGTGCAGACAGCAGCTCTCAACTCCAACCAGAGAGCCACTGCTGCAGCCAGTGTGGCAAGACCTACTGCCAGCCTGATGGCCTCTTGAACCCCAGCATCAACAGGAAACACTGTCACAGTTGTTTGCTCTGTTCCAAAGAGTTGTTGAATCCTGTGACTACTAAGATTCACAACCACACTACTGCCCAGAGCTTTGCTTGTAGTAACTGTAGCAAAGTGTTTGAGTCCCACAGTGATCTGGCCAAACACATGAAGACTCATGCTGTTGAGCACAGTCATCTGTCAAGTCAGATGGAGACCAGAGATCCACAAGATAGGATGGCAGAGGTGGGTCTTCCTGGTCCAGGGAAAGCTCAGGAGGCCCCATCAGGACTTCCTAGAGACCCAGAAGAGAATGGGGAGCCAGCTAATGGAGGACAAGGAATAAATTTGACAGCAGCTGACAACAAGGAACGTCCCTTTTGCTGTACTCAGTGTGGGCGTTCATACCGCCATGCCGGTAGCCTGCTGAATCACCAGAAGGCCCACACAATTGGACTCTACCCCTGTTCCCTGTGTCCCAAACTTCTGCCTAACCTGCTGTCTCTCAAGAACCACAGCAGGACCCACACGGACCCCAAGCGCTACAGCTGCAACATCTGTGGCAAGGCTTTCCGAACCGCTGCCCGGCTTCAGGGCCATGGACGGGTCCATGCACCCCAGGAGGGACCATTCACTTGTTCTCATTGTCCTCGCCGCTTCCGCCACCGAATCAGCTTCCTGCGACACCAGCAGCAGCACCAGGAAGAGTGGACAGTGTCTAGCTCAGGTATGTGGGGTGAGTTGGTTGGGCAGAGNTCTGTGGCAAGGCTTTCCGAACCGCTGCCCGGCTTCAGGGCCATGGACGGGTCCATGCACCCCAGGAGGGACCATTCACTTGTTCTCATTGTCCTCGCCGCTTCCGCCACCGAATCAGCTTCCTGCGACACCAGCAGCAGCACCAGGAAGAGTGGACAGTGTCTAGCTCAGGTATGTGGGGTGAGTTGGTTGGGCAGAGGATTGAGAGGATCCAGAAAGAGGTGGGCACAGAGGAGAGAAAGCATGACCCAGAGCAGGTAAGGGAAGCAAGCAGAAAAGAGAGTCAAGTTGAGTGTGAGTGGTAGGAGGCCTGAACATGAACTGAAAGGCCTGGCTGCCTTGGAGCCGCTGAGGTATGAACCTTGCCTGCGTTAGGGAGATGGATGCCTGGGTAGGTTGGGCAGTGGTGTGGACTCTTATGTAACCAGTGAGCATCTGAGAATCCTGATTTAGTCAGTGACAGTTTCCAGAGGAAAAGAATGGAACCATGGGCCTTGCTTAGGCTCTGGTCTTTCCTAGAGTGGGCAAGAAGCCAGGGAGTAAGGAGAAAGGTGAAGGATTGCAGACTCGTGGGTTGTCATACAGATAGTGGTCTACAGGTCTAAGGCAGAGGTGGGCTTTTCTGCTCAGCTGGTGACTTCTAACTGGCTACTCTGTCTTTACTGTCGACTTACTTAGCCAGTTTGCTGGGTCATTGGCCAATACTCATTCTTCTGTCTCCTCCCCCTATAGTTTGTCTCTGCCTTTTTTCTTTTCTTTTCTTTCTTTCTTTTTTTTTTTTTTTTTTTTTTTTTTTTTTTTTTTTTTTTTTTTTTTTTTTTTTTTTTTTTTTTTTGAGACAGGGTTTCTCTGTGTAGCCCTGGCTGTCCTGGAACTCACTCTGTAGACCAGGCTGGTCTCGAACTCAGAAATTCACCTGCCTCTGCCTCCCGAGTGCTGGGAGGTGTGTGCCACCACCGCCCCGCTACTTTTTTTTTTTAAGATTTGTTTATTATTATATCTAAGTACACTATAGCTGTCTTCAGACACAGCAGAAGAGGGCATCAGATCTCATTACAGATGGTTGTGAGTCACCATGTGGCTGCTGGGATTTGAACTCAGGACCTTTGGAAGAGCGGTCAATGCTCTTAACCACTGAGCCATCTCTCCAGCCCCCTCAGCCTTTTTTCTTGAAAGTGAGGCCTCAGGCGGATTTCTGAGTTCAGTCGAGGCCAGCCTGGTCTACAAAGTGAGTTCCAGGACAGCCAGGGCTACAAAGAGAAACCGTCTCGAAAAACCAAAAAAAAAAAAAAAAAAAAGAAGGCCTCTGCTCCTTCCTGTGAGTGCTGCACTACATCTTTGTGTTCGTTCTTTTAGTTACTCTTCTCCTCCTCCTGCTACAGATTTTATAGGAGCTAACCAAACTACTCTCTCTGCCAGCACTTCCCCCAACACACCCCTTTTAACTGAAGGACTGACTCACAAATAATTGTTTCTTTGAAGCCAGGCCCAGTTGAGCAGCAACAGTCATTAGTCCTTATCTCTCATCCTCTATCACAGTGAATCTCTGGTAAACTGGTCTCCACCCAGCCCACTGAAGGGTAAGGATGTGGAGGCATGGGCAGTATGTACTCAGCAAGCTGTAAGCTCATTTTCCACATCTAGAGAGGAAACTGTTCCATATATAGCCACCAAGGGTGATGTCCCTGAAATGGTATGCCCTTGCCCAGCGCTTGACTGGGAAGGACAGAATAGTGGTGATGGATGGTTCCTGAGATGGCTTTCTTGTAACTTCAGGTACAATGAGCCAGGGGCCTGTTAGCCAAGGCTGCAAATCTAACTGGAAGTTCTAGGACTCCTGGGCTTGTGAGGGAAAGATGCTGGGCATGGTGAGATCTGGGGCCTCACAAACAGGATGCAAAGGCTTGAATGCTTAGCCATTTATTCATTCAGCCTCTTGCCCTTCTCTGTGCTCTCGGGCATGTCGGGAATGGCCTTCGGGGCTGAGAGGTGGTGTAGGCCTCCCTCAGCGTCCTCCTCTCCTCTCCACAGGAGTCCCAGTGGCACCAGCAGCGAGCAGAGAGGACTCCTCTACAGCCTTGCTTCCGAGCCCCTCACCCCAGTGGCCTGCGGACCTCAACCTCTCCCTCTGAACGGCAGGTCTCCAAAGAACAGTTCGCTGAAATATGGGGTGCAGGCAGGGAGAGGCTTGCTCTCCACATTTTGCTCAGGAGTTGCTTGGGCATCCCCATCTCCTCTTCCCAGGAAGAGGACCCTAATCTGGCATTTTTTTTCCCCGAGGAGGGCATGAGGTAGTCTTCATGTCTGTGCCCATGAAGCATGAAGGATCTCCTTCCCAACCCTTTGTCACCATGTTCTTCCAGGGCCAGACTCTGCCAAAATGCAGAGAGCCAGATTCTCACCCAGGGAGAGGCAGATCAGAGAGTGCCATAGGTGGGGAAGCTGCCTGTGGCAGGGGAGCCTTTTACTATAGTTTGTAACTTATTTTCTAAAATCTATTTTGTAACAATTTAAGTTTTAAAAAAGGAAAATTGCTCCCCAAACCCCCCAACCCCCAAGGAAAAAAAAAAACAACTTTTTTTTTTTTTTCACAACAGTTACTGGTGTGGTTATATCTGAAGGATTGACTAGGGAATACTGGAGACATCTCTGTTGGAAAGCAGAGCTTGGGGAGCGGGGTCATAGCACAGATGTAAAGCATTTCTGGGCAGGCTCATTCCCAGCCAGCCAGCCAGCCAGCCAGCTGTTGGACCTGCCTCAGGGCTGGGAACCACAAGCCTGGGAGGGGAGGGGCAGGGGTGTAGAATTGGGTGTTGACGTGGGAGTTGCCTGGCGTTTCTGGCGTCCTGTGAGTAAATTAGAGTCACCAGTCAACAACTGGCTGGTTGGCCTGTGAAGGAGAGGAAGAAAATTAGTTTGGCCCCGTCCCTATAGCCTTCTTACTTCCTTTGAAGAAGCAAGATCTGTCTTGGCCCCTATGGTGTATGGGAGACTGAAAGACCAAGAAGCTGAGACCCCTGCTTCGTAAAAGTCAATGTGGGTCTGACTGTTGCTGTCCTCTACCCCAGGCAGCTAAGACGAGTGACAACAGGTTTCCCCTAGGTGGGAGCGGAGGCTAAAGAAGAA
Source organism: Mus minutoides (assembly GCA_902729485.2). Classification (NCBI taxonomy): domain Eukaryota; kingdom Metazoa; phylum Chordata; class Mammalia; order Rodentia; family Muridae; genus Mus; species Mus minutoides. Next base: position 277,798 of record LR753442.1, on the reverse strand, counting down.
GAGGGAACATACTCGAGTTGACCAGGCAGCTTCCAGTCTCAGCCTCAGGCTCTGGCTCCTCAGCGAAGTAGACCTGCCAGTCTAGATTGCTGACCCAGTCCTCGTAGGCAGAGAGTGCTGCAAAAACTGCAGGCTTTGCAGAGCCTTGGCAGGTGTCTCCAAAGCTGTGCAGTCCAACCAGGAACCACGTGCCCCTGACCTCATGTACAAGTGGTGCCCCAGAGAGGCCCTGTTAGGGAGCAGGTTACACTTGGTAACTTCCTGCAGCAGGTAGAAGGGGCTTAGGAACTGTTTGGGGGCTAGCTGGCACAGAAGGGTTTGAGGTGAGAAGCAGGGCTAGCAGCCAAGCCTGGCAGAAAGTGTTCATGCACTGCGGGATGAGAGAATGCCAGGGGTCTGCTGGGTAAGGATTGGAAATTTGAACTCACCTCACAGTGAGGGGGCTCACCCACGACAGTGGTGCATACCATCCCTGGAAGAATGGGGATGCCTGTGCCCCCAGGAGCTGCATACTGTCTGCTACAGGTTATCGGCCCCAGGACTGTCACAGGTACTGTCTGGGGGTAGTTGATGCCTATAAGCAAAGGCAGAGCCTAGATGCTTCAGTTGCCTCCAGGTTCAATGGACAGATGTCAAGGTCCCCGTTCCTATGTACCTGCTTCTTGGGTCAGCCCGAGAACCCAGCCATGTTCACCATCAGGCAGGTGGTGGTCAGCATAGGGCAAGCAGAGGGGCCTTAGGCCAGGGCCCAGTGTCACAGGCTGAGCCAGCAGCAGGAAGGCCACATCATAGCCACCTTCTGGGTGGGTGTAGGCCCCGTGCAGAATGAGTTGCTTCAAGCCCCATTCCTCTGGTCCAGCCCCCAGGCCTACACTCCATTCCTCTAGGGTTTGGCGCCTGTGTTGAGAGGCAGGGTTGACAGCACTGAGTGACAGAGCTGAGACAAGGGGCACAAAGGAGAGAGACATAAGGCTCACCCGATAAAGCAGTGAGCAGCAGTCAGCACCACCACCTCTGATACCAGGGCTCCACCACAAGCCAACTTCCCCTGGTGCTTCAGCCTGGCATCCCAGGGCCACCGAGAGGGGGCTCCTGCCTGGGGTCCTCCACTCCTCAAGGAGCCACATGCTGAAACAGGGAAATGACATCATCCAGTTTATTAAGTGGTCACTTAATGCTAGGGCCTGTGCTGAGTGCTTCTGTAAGGGCAGCCAGGGCTATACAGAGAAACCCTGTCTCGAAAAACCAAAAAAAAAAAAGTTAGCAAATCTTCCTATATATCCTTTTCTAAGTTGACTTTCAACCTCTTACCGAAGTTTAGCCTAGAGCTCTGTAACCCAAACCAGGTAGACCACTTGAGATTCAAAGCCAATGTGCATGCTTTTAATCCTGATGTCTGACAGTATCTATCTAGTCTTACCGGGAAGGGCTCTGCCCCCCCCCCCCCATCTGCAATTCTCCAAGTCTGTACCAGCCCTAAAACCCTGACTATCAGAACCAAGCTTCCTTCCCAGGAATGACTTTGCATGCAATTTGCATTGCTGGCACTGCCCTCTCTCACCTCCCTGGATCTCTGCTCTGGAAACTTGCAGCGTTCCCCCTCAAACCAGCCAGATTTCACCCAAATCTGTAAAACTCCCTGGCCCTAGTGCGGCTGTTTCTATCCCAGGAGCTAAAAGGGGCCTTAGCAAATCTCTGGAGGTTCTCTGTTGGCCACATCTAGGCTGAGTCTGAGCTGAAGTTTGTTTCCTTGCCCTTCCACCCACTGTTGAGGAAGTCTTGATGTGGCTAGGGTGTCCCCGTACACCCCAGTCCTGATACCTGTGCTCATACCTACCTACACAGCTGTTCTCGTCGCTCAGCTTCACAACTTCCGGGTCCTGCACCAAGAAAGCTGCCTCGTGAACATGGGCCTGCAGCCATGAACTGTGTACCGTCATGTCAGTCAGCAGCACAGGGGTGTCCTCTTGGGCACATTTTGATGTGAAACTAATGATTCCAACCTGGACCCAGTGTCCATCAGGCTCACGGCACATCACAGGTCCCCCAGAATCTCCCTGAAGCCAAGGAAAGAGCCAAAAGCAGAGACACCTGAGCCCCAATACTCACCAGATGCCCTCTGTTACCCTCCTCTGAGGACTGGGCCCTCAGCCCTAGACTAGACCCTCCCTTCCCCGCTGTGTTCCTCATCAGACCTGGCAGGGTCCCTGTTCCCCAGGCTGTGCACCCCCACACAGCATCCCAGGTCTTGCTGGGTTGGCCAGCAACCTCTGGTGCAACCGATTGTAGAGACAGTTACAAGTGGGGCGGCTGATGAGACGGAGGCGCAGATTGCGTAGTGTCCTGGAAACTGGCAAAGGAGAGAATTGTTGAGTCTAGCCCTGAAACAATGGGAGCGGGGTCCTCTCACAGTCAGGAACTGATCCTGTTAGAGCCTGGGCAGGCAAAGTGCCTCTCTAGACTTCTGTCTAGGACAGTACTTACCATCACTGGTGTTCTGGTCCCAGCCAGTGGCCCAGCAAGAAGCTCCAAAGGGTAAGTGGTAGGTGGGTTGGGGCAAGCAGAGGGTTGTGTGAACGGTGGGGTGGGTGAGCTGGAGCAGGGCCAGATCTGATCCCTGGCTATAGTGGTTATAGGCCTTGGGCAACTGCAGGGCAGCAACTCCCACCTCCTCAGCCCCCAGGCTCTGCCCCTCCTGCTTGAGAGAACCCAGGACCACGGACCAGGAGCTCAGTTCTGCTGTGGCCATCCTGAAAGGAGAAGGGTAAGGCCAGACAGCAGAGAGTCAGCGGAGAAGTGGCAACGTGGGGAAGAGCACATGGATTTCATCACAGTTCCCTCCTCTCAGTCTCCACTTACTCCTTTGTAAAGCATCTACCATGAAAAGATTGCTAAGGTTAAGCTGACAATGTGTCTGCTCCATGGCACATTTCCCATAAATGATGCTTATTATTTTAGAGGCAGGAAAGCATTGTGAGGTACAGGGACAAATCCACCCTCAAACGGAGAGACTGAAAATTGTGACTCACTTTTCAAAGCAGTGAGCAGCTGTGAGGACCCAGGTATCTGCCACCAAGGAGCCACTGCAGATGTGTACACCCTGTCGCCTCACACTGGCCTGCCAGGGCCATTCACCAGGTAATGTGTTGCCTTCCTGGGGCTCTGGAGGGCCAGGGCCACGCTGCCCACATGCTGTAGAGAAGAGGGAATCCTGCTGACTGCAGACAATACCATTTCCTCTCACTCATACTTGAGTGCAGCCTGGGGGCCCAGGTCCTCATCACTTACCACGCTGAGCTGCTTGAAGACCTAGGAAGAAAGAAAACACAAGCTGTGGGGGTGCCGTAGCTGCCTGGCCCAGGTTGGGTGGAGGGATGAATTGAAGGACAGGCCCTGGGTCCATATCTATGACTGGCTACCTCACCAGCCCCTCCCAGAATGAAGACATTTATATGAGGCGGAAAAGCAGCTTTTATTGGAGCTCATTCAGAGTACATAGCCATTAATTCTCTCAGCTGTGCTCAGCACTCCTGGGCCCAAGGAGCAAGGCCTGAGGTTTACCTTGGGAGTAGGCCAACCCTCCTCCAGTTTTCCGAACCCCTAACTCCTGCCTTTACCGCTGAGTCAGAGAGGTGGCCTGTGTATGTGAAGAACATTAGCTTAATTGTCGCTTCAGCTGTGGAAGCCTAAGAAGGTAGATTAGAGGTCTGTGTCATGTCCAAAGTGGGGGAGGCCCCAAGTGAGTCTCACTCCACCCCGTCCTAATGAATCAAACTGTCTACCTTTCCAGTGGGTCCTTGTCATGCCTGTAACCTATCACAGCCTCACTCAAATAGGTCTACTGTACATCGGAGACAGAGCTGGTGTGGACAGCCTCCAGTGAGTGAGGCCACAACATGCTTGAGGTCCTTCTGGAAGTTGAGGATGGGGGGGGGGGGAGCAACACGAACACACACACACAGCGCAACATCCATGTTCAGACAGTGATCTCAGGTCCTTCCCTTTCTAACCCTGGCATTAGACTGTAGTCTCAAGGACATTATTTAGCTTTTCTGTACTTCAGTTTCCTCACCAAGATAGAACAATGGTAGAACTTAACCACTGTAAAGATTAAATATATTAACAGGTTCTTCCAAAGTGCTGTAACTTGGCCCAGGAAAATCACAGCCATTTTGACAATAGGCTGTGCGTTACCTCCCCTCAGCACCTCACCCCCAAGAACACCTCCCTCCCCAAAAGACACACACCAAGGACATTCACAGGGAGACTGTAGCCCCCTCAGGATCCCTGACATACTAAATTGCAGGCTCCTGGGGCAGATGAAGGCTTAGGAGCGCCCCCCACAATGCCACCCCATGTCCCCCATACATGAACAACTTACCCTCTATCACGACCACAGCTCCCACAATAAGCAGCTCTGGTCTCCAGCTCTGCCTCATGCTGCTCCAGGCCACTCAGTGCTCTGGCTGTCAGAAAGGCCACCTGGGTCTCCCTGGCTCCACCCCTGCTCCGCCTCCAGTCAGCTAAGAGTCAGGTGTTACTTTTCCTGGGCTGGAAGGGAGCCAACAGCACTTAGCTTGGGGCCTGTGGTTGTGTGGCCCTTACCCCTCTCTGGCTCCTGTTACCAGCCATACTTCTCCAGTTCAAATCCTAGTCCTCCAGTGACTTTGAACAATGAAATTGTTTGTGCCTTACCTCAAGAACTTAATTGCTTATGGGTGCCTGAGAGACTCTGGAGAGATGGAGCAACAATTAGCTGCACGACCTGGTTTAATTCCCAGCTCCCATAGGGCAGTTCACACCGTGGTCTGTAACTCCAGTTCCAGGGGATCTGACACTGTCTTCGGCCCTCCCAAGGCATCAGTCACATATAGTACATAAACACACATGCAGACAAAACACTCATACATATAGGATAATAGTAAAAATGTGAAGTTAGCCCCTTCAAATGGACTGGAAGGAAGACTGTTTCTTTTTTCTTTTTTTTTTGGTTTTTCGAGACAGGTTTTTTTTGTTTTTGTTTTTTTTCCAAGACAGGGTTTCTCTGTATAGCCCTGGCTGTCCTGGAACTCACTTTGTAGACCAGGCTGGCCTCGAACTCAGAAGTCCGCCTGCCTCTGCCCCCCCCCTCCCCCAGTGCTGGGATTAAAGGCGTACGCCACCACGCCCGGCAGGAAGAGTGTTTCTTATTACTGTTCCTTCAATTATTCCAGAGAGGGGGCAACCTGTGAGCAGTTTCTCCCTCTATGTGGTTCCCAGGTTTTGAAAGCACATGGCCAGGTGTCTACCTAGTGAGCCATGTCACCAGGACCATGCAAAGACACTTGCCACCCAGCCCAACTCCTGGGTTGATTCCTCAGACTAAACTCAAAAATCAGATTTTTGAGTTTAGTCTAAATCTGTTTGTCTAACAGATTTTTGAGTTAACAGATTCTTTGTTAGACAAAGAATCCTTGCAACCTGAACTCTACACACACCATGATATTCAGCGCATGCCCACACGCACATACACACTAACTTTTTAAAAACATGCTTAGGGCCCCAGAGATTGCTTACTGATTCTTCACTACCTGTTCTTTCCAGAGGACCCAGGTTTGAGATCCAAATCCACACAGAGCTGACAAACATCTCTAACTCCAGTTCCAGAGGAGCCAGCACTCTTCCACCCCCGGCAGGCACCAGACATACGTGGGCACAGATACATATGCAGGCAGGTGTTCACACACAGTAAATAATTTCCTAAATACAGTGGTATACACATGTAATCCAAGTACCTCGAGGCTGAAGCAGATTTTTGAGTTTAGGTTGAACTGCCTAACAAGTTTAAGGCCAGCGTAGACTAAAGCAAGACACTATCTCAAAAACAAGGCAACCAGTCAGTGTTTAGCCAAGGGTGACTCGTGGACCAGCTACTTCCTGCATGAGAACATCCTCTGCGGAGCAGTGGCAGACTCCCTGGACTCTCCTCAGCTTCCCTGTCTCCTGCAGGCCAAGACCAGGCGGGTTTCATACATCCCCCTCAGTTTGCTTCAGAGGTAACATGCAGGGCTGTGTGTTAAAGGGGTGGCTCTCATCCTAACCTCTCTCTGGGTCTGCTGTCTTGCTGGCAGGGCACTGCTTTCCTTTCTGGCAAATGTGTGGATGGAGGTTAGAACATTGAGGGGATATCCTTTTTCACCTTCCAACTCCCGGTTTAGGCTAGGTCCACCATTACTTGACCCTGATACAGAGGCAACTGTGAGCAGAGCTTAGAGAAGACATGAGCCAATGCCCAGGCAGACACAGACTACAATATAGGGGCTAGCATATAGCTCAGTGGTAGAACACTTTTCTACCTGTGGAAAGCCCTGCAATGTGAATTATGGGATGTGTGTTAATCTGAGATCTCCCTCCCCCAACCCTTCCCCAGTACTAAACATAATAGTCTCAGAGCATTTTAGCTCCCTCACCAGTATAGAAACAATGGTAGTAGTTATCTCATAAATTAACCCAGGTTCTTTCACAGTGCTTGGGATGTCAAGTGCTTAGTTCACATTAGGAAAAACAGAAACAGGATCTTAGCCTGGTTCTGCACAGGGTTAAGATTGGCTGGGATGGAGCCGGGCATGGTGGCGCTTGCCTTTAATCCCAGCACTCGGGAGGCAGAGGCAGGTGGATTTCTGAGTTGGAGGCCAGCCTGGTCTACAAAGTGAGTTCCAGGACAGCCAGGGCTACACAGAGAAACCCTGTCTTAAAAAAAAAGAAAGAAAAAGAAAAAGAAAGATAGATTGGCTGGGATGATAGGTGAGGCAGTTGCAAGGGTTCAAGTTCTACCATAGTAAGAAGTTCCTTCCGAGCAAATTTGCCCTCCAGGTGTGTGGCAGGCCCTCCTACGACAGGAAGTCTGATCTGTAGGCAGCAGGCTCAAGCTTGTTTCCTGGGCATGGGGGCTGATGCGCCAGGTTTTGCTGACTACACATGCTGGAGATGATGCGGCCTCCCCTTCCGGGCAGGCCTTCCATACTCTCTGACTCACCCCAGTTCTAGAGAAGGCAGTAACAGGGAAAGACCAATACCCTGAAGGATCTCTGGCAGACATATGCTTCAGACTTGACCAACATAGAAAAATTTATTGTTCAAAATCCTTCTCTTTAACCAACAGCAGAAAGCAGCCCATGGAAACAGAACTCAGAGGCACGTTTGGTCATTTTTCTGTGTGTAGTTATGGAGGGGGATTTGAATGAGGGTGGGGTAGGGCCTTCTAGGGACCCCTGTGTGTGGTTATGGAGGGGGATTTGAATGCGGGGGGGTAGGGCCTTCTAGGGACCCCACACACACTTGGGCAAGGGTCACGTGCCAAGGCAAAGCAAGTTAGGTTAGCCTGGCATGCGGTGGGACCTCAGTGCTTTTTGGCCTTGTGTTCTGGTACCTTCTGGAAGCTAAGCAACATCAGGCCCACATTGATGGCATAGGTGGTGATGCATACAAAACAGAAATCATACAGCACAAAGAACAGGATCCAAGCCAGGTACACGGAGCCAGCGACAGACATCAGGGAACTCAGCACCAGGAGGATATGGGCCCAACGTCCCCTCAAGCAACCTGTAAAACAAGAGAAGGTCAGTAATGGTATATCTAGAACTCTGTCATGCCTCCTCAATGACAGACAGCAGGTGCTTCTGGTGAAAGTTCTCTTAAGGTAGGATCTGATGGGCCTCATCTGGTCAATAATTCTTGGGACCCAGAGTAAATTCTCTTGCTAAACTACACGAGATGGAACACAAGTTACCGGTTGGAGTCCTCTCAAAAAGAAGTTCAAGGTCAACCTGAGATGTTTCCAAAACCAAACCAAACCAAACAACTATCAGCTGAGCACAGTGATGTACAGACCCAGCACTCAGGAAGCAGAAGCAGGATTTTCCTCAAGTTCCAGGCCAGACTGGTCTACATAATGAGCTCCAGGACAACAAGGATTGTGTAGAGAGACCCTGTCTCAAAAAGAACAAAGCCTACCAGGTGTGGCCCAAAGCCATGCTTTAGTCCCAGCACTCGGGAGGCAGAGGCAGGGAGATCGCTCAGTCTCAGGTCAGCCTGGTCTACAGAGAGAGTTCCAGGACATTCAGAACTACACAGAGAAACCCTATCTCAACACCTGCCTCAGCCTCGCCACCCCCCTCAAAAACAAACCAAACAACAAAACCAAAAACCAAGTCAGGTGTGGTGGCACGCACCTTTAACCCCAGCGCTTTTGAGGTAGAAGCAGGCAAAGCTCTGAGTTCGAGGCCAACCTGGTCTATGTAGTGACTTCCAGGACAGCCAGGGCTACACAGAGAAATCCTCTCTGGGAAAAAAAAAAAGAAAAGAAAAAAGAAAAAAAAGAGGTGGGGGGAGGGAGAGAGAGAAGAAAAACCAAAACTGTAACAATAACAAAACCAAAAACTAAACAAAAAGAAAAAAGAATATGAGTCTTTTCCATAAAACTCATTGTGGGAAATCTTTGAGGGCCCTTCAGCCTCTGGCTACCTAAACCAACTAGGATAAGCCTCCTGCTAAGTGTTCTGCTCTCTTGTCTCCTTGTGAGGAGATTGCTCAGTAATTAGCAGCTGGGTGTCAATTGTCTGGGTCACCAAGACATGAGGTGGGGCTGCTCTGGATTTCAAGACAGGTCATGAAGGGGCAAAGCCACTCACTCACCTAACAACAACTGTAAGGTGTAGAACAGGCAACCAAATATGCTGTTGGATTGGTTGAGGACGCTGTCCGCTCCTAGCATGTGCTCCACCAGCCCAAAGCCCCGGCCCCACCTGGTAGAAGTGAAAGAACTCGGTAAGTGGGGTAGGCCAAGTGCCCTTGAGCTTTTTTCTAGAACAATGATTAGGCAAGAAGCCCCACCTACTAAGAATCCAAAGGTCATCCGGGCGTGGTGGCGCACGCCTTTAATCCCAGCACTCGGGAGGCAGAGGCAGGTGGATTTCTGAGTTCGAGGCCAGCCTGGTCTACAGAGTGAGTTCCAGGACAGCCAGGGTGATACAGAGAAACCCTGTCTCTCAAAAAACCAAAAAAAAAAAAAAAAAAAGAATCCAAAGGTCACTGACCCGGCATGGCCCGGACTCTTACTGGCCTGTCACCACAGACCATCAATAAATTTTCAGGAGCTGGTGAGATAGCTCAGCAAAAACAAAACAAAAAACAAAACAACAACAACAACAAAAACCTGCCTGTCAACTGGATCGAATCCCCGCAGCCCACAATGTAGGAGAGAATCAACTACGTTAATCTCTTGGCTTCCACATGCGTGTAGTAGCATCCATGTGCCACCTCACAAACAAATAAATGAAAGGTTTTTCCCAGCTTGATTTCGCTTTACGGTGACCACAACTGGGAAATCTATTTGCTTTGGGCCCACAAAGCGACAGTTCCTTCGCCACCCACTAACATTTGGTCCTCCAACCCAGAGTGAGCCACTTTGTCCCTCAGACGGCCAAAAGTCCACCCCCTCCTCCCGCTTTGAGTCATCTCAATCATTCTCAATCTCTATGCAAATATACTGCCCTGTCTACCCCAGTCTTTCCATCGTAGTTATTTACGGTAGCCTCAGAAAGCATCCAAACACCAGTATCTCTGAGTGGTCCAGTGTGCACGTCCGATTACCCACCAAAACCCTTGGGGGCAGTCCGCTCTCAAAGTATCCTTTCTGTGGACACTGCGACCCCAGACTCCAAAATTATCTGGCAACCTGGCCGTCAAGTACACCTGGCCTTCAAGAGCCCCATGCTTTCCATGTCTGCACACACCGAGAGGAGAAGACGCGGGAACAGCTGATGGACGTGCCCACGTCACAGAGCGCGCGGTAATTTTCATCGCGGGCGCGCGCCGCCTTCACGTGCAGTGCGTACAGTGAGAGGGCGAAGCCGGCGAGGCACAGTGCAAGCCGCACGAATCCAGGGCTCCTCCAGGTGGTGCCCATGTCGACAGCACAGCCCAGGGGCAGGAGAGAAGAACCCGCCACGGGGCAGGGCGGGGCCTGCTGCCACCACGCCCCTCCGACCGGAAGGTTGGCCTGGCTCCGCTGGCGTTCTCCAATTCAATTGGTTATTCTTAGGCATGACAGCTAGGAATGCCGGGCTGGTAAACAGGATTAAGGAATGTGGGTAAGGCAGCTGCTGGGCATGATGGGAATTGTAGTTGGAGAGGCTGCAAGACCTTAAGGGAAATTTGAGTATGTAAAGCTACTATTAACATGACGGCAACACACACACACACACACACACACGCGCGCGCGCGCGCGCACGCACGCACACACACTGTCGCTATCTTCAGACACACCAGAAGAGGGCATTGGGTCCGGTTACAGATGATTGTGAGCCACCGTGTGTGGTTGCTAAGAATTTAACTCAGGACCTCTGGAAGTTCAGTCAGCTAAACAATCTCTCCAGCCCCGCTTAGTGCATTTTTTAATGACAAGTCCTGTCTATACATCTGGCATGTCTAAAACCTACAGGTCAATAGACTAATGGAATCCCGCGAAAGCAGGGATACGATTCTGGAAGCATTTCCCTCGAAATTATTTCAGGTGCCATTTGTCTACAACCTGTGTTTCCAAGAGCACCGCCAGCCATCCCTCGTGTCTCACTAGTGCCCCTTGTGGGCAGAGGCACCCTCCCTCTCACAATAAATTCTTTTACCTGTACCGTTGTGGCCCACTCTTGGCAAAACCTAAGCCTGGATCAAACCAACAATCCCTCATATCATCTCCCCTTTACAAATACCCGCCTACTGAGGACCTGTCAGTTTTGTACTGTCTGCCTCTCCATCTTTCCCATTTGCCGGAGTTTCTTCACCAGCTCCTCTCCCTATTGTCCTTAATCTAAGCCCTTCACAGCTGAGTTGTGGGGAGATTTTACATTCCCAGTCTTCCTTCTGTCTTACTTGATGCTCACATGACAAGCTAGCTGCCCTCGAGCATCTACTTGACACCTAGTTGCAAGCATGACCTGGACATTGGGTCTAACGTTTGTTTTTAGAGTCGTACAGTTTGACTTCCAAGTGATATGAGTTACTGCTTTAAGGAGCTCTTTCTTCCTTCATGGCTGCCCTCTCTCCATGGCTGCTCCTTCTCCGGTCTACCTCTTTTACGTTAGAGAGTGTGGTGGATACTGTAATTGTTCCTGCTCAGATGGGAAGGTATCCAGGAAGCCCAGGAATGACACAGCTGAGGAAAGAAGGTGTTCCAATGGGAGGGCATCCTGAGACATGGGGGCCCAAGAACCACACAGCTCTGAGAGGAAGCCTCCTCAGCGGAGGCATTGCAGCTCCCAGGAGAGGATATCTTCAGCCGAGCTGAGGAGCTGAGGAGCCTCAGCCTCACTCTGTCTCTTCGCTTCCTCCCTTCTTCTCTGTATTGCTTCTTTTGATGAGAGTCATGAAGTAGAAACTTATGGGTTCTTTGGAGAGTCAGTTGTGTTGGATGGTGTTTTGCTGGCACAAACACTTGAAGAAACATTTCACTGAAGAAGACACAGGAGAGAGGATGTTCTGCTAAAGCAAGCATGTGAAAGGACACATGATGAAGAAGTCTTTGCCAATGACACACATGTATTGGCCTACCTTCCATTGCATAGTTGGGCTCTATTTGTTGGAATTCCATAGAGAGAAACACACCAAAAAACTTCTGGTGGTGTGCTGTGGCTTCTTACCTCTTCCAGTGACTCAGGCTGATGGGCAGAGTGATATCAGCTGAGAAGATTCACCTGCTGAGGGAAGCCCCGAGGAGGACACATTATGTTTGGAGGTTGTATAAAAAGGACTTGATGGACAGGGACAAGTCCTGTCCTGCTTGCCTAGCTAAACGTTTGTTGGTCTCCAGTCTTTGCTGATCGTCACTTCTTTGAGAGAGGAGCAACTGAGAACTTTTCCCCCTGGCATTCCTGTTGTCCCTGGTCCCTCCTGTTGACTCATGTCAATGTAGCAGAGGCCTGGCCGTCTCCACTAGGTCATGCCACCACTACTGGTTTGTGTTTGCTATCCTGACTCTATCGGACTGGACTGCTGGTGTATCCAGGATTTCTTTGCCAGTGGATAGAGTTGCTGCTGCTGACCTGTGAACTGAACCTCTGATTTCCTGACACTGCAGATGGGATTTGCTCCAAAGAACCATTTCTAAACAGGTCCACTTCCTTCCCTGCATCTTGCTTTTCCACTACCTCTGGTGGGAGGTGGGCAAGAAGGGAGGTTAAAATGTTTTAAAAACCCTCATTAAAAGTAGGCTTTGGGGGGCTGGTGAGATGGCTCAGCGGGTAAGAGCACCCGACTGCTCTTCCGAAGGTGATAAGTTCAAATCCCAGCATCCACATGGTGGCTCACAACCATCCTTAATGAGATCTGGCGCCCTCTTCTGGAATGCCTGAAGACAGCTGCAGTGTACTTAAATATAATAAATAAAATAAATCTTTAAAAAAAAAAAAAAAAGTAGGTTTTGGCCGGACGTGGTGGTGCACGCCTTTAATCCCAGCACTTGGGAGGCAGAGGCAGGCGGATTTCTGAGTTCGAGGCCAGCCTGGTCTACAGAGTGAGTTCCAGGACAGCCAGGGCTACACAGAGAAACCCTGTCTCGAAAAACAAAAAAAAAAAAAAAAAAAAAAAAAGTAGGTTTTGAAAAAATTAAAGTTACAGAGTTACAGCAGTGAGTTCCCTTTCTCTCTCTCTCTTTTGTTTTTGTTTTTTGAGACAGGGTTTCTCTGTATAGCCCTGGCTGTCCTGGAACTCACTCTGTAGACCAGGCTGGCCTCTAACTCAGAAATCCGCCTGCCTCTACCTCCCGAGTGCTGGGATTCAAGGCAGGGGCTACCATGCCCGGCGACTCTCTTTCTCTTTGTGATGGGGTCTATATAGCTCTGATTGTCCTAAAATTACACAGACCAGCCTGGCCTCAAACTCAGTGAGATATGCCTGCTTCTGCTTCCAGAGTGCTGAGATAAAGACATGTGACACTATGTTAGCTAAGATCTTTTCCTTAAGATTTCATTTTAAGCTGGGCAGTGATGGCTCACGCCTTTAACCCCAGCACTTGGGAGGCAGAGGCAGGCGGATTTCTGAGTTTGAGGCCAGCCTGGTCTACAGAGTGAGTTCCAGGACAGCCAGGGCTAAACAGAGAAACCCTGTCTCAAAAAAAAAACCAAAAAATAAATAAATAAATAAATCCCATTTCCAGTTGTGACCTACAAAGAGACAGGGAAAATGAATAAATACACACAGGATAAGCTAGGCACAATGCTTGTCTTACTTAGGGTTTCTATTGACGTAAAGAGACACCATTTTTCCTTAGATCTGTTTTATGGAAGAAAACATTTAATTAGGGCTGGCTTGGCTTATAGTTTCAGCGGTTTTGTCCATAAGGCAGATATGGTGCTGGAGAAAGAACTGAGAGTTCTACATACTAATCAGCAGGCAGTAGGAAGAGAATTGATTTGATCTTCTGAGACCTCAAAGCCCACCCCCTAGTGACACACCTCTTCCAACAAGGCCACACTCACTCCAACTAGGCCACACCTCCTAATAGAGCCATGGGGCCTATGCAGGGGTGGGGAAGGTGGTGGTGTGTGGGGGTTGAGGGGGAGGGAGTGGGGCAGTTTTATTCAAACCAGCATAATGCTAAACTTGGAAGGTAGACACAGGAAGATCAAGAATTCAAGGTTATCTTCAGCACAGACCATGGGAGACTCTGCCTCTAAAACTAACTAAGCCAGAGATTGTGTGAGTCCAATTAAAAAAAAAAAAAATGAAAGACCACAGGAAAGAGTCATAGGGAAGTAACGCCAGAAGACACCGAGGGAGTCCTGAGCTGATAATGAATGTTATTGGCTTTGAAAATTGGGGAAGAACAAAGAAACAGATCTTCCTTAAAGTTTCAGAAAGGTCTCTCTAAGCAGCCCTGGATGACATATAACGTTTCACAATACTCTGCCTCAGCTTCCTGAGTGCTGGGGTGACAGACGTGTGCCATCACCTCTGACTAGAATTGACTCATCAATCAATTTTTTTTTTTCCTTGTTCCGGTCAACCCCACTCGCTTCGCTCGGCTCCACTCACTCCCGGCCGCCCCCGTGCGGCTTCCGCTTGTTCCATCCAGACCTGCTCGCTCCAGTTGGCCCTGCTCGCTCAGATTGGCTCCGCTAGGTCCGGCCGTCCCCGTTCGGCCCCACTCGCTCCGGCCCCCGCTAGCTCCAGCTGTCCCCGTTCAGCTCCACTCGCTCCAGACAGCCTCGCTCGCTCCCTCCCGTCCAAGGATTCATCTCTTATTATTCTTCATAAGTATGCTGTAGCTGACTTCAGATGCACCAGAGGAGGGCGTCAGATCTTGTTACGGGTGGTTGTAAGCCACCATGTAGTTGCTGGGATTTGAACTCATCACCTTTGGAAGAGCAGTCGGGTGCTCTAACCCGCTGAGCCATCTCACCAGCCCCATCAATCAATTTATAATGTGTGCTTTGGGGAGCCCTGGAAGCCTTGAGTGAGTGAGTGAAGGCTGGATGAAGTCCTCAATGGATGTGTACTGTTGACATGGCAACAGCCACCTCGGGACCAGGACCTCAGACCCAGGGGAATTTGACAAAGCCCCTTCAGGCTCTGAGATATGGCGAAGTCTTCCTCTGGTCTAAGGGGAAGAGTAAACAGTATGTGCAAGTCTAAGTGTTTGGGAACAATTGACCAAAGTGGTAAAAAATCGCAACTGCAACTTCCTCCTACCAGATGTTCAAAGCCTGAAGCTGCTCTCCTGTAGACACCTCCTACTGACACAAGCTAACTCCTTTCCCTCCATAGTACATAATGAACTCTCTCAGGTCCTAGGTATTTCCATAGTAGGTGCACCCCATCACCCTGCCAGAGCAAGCACAGTTGGTGTATCTGTGTGTCTAGTCTCTCTTCATTCCCTCACTTTCCCCATCACCACCCCGTCAGGTTTCTGGGACCAAGGCATGAAGGATTCAGTATCGCGCAGACCAGCCTCAGTCTTTTGACTGCTCAGTTTTCATGCTTCCAGTTTCCTAGTTCTGAGATCAAAGACCTGAGTTGCCATAATCAGCAAGCTATCGATATTTTTATTTTTGTGACACCTACATCAGACTTTTTTTTTTTTTTTTTCGAGACAGGGTTTCTCTGTGTAGCTCTGGCTGGCCTGGAACTCAGAAATCCGCCTGCCTCTGCTTCCCAAGTGCTGGGATTAAAGGTGTGCACCACCACCGCCTGGCTATATCAGACTTATGAACTAAAAGAACAATTAGGAAAATTTAGCCAGGTGAGGCTACTCAGTAGATAAAGGCACCGGCTGCACAACCCCTGGCCCGAGTGTAATTCCCAGAAACCACGTGAAGGGGGTGAGGTGCCAGAATAAACCTTGAACCATATCTGCTAGACCCTGACCAATGAACTGTCTGTTCCCAAGGCTTGTTGAAGAAGTCCGCTGCCCCTGTGTTGAAACTCCAGCCCCCCCCCCTTTCCGTCACTGCCATTGACTAATTCAGTCACTAATTTAGTCATTGATTAATTCTAAGATCACCTGCATCCTGATAACTGGGGCAAGGTAGTTTTTAAAGATAAAATGCCTTTGTGTGGGCAAACAACTCCAGGAAGAAGAGACTCAGACTTTGCACCTAGCCCCCCTGAAGCTGCATTAACTTCCTATTCTCAAGCCTCTCACCTGCCTAAGGGGCCCCCAGCCTTCTGCAGGCCTCCTTTCCTGTGGGAAAGTGTCTGTCTTCTGATGTTTGAAATAAAGGGTTCTGTATGTTCAGAGCAAACTCTGGTCTCTTTCTACCTTCTGTCTCTTTACTCTGTACCCTAAAATATAACATGTGGAATAAAAGAACCCTCTCAGCTGGGCGTGGTGGCACACGCCCTTAATTGGGAGGCAGAGGCAGGAGGATTTCTGAGTTCGAGGCCAGCCTGGTCTATAGAGTGAGTTCCAGAACAGCCAGGGCTATACAGAGAAACCCTGTCTCGAAAAACAAAAAACAAAACAAAACAACCCCCCCCCCAAAAGAACCCTCTCTACATGCATGTGCATGCTTGTACACACACACACACACACTCGAACACACACACGTGCTCACACACCCCTTTTAAAAGAAAAAAAACAACTAATTTATGACGTTGCCAAACCTGTGGTGATTTACTGTATACCAGCAAGTGGAAATGAATGCAGACAAATAGGGTTTAGGCCTGATGCTCAACTCCTACTTTCTACTGAGGGTTTCCGCTGGATTAAAAGACATGATATGAGTGGGAGACAGACAGAGCCACAGCTGAGCATAACGGTGCATGCTTGTAATCCCAGCACCTGGGAAGCAGAGCCAAAAGATCACTGCAAACTTGAGTCCAGCCTGATCCAGGGGGTTCCAGACTAGCTGTACACTGAGAGTCCGTGTCAAAAACAAAAACAAACCAGAGGCTGTATGCTTCAGCCGCACATGTCACACCATTTTTTCTGTTTTATCCTATTGGGTCAGTCCTGTCCTAGTCAACTTGGGAAGAGATTACACAGTGGGTAGGACTGAAGACCTACTGATACCTAGCAAATCATCACAAAACAGCAATAGCATTAAACAATAGTAAGTTAAAACACTGAGAAGTCACCTGGTCACCAAGCACACCAAGTTCGTGCGGGACATGATCCGGGAGGTGTGCGGCTTCGCGCCCTACGAGCGCCGCGCCATGGAGTTGCTCAAAGTGTCCAAAGACAAGCGCGCACTCAAGTTCATCAAGAAGAGGGTGGGCATGCACATCTGCGCCAAGAGAAAGCGGGAGGAACTGAGCAACGTGCTGGCAGCCATGAGGAAGGCGGTGGCCAAGAAGGATTGATGAACCCTCCCCAATAAAAAAAGATGGCTTCTCAAAAAATAAAAAATAAAAAAAAAAAAAAAAAAAAAAAAAAAAAAAAAAAGAAAGAAAAGAAAAGAAAAGAAAAAAAGAAAAAAGAAAAGAAAGAGCCAGGTAGTGGTAGCACATGCCTTTAATCCCAGCACCCAGGTAGTGGTAGCGCATGCCTTTAATCCCAGCACTTGGGAGGCAGAGGCAGGCAGATTTCTGAGTTTGAGGCCAGCCTGGTCTACAGAGTGAGTTCTATGTATACATATATAATAGAGTTTTTAAACATTTATTTGTGTGTGTACATGCATGTGCACACACATTTATACTTATTCATGTCATGTACACACATGAAGGCCACAGATCAATTGGCAGGAGTCAGTTCCTTCCTTCTACCGTGTGGGTTCTTGGTGATCAGATGAGCACCTTTGGACCCACTGAACCACCTCATTGCTCTCTCCCAGGTGTGTGCATGCCCATACACAAAATGTAAGAGCAAAACAACAAAAATATGTGTGTGCATCTTGTTTTATTACATACCCCTAATCTAATAATCCAATTCCTTCTCTTGGGGTGTCTCTCTGTCTCTGTCTCTCTCACACACACACTTTAAACTTAGGGTTTCTGCTTGCTATATAAGTACGGAGTTCGAAGATTAATACATCCTCATTTTGCCAATACCATAATTAGAGCACTGAGAAATTTGCTGACTTTCCTCGGGTGTTAAGAGAGCTGAGATATAGAGTTTGAACCAGACCGACCGTGAATGGGCTAGGAGCTTGAAAGATGAGACCTTAAAAAGCAGGCAGGGTCTATTTTGAAAACATTTAAGGATTTTTGGTGCTCACTAGCATTTTGCTACAGGAAGACAGAGTCGATGATAGACTACTGATAACTTCGGAACCAACGCATTTGGAATCACACTACTCATCTGAAGGCTAAGGGAGAACAGGGCAGGAGGGCAGGCGCCTACGCGAATTCTTGTGGTCAAACTACAACTCCCAGAAGGCACTGGGCAAACACAGCCCGCGCGATGTTACCGCCGGGGAGGGCGAAGGCGGGCTCGGCTAGCCGGGCGGGTCGACTGCTCCCGCGGTTCCGCTCGGACCCGGGCCCAGCGTCTGGCCTCGCGGTAAGTGGAATAACTCACAGTAACTCACACAGACCCCCTCCGGCGGACGCTCGGCAGCATAGCTCCTCAGCGTCCACCTCTGACGGCAGTGCGCATGGGCCGAGGCTGGCATCTACCATATGGGGGGGACCCTGCCCAGACTAAGTGACCCAGCAGAGAGGGGAGCTCCAGTGGGGAACTCTGGGACCGCAGTTTTGCTGCATGAAGCCTGTTCTCCCGTGCGCTATTCTTGTTGCAGGGACGCAGGCCAGTCTTCAAAGGCTCAAGTCCTCTAACACCGAGTAGGGTGTCCTCTAACACCTGAATGGGGCTGTCCAGAACCTGAGGAAACTGGGGAGAGGTTTTTATGGTTAGAATGAACTGGTGATTGCTCCACCTGCTTCCCCGAGTGTGCACACAAGCCTTTAGGTTGTTCTACATAGAAGAGAGAACACCTGGAATGTGTTGTCCAAACTCAGCCTGATTGTATCGCGGGAGGTGGTGGTGGTTGTAAGGGCTGGACAAGATTGTCCAGATTTACTGGTGTGCACTTGGAGAAATAGTGCAGACCATCTGGATTCAGATCCTCACAATCTCTTTCCACCACTCCAATAGATGGAAGCTGCTTTGCGGTCGCTGAGCACGTCAACCTCCTCGAGGGAACCACATCCCTGAAATCTGGAGAAAACCCCGCCCACCCACTTTCTCTTTACTCCCACTTTGGGGGTCACCATTGCCTGTCAGGTCCTTAGTCCTATAGTGTCACCCTAGTTCAACAAAGAAGCAGGACAATGATACTGACTTCAGTGCTGGGCAGCGGCCCTCGGAACTGGTCTTCACTTTGGCCCCTCTTGGGGTCCTCACTGTCACTCCGGGCTCGCTCAACATCAGCCACCGATACACACCATGTAGAGCTGGCCAGGGAACGCTCCAAGACTGTCACCTCCTTTTACAACCAGTCAGCCATTGATGTGGCAGCCGAGAAGGTGACTCACGGAATAAGTCTTCTGGGGAAGGACAGAGCTAATGTGGGGTGGCTGGGTCTTGAATGTCTGGTG
This sequence comes from Mus minutoides, assembly GCA_902729485.2. Classification (NCBI taxonomy): domain Eukaryota; kingdom Metazoa; phylum Chordata; class Mammalia; order Rodentia; family Muridae; genus Mus; species Mus minutoides. Next base: position 258,787 of record LR753442.1, on the reverse strand, counting down.
CTCAAAGTGCATCTTCCCTTTTAGCCCTCAGTTCGCCTCACTCCCACCATGATGCTCTATTCTGGTCGCTCCCAGGATGGCAGCCACCTTCTGGTAAGATTCCCTCTTTCCTTCTCTGCCCCAGGGATTCTAGCTGCTTAGGCCCTTCCCTCTTTTTCTTACAGAAAAGTGGCCGCTACTTGCAGCAGGAGTTACCAGTGAGGATCGCTCACCGCATCAAGGGCTTCCGTAGCCTTCCTTTCATCATTGGTTGCAACCCTACCATACTGCATGTGGTAAGGCGGACGGGACCTTCAGTCAGTGTACACACTGCCAATGAGGCAAATGGGGGAGGGAGCCCAGGCCTGCTGAAAGGTGTCAGGTCTGGATGGGACTAAGGCTCAAACATCAGAGGGCAAGATTACATATTCATGAGAGCTGGAAGGGTCTGTTGGGGCTTGGAGCTTACTGATTGAGTTGGGTATTGATCCCTATGGGTACTGTTTTCTACTTAAGTGTCCATGGCAGCCCTGTGAATTCCCATACTTACTCCATACAGCACGAGCTATACATCCGGGCCTTCCAGAAGCTGACAGACTTCCCTCCGGTGAGGATGGGTTGAGTAGGGTAAGGGGGCCAAGGTCAGGATTGGACTACCGGTACTCATAACTCTGTGACCTGCAGATCAAGGACCAGGCAGATGAGGCCCAGTACTGCCAGCTGGTGAGGCAGCTGCTAGATGACCACAAGGATGTGGTGACCCTGTTAGCTGAGGGTCTTCGTGAGAGCCGGAAACACATCCAGGTCAGAGGCAACAGAGACTGGGCCTGGCGAAGGGGGAGGGTGGGGAGGGTCGGGAAGGGAACAGGTTTCTGAGACTCACCCTTTATAGGATGAAAAGCTAGTCCGGTACTTCTTGGATAAAACACTGACGTCCAGACTTGGGATCCGGATGCTGGCCACTCACCACCTGGCACTACATGAGGACAAGGTGGAGTTGGGACACAAGACTGATCTGAGAGTGTTAAATGGGGAAAGGCACCTGCGCCACAGGCCCCCTTGGGGCTGAGGACGGGCTTGGGGATTGCTCTGGCATTCCAGAAATTGTGGGATGTGGCAGCTGAAGTTGGGTGGAAGTGTTGCTAGTTCTGACCTTCTTTTTCCTGCCAGCCTGATTTTGTTGGCATCATCTGCACTCGTCTGTCTCCCAAGAAGATTATCGAGAAGTGGGTGGATTTTGCCAGGTGAGACTAGAACGGTGGGAATGGGTGGCTCAGGCAGCGAAGGCCTCTGTCTGAGTCCCTGCATGGTGTGGAACAAGGTTTCTTCTTTGTTTTCATTTTCTTTTAAAATTAAATGATTTTTATATGTGTGGGTATTTTTGTCTGCAAGTGTGTCTGTACCCTGTACCCTGGGAACCAAACCTGGGTCTTGTTTTGTTTTGTTTTGTTTTGGGTTTTTTTTTGTTTTGTTTTGTTTTGGTTTGGTTTTTCGAGACAGGGTTTCTCTGTGTAGCCCTGGCTGTCCTGGAACTCACTTTGTAGACCAGGTTGGCCTCAAACTCAGAAATCTGCCTGCCTCTGCCTCCCAAGTGCTGGGATTAAAGGCGTGTGCCACCACCGCCCGGCATTGAGATCAGTCTTATTTTGCAGGCTTGGCTAGCCTGGAACTTACTCTGTAGGCCAGGCTGGCTTCAAATTCATTTGCTTTTGCCTCCCCCAGGTGCTAGGATTAAAAATGTGTGCTACCATGCCAGGCCAAAGAGCCATTTCAGTGGACCCTGATTTACTTATGTACTTACTTATTAGCTTATTCTTTTTAAGGCAAAATTTCACTCTATAGGCAAGGCTGGTCTGGGATTTGGAATTCTCCTCTCTCAGTCTTCTTAGTTCTGGGATTACAGATTTACTTGTTTTCTATGTACATGAGAGTTTGTCTGTATGTATATATGTGCACTATATATACATATGTAGGCAATTGTGAGTCCCCTGTAAGAACAAGTGCTCTGAACAACCAGGAACCATCTCTCCAGCCCCACTAGGCATCTTTAATTTTTTTCCCTAAAGATTTATTTATTTTATGTATGTGAATATACTGTTGCTGTCTTCATATACTGTTGCTGTCGCTCAGAAGAGGGCATCAGATCCCATTACAGGTGGTTGTCGGGAACTAAACCCAGGACCTCTGGGAGAACAGTCAGTGTGCTCTTAACCACTGAGCCATCTCTCCAGCGCCCATTACTGACATCTTAAATTAGTGGAGGGCTCTTTTGTATTTTAGGCTGTTAAGTACAACCCTTGGCTTCTATTCATTTGACACCAGAAATGCCCTTCAATTCGAGGAGCAAAAGTGTGTCCATGTGTTGCCTGCTGGGAAGAAGAATCACCTCAAGTTGAGAACTGTAACTCTAGGGACACCTACTGAACCCTTCTATCCACAGACGCCTGTGTGAGCACAAGTATGGCAATGCCCCTCGAGTCCGCATCAACGGACACGTGGCTGCCCGGTTTCCCTTCATTCCCATGCCACTGGACTACATCCTACCTGAGCTGCTCAAGAACGCCATGAGGTGGGTGGGCTGGCTGGCTGTGCTAGGGGAGTGGGGGTGGGAACACGACTAACTAGGGCACCACCACCTATTTATTGGTCTTTCTCTCTTGAATAGAGCCACAATGGAGAGTCACCTAGACACTCCCTACAATGTTCCAGATGTGGTCATCACCATCGCCAATAATGATATTGATCTCATCATCAGGTTTGCTCAAATAGAATTGGGCTGGGTTGGATGAAGATTCTGGGCACTATTTCTAACTTGCTGTAGGACCTTAAGCCAGAAGCTACCCTGACCTGGTCAGAAAAGATATTTGATCCTAAGATCGCCAGGAGCTATACTTATGGGTTTGGGGCCGGCGGAGGGACCTGCAGTTGGGAGATGGTATTTGCTGAGAGTAAAAGTTAATGTCGCCGGGCGTGGTGGCGCACGCCTTTAATCCCAGCACTCGGGAGGCAGAGGCAGGCGGATTTCTGAGTTCGAGGCCAGCCTGCTCTACAGAATGAGTTCCAGGACAGCCAGGGCTACACAGAGAAACCCTGTCTCGAAAAACCAAAAAAAAAAAAAAAAAAAAAAAAAAAGTTAATGTCAAGTTGTATGGGACGGTAGAAGCAGTCTGTGGCCCAGGCAGATGTGAGTGTAGAAGATGATAAAGTCACATTCCACCTTTAGAGAGAATAGAAATAGATTCAGCACTGTCTGCTTAGGGGGCTAGTGAGACCTATTAGACCTGATCAAGTCCATGTTCTCAACATCCTGCCAGGATTTCAGACCGGGGTGGAGGAATCGCTCATAAGGACCTGGATCGGGTCATGGACTACCACTTCACCACAGCTGAGGCCAGCACCCAGGACCCCCGAATCAGCCCCCTCTTCGGCCACCTGGATATGCACAGTGGTAACCAGTCAGGACCTATGCATGGGTAAGGCCCCACCTGCCCAATATGGGGGGAAGGGGTAAACCAGGACATGCAGGCCTCTGACGCCCCTATCCTATCCACTGCTCCCAGCTTTGGCTTCGGGTTACCCACGTCCAGGGCCTATGCGGAGTATCTTGGTGGCTCCCTGCAGCTGCAGTCCCTGCAGGGCATTGGCACAGATGTCTACCTACGACTCCGCCACATTGATGGCCGGGAGGAAAGCTTCAGAATCTGATGGTGGATTTTGGCCAGCTGGCCTGCCACACTCCTCGGAGGACCTCCTGGGCCTGGCAGGGGGCCGCTGGGCTCCACAGACCGCCGCTTTGCTTCATGGAGCTTAGGGCCTCAGACAGGTGGACTTAGATGGAGCTGGGCACCACTCCTCCTCAGCAGGGCTCGCTGCTTTCTACCTCCCGGCCTTGGGGGGAGGAAGCAGGCGCCTCTGAGGCCTCTGATACCAGCTCTGCTCTGCTCATTCTTGAGGACTCCTCATTTGACCTGCTGCTTATTAAAGTTTGCATTTTTGAATGCCCTCTTGGGCCCCAAATGTTGGGAGGGCAGATGAGCTTTGTTTCTGCCCCCTTTGCATTCCCTAGGCCTTGGGAGTTAACCTGGTCATGTCCAGTCTCTGGCTGTCCTGGCACTGTGGCAGAAGTGACTTCAAGGTTCTCGCCTATTTGACTTGGCAAGAGTGTGAGTGACTTTGGCAACTTCCGCTCATTGAACAAGTCTTTCTGGGCCCCAGACGCTATCAGAGGCTCCGAAAGACTTAGCTTCAGGCCCGACTCTTCCCTTCCTGGCAGCCGTGGGTTTGAGAGGTAAAGGTCACTAGACTGGGCAGTCTGTAAGCCACCTGATTCCTGAGCTTGCATGAGGTTAAAAATACTGCCTGCCCACTGTGGCTGCAAAAAGAAATGCATGAGGTTATGCAGAGACCTGACTACCTCAGACAGAAATGGAGAAGTTTTTTTAGGGAGGACCAGGGACTTGGGTAGAAAGCACGTGAGCAGAGCTGTGTGGAACAGAACTTTCAAATGAACTCTGAACTGAGAATAGTCGTTCCCCCCACCTCCCCCTGTGTAAGACCTACAGGCTTGCTTGGTGGGACTGGATAGAAGAATCAGATCTTTTTGTTTGCTTTTTATTTATTCATTTTATTTATGTATTCTTTGAGTTGAGGGGTCTCGTGTAGCCTATGCTAGCTTCACACTTACCATCAGTCAAGGATGACCCTGAAATTCTGATCATCATCTTGTCCAATGCCATACCTGTTTTTATGCTATGCTAAGGCTAGAACCCAGAGCTGCTTGCATGGAACACAAACACTCTTCAAGAGAGCTACATCCCAGCATTTTCCTAAGACGATTTTTCTGTATAGCCTTAGCTGGCTGGAAACTTGACTTCTAGATCAGGCTGGCCTTGAACTTGCTGTCCTCCCTTCTGCCTCTGCCTCCTAAGTGCTGAGACAGACCTAGCTCTTGATTTTATTTCTGATCTGTCACTTCTCTTCTTGAGGCAGGTGTAGGTCGATACTATCTCCTGCCTCTCCTGGACAGAACTGTGGGATTGAGGGAACATGAAATTGTATCTGGGGGCCAAACAGAAGGTGGTGGGAAACTGCAATGCCTTGAGACACTGAAAATCCTGCTGTCTGCCAGAGAGGTGGGGAGCAGCCAGAGCGCAGTGTTAGAGCATGGGATTATCCTGGACTCTGTGGATGGGTTTTAAGATAGGAAAGAATGGTTCAGGCTGGGTTCTCTAGAAGCTGATCCTGGGAAGGATTTGTGTCCAAATAATTTGTTAAAGTAGGACTGGGGTTTGGGGTACTGTAATGCCTTCAGTTTCATATTGTGCATGTGTGTATATGCACTTCCAAAAGGGAGTATGAGAAGCAGGAAAGGGGAGATGTCAAGGAAATGACCATAATGAGCAGTCCAGAGCTAGTCCACTGTCCCTCAGGTACGCATAAGAGAGTGAGGCTCCATGGTAACCAGTTCCCTCACTTGACAATCCCCATTTCAGGACGTGGGGATGGGAGAGTATTTACATTCCTACACTGAAAACTTGCCTTTCCAGATAGAATCAAATGTATACACTTGTGTTCCTAGTACTAGTGGTGCTTACACAGGAGTATCATGAGTTCAAGGCCAACCTGGGCTGTTTGGCAAAACCCTGTCTTAACGGGCAGTTGTCAGAGAAGAGCCTCTTGTTCTAGTCTTTGTACATACAGGCTGGGCAGTGATGGCAAATGCCTTTAATCCCAGCACTTGGGAGTCAGAGGCAGGCAGATTTCTGAGTTCGAGGCCAGCCTGGTCTACAGAGTGAGTTCCAGGATAGCCAGGGCTACACAGAGAAACCCTGTCTCGGAAAAAAAAAAAAGTACAGGTTAACCACACAGAGAAACAACACAGATAGAGCATCAGAAGCAACAAAAAGGGTCCAGGCCCAGTGAGGTGGCTCAGCAGTAAAAGCACCTGCCACTAAGGTGTCCCCTAGAGTTTATTGCAGGAGAGGACTACCTGAGTCCTTCCAAGTCCTCTGACCTGCACACATACAGGTTCATACTCATAAACACAATAATAGTAAATAGTGGGGATCTTGGTGCAGTCCCCACACTTCTGGGAAAAACAGCTGGATTTACATGTTAATCATGGCTGGCACTGGCATGGGGTCAACATGGTGTGTATATTTACCATGCCTAGGCTAGTCCTTACCTAGGAAGGACATCATCTGTAACTGAGGATGTCAGGTGAAGTGTCAAATGAGGTAGGAGAAGCCTAGGCAAAAGCAGTAACAATCCTGGAAAGGGTTGGAGTGGGAGGTGCCCTTTGGTTGTATCTTCTCATTTTTAGGATGTCAGACACCTGGTATCATCCTGCTCTGAACTTCTTTACTGACCAACAGCAAAGTAACCAGTTTTAACTTTTTTTTTTCTCTCAGACAGTGTTTCTCTGTGTAGCCCTGGCTGTTCTAGAACTCACTTTGTAGACCAGGCTGGCCTCAAACTCAGAAATCCGCCTGCCTCTGCCTCCCGAGTGCTGGGATCGAAACCAGTTTTTCCTAGTGCCTTCTCTCTTATTTTTTGTATGTATGTCTACCTGTGGGTTTGTGCTCATTGCTGTAGATGCCTGTGGAGTCCAGAGGGGTTTAAGATCCTCTGGAGCTGGAGTTACAGGCAGTAGTAAGCTGCTTGATGTGGAAGCAGAACTGAGATCCTCTACAAGAGCAGTGCATGCTGAATCTAGCCAGCTTTTCCCCCAGTGCCACACACAAAAGGATTTATTCTATTCCCAATGCCATCTCACGTAGATATACAATAGTCAGATATTTCTTGGATCATAGCGTCTGAGTTCTGACCTCAGGCTGCCTCTCTCTTAAGAACTGTTATGAAAACTGATCACCAAATTATGAATCAAAGAACTTTCAGAGAATGTCTAAATGAGAGGTTTACCCAGTCCTACTCAGACTCACACTGTTGTGTGCTATTGTAAAAGTTACCAGTACATGCTGGGTGCGCAAACCATGTCTCAGGAGCCAGTCAGTCTCAACAATAGAGGGTGAGAAAAGGAGCTTTATCCCAGTAAGCCAGCTAAGGAGGAAGTGGCTGGCATTATCATCCCTGAAAAACAAAGGTTTTACAGTAAAAATGCTTATTCTTTTCATCAGCTAGTCCGCCCACAATGCAGTTCCTAAAGTATTATGCACTGGGCAAGCTATTAAACCTTTAATGCCCCAATACAGTAATGAAGGAAAACACATCTTACCTGATCATTGTGTGTGTGTGTGTGTGTGGTGTAGAAAGGTGAAGTTAAACAACGAATTAGACATGTGTTACTCTAATTCATCTACCAATAAGTTTACCTTGAATGCTGCTATATAGCTTATATAAAGCTATGACTTAACCATATGTATATATGGTTTAACCTTTACTGAATCTCAGAGAATTGGTATACTGTGCTTGGAGCAGGGTCACTACAGATTCTCCTGGCACTGCCTCCCTGCTCAAACCCTTCTTGGCTGGAGATGTTCAGAAGCAGTGTTTGCCTAGCATTAATGAAGCTTCGGGTACAATCCCTAGCAGTCATGAACCTGGTGTAGTGACATCCTAACCTCAACATTTGTAAGGTGGAGGTTGGACAACCACTCAAGGTTCTCCCTGGTCACACTCCAGTTTTTTTTTTTAAAGATTTATTTTATTTATTATATGTAAGTACACTGTAGCTGTCTTCAGACACTCCAGAAGAGGACGCCAAATCTCGTTACGGATGGTTGTGAGCCACCATGTGGATGCTGGGATATGAACTTATCACCTTCGGAAGAGCATCTCACCAGCCCCTTGTTTTTGTTTTTTTTTTAAGATTTATTTATTTGCCGGGCATGGTGGCACACGCCTTTAATCCCAGCACTCGGGAGGCAGAGGCAGGCGGATTTCTGAGTTCGAGGCCAGTCTGGTCTACAAAGTGAGTTCCAGGACAGCCAGGGCTACACAGAGAAACCCTGTCACGAAAAAAAAAAAAAAAGATTTATTTATTTATTATATGTAAGTACATGTACACTGTAGCTGTTTTCAGACACTCCAGAAGAGGGTGTCACATCTTGTTACCGATGATTGTGAGCCACCATGGGATCTGAACTTGGGACCTTCAGAAGAGCAGTCAGTGCTCTTAACTGAGCCATCTCTCAAGCTGCACTACATGAAATTCTTAAGAGAAAAGAAGTTGCCAGGCAGTGGTGGTGCAGGCCTTTAATTCCAGCACTAGGGAGGCAGGGGCAGGGGGATTTCTGGTCTACAGACTGAGTTTCAGGAAACCAGGGCTACACAGAGAAACCCTGTCTTGAAAAAAAAAACAAGAGAGAGAGAATAAGTTTATTTTGAAGGTAGTTTATTACGCACACCTGTTCTTTGTCTCAAGTGGTTTTTGCTCCCACCCTGAATGAGAGACGAAAATATGGGTGGGTAGCATATAAAAATTCCTGGGTTTTGGCCCCAAGCATCCCATAAAACTTAATCCAGTGACAGAGTACAAATGCACTCCCCAGAAAACTGTTGCACGTTCAATGAGTTTCAGGCTAGCCTCTGAGGAGAGCCTTTCTCAAAAAATTAGGAAAGGCAGTGTACATAGTGGTGCTCGCCTTTAATCCCAGCATTCGGGAACCCAAGGGTGGAGGAGCTAGGTCAGCAAGTATGTAGGCAGCCCGGGCTAAGTCACAACAAACAACTCCACAAAAATAGCTGAGGCCGGATGTGGCGGTGCACGTCTTTAAATAAATACCAGGACTCAAAAGGCAGAGGCAGATGGATCTCAGGGCCGGTATGGTCTACATAGCGAGTTCCAAGTTAGTTAAGACTATATACTTAGACCCTGTCTCAAGTTGGGCCAATTTTTAAATTTTTAATTATTTATTTATTTTTGTTTTTCGAGACAGGGTTTCTCTGTATAGCCCTGGCTGTCCTGGAACTCACTTTGTAGACCAGGCTGGCCTTGAACTCAGAAATCCGCCTGCCTCTGCCTCCCGAGTGCTGGGATTAAAGGCGTGCGCCACCACCGACTGGAAAGTTGGGCCAATTTTTAGCAAAGGCAGCCACAAGGAGTACGCACAAAACAAAACCTTGCCACGTCACAGCCTCCCCACCTCCAAAACGCAAGACTATGCCCGCCCACACTGATCCGGAAATAAAAGCGGCTCTCTGGCCGGTCACTTCCGGCACCGCAATGGCGGCACAGGGAGCAACAGCCGCAGTTGCTGCAACAACTTCAGGAACTGTAGGGGAAGGAGAGCCTGGCCCGGGGGAAAATGCAGCAGTCGAGGGGCCTGCCGGGTCCCCGGGCCGGGTCTCTCCGCCGACTCCGGCGCGTGGCGAGCCGGAAGTCACCGTGGAGATCGGAGAAACGTACCTGTGCCGGCGGCCGGATAGCACCTGGCGTGAGGGCGGGGCCCGGGACCGAGGGGCGGGGTTTAGGGATGGGCAGGGCCTAGGAATGGGCGCTCCGAGGGGCGGAGCTTGGGACAAGGGTGGTGACTCAGGTAAGAAGGCGGGATTTCGGGAGCTGAGAAACCCGCTTTGTAATGGGAGGCTGGAGTCGGTCATGCTTGTTGTCTTCTGTAAAGCCACCAGTAAGGTGAATGCAGAGTTGGGCTGTGACCATTCACTCTGGTTCGATTTCAGGCTTCATCTTTTTTTTGATAGATCTGTTCCTTTATTAGAGTTTTGCTGTCTTTACGTTTCTCTTGTCCCCTCATCGCCAGCAAAGAGGACAGCCAAGTTCATAAAAATCCGTTTCCCTTTTACTTATCTTCCTTTTCTTTCCCTCTTCAAAATAAACCTCAAGCTGCTGGCTTCAAAATAAACTCCGAGCTGAGATGGCTCAGGAGGTAAAGGTATTTGTCACCAATTCTGGTGATTTGAGTTCTGTCCCCAGGACCCACATGGTAGAATGGTTTTTACTGGTTGCCCTCAGAATCCATATAAGAGTATCCCCTTCCCCCTAATAAGATAAATACATGTAATTTAAAAGATAGGATAAATGTCGGTCATGGTGGCATACACCTTTAATCCCAGCCCTGGGAAGGCTGTGAGTTTGAGGCCAGCCGGGTCTGCATAGCAAGTTCTAGAAGAGCCAGGACTACATAGAGAGACCTTGTCTCAAAACAATTAAACTTAGACTTTCATGTCTGAGACCTTTCCAGTTTCTAGGCACTTCTAGCAAGGGCTATTGCCAGACCAACCTTGCTCTGCCCTCCAAAAACTATGTGTTTATGTGCCTTTTATCACCTGCTCTTGCTATAAGTAATTATTCTCATGTTTTCCTGGCTATTTCTTACTCATCTCTTAATTTTTGTTTTGGTTTTTCAAGACAGGGTTTCTCTGTATAGCCCTGGCTGTCCTGGAACTCACTTTGTAGACCGGCTGGCCACGAACTCAGAAATCCGCCTGCCTCTGCCACCTGCTTAAATACCAGGTGCTTGGATTAAAGGCGTGCGCCACCACGCCCAGCTAAGACAGGGTTTCTTTGTGTATCCCTGGCTATCCTGGAACTCACTCTGTAGACCAGGCTGGCCTTGAACTCAGAAATCCACCTGCCTCTGCCTCCCAAGTGCTGGGATTAAAGGCATGTGCCACCACTGCTAATTTTTTAAAAAGATTTATTTATCTATTATTATATGTAAGTACACTATAGCTGTCTTCAGACACCACAGAAGAGGGTATCAGATCTCATTACAGATGGTTGTGAGCCACCATGTGGTTGCTAGCATTTGAACTCAGGACCTGCGGAAGAGCAGTCAATGCTCTTAACTGCTGAGCCATCTCTCTCTCCAGCTCTTACTTTATCTCCTGTGGTGATCCCATTCTTTTTTTTTTTTTTTTGGTTTTTTGAGACAGTGTTTCTCTGTGTAGCCCTGGCTGGTGATCCCATTCTTGGCCCCTTCAGGCAAAGTCAATTGCTTGTATGGTCTGGCACATTTTCTTTTTCATACCTCAGCCATACTGTTAAAATTATCTGCCTTTCTCTGTCAATGGGAAAATACTAGAGAGCAGGATCACTTGTGATTCCTCACTGTATCTGCTTTCTGTGGCCAGCAGTACATAGTAGAGCCACCAGACGAGCATTGGTTTCTAGACAACTCTGCTATGCATCTGTCCCTGTGCTACAAACTAAAGCCACACTTGCCCTTTTAGGTAGCCACTATTCTTACTCTCCAGATGAAGGAACTAAGGTTCAGAAAGTCATTTAGGAAATGTGAAGGAAGACTTATATATAAGCTTAAACTGTCTTAATCCCCAGCCAGCTCTCATGGCCCCCAAATGAGTGAATGAGCACTGACTCTGGAGGTAGACTTAAACATGCTTAAATACACCAGGCTGTCTCAGTTTTCAAATCCCTGGTCCTCTGTAACACCCCCCCCGCCCCCCCCACACACACCAAAAAAAAGTCGTAACCTGGCTAACCTTACAGGGTAAATGGCAGATGTGGACAGATGGATCTGGAAATTACCCCTCAGATCCCCCCCCCCTCTTTTTTTTCTTGACAGATTCAGCAGAAGTGATCCAGTCTCGAGTGAATGACCAGGAAGGCCGAGAAGAATTCTATGTTCACTACGTGGGCTGTGAGTGCCTGGGGCGGTGGGGGCTGGGTGGAAGGAGGGAGGCTGTGTGTCAGTCCCTCACGGTCCGTCCTAACAGTTAACAGGCGACTAGACGAATGGGTGGACAAGAACCGACTCGCACTGACCAAGACAGTGAAGGATGCCGTGCAGAAGAACTCTGAGAAATACCTGAGTGAGCTGGCCGAGCAGCCTGAGCGCAAGATCACTCGAAACCAAAAGCGAAAGCACGATGAGATCAACCATGTGCAGAAGGTCCTGGCCCCTCCCTGCTCAGGCCCAGGCGGCCTCTCCGCCCCATCACAACAAAGCCATAGCAACTCCTATGTAAAAGCTGGTAGTATGCCAGGGTTTTTCTCTCGTTTATTCATATATGAAAAAATCTGCAGCTTATAGAGAGAAGAGGGTTGTTCTCTCACAGTAAGGAAACGGTACAGTTAGGACTGGAACTCAAACTTGAAGTCCAAAGGGAAGGAAAAGAAACTAAAATTCCATCATTTCCTTTGCTATCCAGCACCATGCTGAGTACTGTACGATCTCATGAAAGCCTCCCTGACCTTTATCATCTTAGCGCCTCAGGGGCAAATACTTCTTTTTGTGTATGAGGAGGTAGGCTCAGAGAAGTTAAGCTTCTTGGCTTGTAAGCCAGAGTATTAGGTTTAATCTACTTCATCTGCTGTTGCAGAGCATCTCAGTGTGCAGAGGGAGCACAGGTAGGTCTAGAAATCTTGGTAGGAATTACATTGTCTTAGGGGCCAGGCTCTGATACATCCTACAAAGGTATCCAAAATCAGGATTCTTTGAAAAACAGAAACAAAATATGTGTATTATGAGTGTATCTGTGTGTATATATACATATATTTCAAAATATTTAGTATATGTATGTATATGCATGATATGTTTGTGTGCTTATATGTGTGTATGCATGATCTGTGGGGGGGGCGGGGTTATGTGTGCCATGGTCTGAGAATGTGGAGACCATAGAGCAACTTTGTGGAGTCAGTCTTCTCCTACCTTTAATTAGGATCCAGGGATCAAACTCTGGTCTCTTGGATAACATGGCAAGTCCAGTACCCACCGAGCCATGGTAGTAACCCTTTTTGTTTTTGTGAGACTGTGTCCTGTAATCAGACTAGTCTCATACTTCCTACATAACCAAGGCTAGCCTTGAACTCTTCATCCTTCTGTGCCTACTTCCCAAGTGTAATCCAAGGATTACAGGGGTCCGCAAGCCTGGGTCTCTGGTCTTTTGAGACTGTAGCCCAGGAGGGCCCTGAACTCTCTTCAAGCCAGACTTTCTGGGGATTGTGTTTCTCCCACTCTGAACCTTCATTTCTTTTCTTTTTCCTTCCTTCCCTCCATCTTTCTATTTTGGAAGCTCAACAGATTTATTACAGTTTAAAAGAAAAACCCCGCCGGGCGTGGTGGAGCTCGCCTTTAATCCCAGCACTCAGGAGGCAGAGGCAGGTGGATTTCTGAGTTCGAGGCCAGCCTGGTCTACAAAGTGAGTTCCAGGGTAGCCAGGACTATAACAGAGAAACCCTGTCTCGAAAAACCAAAAAAAAAAAGAAAAAAGAAAAAAAAAGAAAAAGAAAAACCCCAAGGCAGGTGGGCTGTCAAATTTAGGGAAAAAATCATGCTGTTCAAAATCTCATAGAGGTCAGACACATGGTGGACAATCAGCCATTGACAGGGAGTAAAGTTTTTCTTTTTCTTTTTTTTTTTTTTTTTTTTTGAGACAGGGTTTCTCTGTGTAGCCCTGGCTGTCCTAGAACTCACTTTGTAGACCAGGCTGGCCTTGAACTCAGAAATCCGCCTGCCTCTGCCTCCCTAGTGCTGGGATTAAAGGCATGCGCCATCACTGCCCGTCAGGGAGTAAAGTTTTAGAGAAAGGAGTAAGGAAACCCAAATGTCTGGGGAGAAGCCAGAAGTGCTAAGGGAAATAGCTTAGAGAAGAGGTGGAAGAGAGAAAGGAATAATTCCAGAAAGGGAGCAGACCCACACTCTTGCATTGATTTACAAGCTAAGGCACGGCAGCCGTCCTGAGCAGCCAGCCACCTCGCAGCTGTGCAATGCCTTGCAAGATCTTAGCAAGCACACTGCAACAATGCTTGTCTCTCTGGACATCTCTGTCACCAGGCTGGAAATTTGTTTTGGTGTGGTATGTATAACATTTACATTTTGTAAAGTTTTTTAGCTTCATATGTATGAGTTATGCTTGCATGTATGCGTGTGTATCCAGTGCCACAGAGTTTAGAAGAGGGCATTGGGTTCCCTGAGATTGGAGTTAAAAGTGGCTGTGACCACCATGGGGCTCGTGGGTGCTGAGAACTGAGCTCAGGTCTTCCACAGAAGCAGCAAATACTTGTAACTCTCAACCATTTCTCTATCCCTTTAAAATGTTTGAGGGGTAAGTATTGTTTAGAGGCAGTTTTGTTTGACTTGTAATCCATGCATGTATATATACACAGACATTTCAGCTGGCTGAAATACCAGTATGTTTTAGTAAGAACTGTTTTCCATCCCCTAAGCTAGACTCTCCAGTTCTAGGGTAGCATTGTCTAGTGTACTGTTGTAAGTGGTCTGTGGGCTGTTGCTAGTCAATACAGTAGTTCCTCTAGCCACCTGTGGCTCTTCAGTACTAGTCTGTACGTGTCCAGTTTGACTAGAACTTTTTTTTTCTTTTTTTTTGGTTTTTTCGAGACAGGGTTTCTCTCTGTAGCCCTGGCTGTCCTGGAACTCATTCTGTAGACCAGGCTAGCCTCGAACTCAGAAATCCACCTGCCTCTGCCTCCCGAGTGCTGGGATTAAAGGCATGCATCACCATGCCCGGCTAGAACTTTTTTTTGATTGTCATGAATTTGAGATGGAATAGCGTTTGCAGTTAATGGCTGTTATCTTGGACAGCACAGGTTTAAAATGCTGTTCTCTGGCTTGAGTGGAGTGACTGTCAGTCAGCAGGCAGATCAGGGTGGGCTGGATATTGATGGATGAGTGATTCAACTCTCAGCAAGGTTTGATAGTTATTGGAGATTTTTGTTGGTTGATTGGTTGGAATTTTTTTTTGAGACATGGGCTCAAACTTGGTATATAGTCAAAGATGACCTTGAACTGGTTCCCCTGCCTCTACCTCTGAAGTGCTGGTATACAGGTATGTACCACCATGCCCTGTTCTAATTAATGTTTAATTCTAAATAAATTACAACATTGAAGAAAAATAGTGGTTTTGTAGTTCTTTAATGCATTCGCAGAAAAGAATTTTGTTTTATGAACATTGAGAAATGCAGTTTAAAGAGACACCTGAAGAGAAAAGTCTTTGGTTCTTGTCTTTGTTGGAATTGGGCGAGCCCTGGGCTGCTTTTGTTGTACAGTTCTGAGAACTTGGGCAAGATGTATGGGTGCTCTACCTGCAGGTACACCTAAATGCCAGAAGAGGGCACCAGATCACGTTACAGATGGCCATGAGCCACCATGTGGTTGCTGGGAATTGAACTCAGGATCTCTGGAAGATCAGACAGTGCTCTTAACAGCTGAGCCATCTCTCCAGCCCCAAGATTTTTCTTCTTTGTGCCTCAGTTTCTTCTTTTGTATTATGGCAATAACGAGCACTCTTGGTTTCAAAGACTCATTATGAAGGCAAAGTGAAATAATGTCTAAGAGTGTTTGGCAGCTGGCCCATGGCCCGTGACCTCATCCCTTTCTGTATGTTTACTACTCTGTAAAATTGAAATAATCTCTTCAAGGCCAGGTATAATGGTGCATACCTGTAATCACAGCACTGGGGACCTGAGGTAGGAAAGCTTGGTAGGCTGAGGTAAGAATTTCCTGTAAGCTTGGAGTTCATGGCAAATTCCAGACCAATGCATACTGAGACCCTGTCCAAAAAAAAACATTAACAACAACTCACCAGGCAGCTGTGGTGCACCGTTTAATCCCAGCACTTGGGAGACAGAGGCAGGCAGATTTCTGAGTTCAAGGCAAGCCTGGAGTTGGAGGACAGCCAGGGCTACACAGAGAAACCCTGTCTCAAAAACAAAACAAAACCAAAAACTAACAACACAAAAAAGAGGAGTGAATCTAGTCAGACATCCTAGAGGGTGCTTTGGAAGGATATTTGGCCTTGAAGGTCAGGAAAGAGCAAAATAATTGCACGTGGTAGTTGACAGCTCTGTCTAGACTCACCTGGCCTGTGTTCTGCGCCAAGGCGAGGTGAACATGTGCAACATGAGGAGGAGGGGCGTTCTCAAGGTGGAAGCAGTACACGTGTGCAAGGTTGGGGCTGGAGGAAAGGGCTTCATAGCCATGGATTTTTTTTTTTTTTTTGGTTTGGTTTTTCGAGACAGGGTTTCTCTGTGTAGCCTTGGCTGTCCTGGAACTCACTCTGTACACCAGGCTGGCCTCAAACTCAGAAATTCGCCTGTCTGCCTCCCGAGTGCTGGGATTAAAGGCGTGCGCCACTACGCCCAGCTCATAGCCATGGATTTGAGGGGCCTGAGATGGAACAGGGAGTGAAGGAACCCAGTCAGCTGTCCAGACCTAAAGTGGTACTGATTATTTGGAGTGAGTCAGAGAAGAAATTGCACAGGAACCGATTCTAGAGATAACCACAGAGAAGAGAGCTGGCGCCCCCTCTGTTGGCCATCGGTTAGGTCAGCTATCAGGATGAGAAGCTTTAAGAGTGAGTAGGCCAGTGATAGGCAGTGATGTTTAAGAGAGGGCCCAGGAGGAAGAGGACCCTAGAGGTCCTTTCTGTTCACCTACTGGCTAACATCCTATGAAGACAGGGAGCCTCATGGAGCATGTTCAAAAGCTGCTGAAGTCTGGTGTTAAGGAGGGAGACCCACACCAGCAGCAGGCCCAGCAGCAGGCCCAGGCATGGAAAACGAGATCTGTTCTGAGTCTTGCATATGACCCAATGTATAGCTGAAGCTCTTTTGTGGGATGGAGAGTTTGTTTTTCAAGACAGGGTTTCTCTGTGTAGCCCCGATTATCCTGGAATTCTCTTTAGACCAGGCTGACCTCAAACTCACACAGGGATCTGCCTGCCTCTGCTCCAGAATGCTAGGATTAAAGGCGTACGTCACCACTTCCCAGCTATAGCTGAAGCTCTTAACCTGCTTCTCTAGCTCAAGGTCCAGACTGAGGTGTCCAGATGTGTGGGTAGGCAGGCAGATAGCAGAGGAGCTAGCCTCAACCAAGGAAAACAGATGTTGACATCAGTATTTGTTACTGTGCTTACTTTCTTTACTATTATTGCAAGATCTAGGAGACAGTCGATAAACATTGAGTTCCAGGACAGGAAGGGAACAGTCTGACTATGTGTGTTCATCTCTGTGTACTTCTTACCCCAGACCTATGCAGAGATGGACCCCACCACAGCAGCCTTGGAAAAGGAACACGAGGCGGTAAGAATCGGCAGGTCTGGGGGCCAGTGGGGTGCTCCCTGCCCTTTTTTCTTGCTCCTAATGAGCTCCAAGCTGTGCCCTGCTCTTGTCTCTCTCTGTCTGCAGATCACCAAAGTGAAGTATGTAGACAAGATCCACATTGGGAACTACGAAATCGATGCCTGGTATTTCTCACCTTTCCCAGAGGACTATGGGAAGCAGCCCAAGCTTTGGCTCTGCGAGTACTGCCTCAAATACATGAAGTTCGAGAAGAGCTACCGCTTCCACCTGGTGAGGCTGGGTCACTCCCCTGGGGCAACAGGGATGAGTCCAGAGAAACTGGGCGGGGTGGGGGGGACACCCCAGGGACTACTAGAGCCCTAGATTGATTCCTCTGGCTGTGGTAGTGTTTCCTATGATCCTCGTGCCTAGCAGATGGACAAGGAGGTCAGAAGTCCAGGGTTATCCTCAGCTACATAGGGTCATCCTCAGCTACATAGTCCAAGGTTGGCATGGCCTTTGGAGAGCTGACTCAGGGGTTAAGAACATGGAAATGCTGTTGCAAAGGACCCAAGTTCAGTTCCCAGCATCATCACGCACCTGTAACTCAAGCTCCAGGTCTAAAGCCTTCCTCAGCTTCTGCTGGAACTTGTATTTATAGACGCATGAGTCTATATACATACAAACACACATACATGCATATGTACATACATATATACATATTGTTAAGAATAAAAGTCTGTTTGTTTGTTTGTAGACTGGCCTTAAACCCACAAAGATCCACCTGCCTCTGCCTCTGAAATGCTGGGATTAAGGGTGTGTGCCACCATACCCAGCTTAAAAAATATCTTTTTAAAAAGAAAGACAGAGGGCTGGAGAGATGGCTCAGCAGTCAGGAGCACTGGCTGTTCTTCCAGAAGACTTGGTTC
The DNA here is from genome assembly GCA_902729485.2 of Mus minutoides. Classification (NCBI taxonomy): domain Eukaryota; kingdom Metazoa; phylum Chordata; class Mammalia; order Rodentia; family Muridae; genus Mus; species Mus minutoides. The sequence continues at coordinate 240,919 of LR753442.1, read as the reverse complement.
AATTCCCAGCACCCACATTGGCTCACAACTGTCTATAACCCCAGCTGTAGGGGATCCAACATCCTCATACAGACATACATAGAGGCAAGAAACACTGATGTACATAAAATAAACAAATTAACTTTAAGAAAAACAAGCTGGGCATGGTGGTGCACGCCTTTAATCCCAGCACACGGTAGACAGAGGCAGGTGGATTTCTGAGTTCGAGGCCAGCCTGGTCTACAAAGTGAGGTCCAGGACAGCCAGGGCTATACAGAGAAACCCTGTCTTGAAAAACCAAAAAAAAAAAAAAAAAAAAAAAGAAGAAGAAGAAGAAGAAGAAGAAGAAGAAGAAAGAGCAACAGAGGCAGGTGGATCTCTGAGTTCAAGGCCAGCCTGGTCTTCAGAGTGAGTTAGTTCCAGGACAGCCAGGGCTACACAGAGAATCCCTGTTGCAAAACACACACACACACACACACACACACACACACAAAACAAGAAAAGAAAGGGAAAGAAGAAAAAAAAGAAAGCGCTCTCTTTCTGCTTCCAGATAACTGACCAGCTTACTGCCTCTCTTCAGACCTCAGTTTCTTTCTGCTTCCGGATAACTGACCAGCTTACTGCCTCTCTTCAGACCTCAGTTTCTTCTGCAGAGTCTAGACCAAATTTTTCAAGTTCCTTGCCCTTTACTAAGGCCTGGTGTTGGGCTCCTCAGTACAAAAAGAGGCAACCAATAGCTCCTGAGCAATGATGTCAGCCCGTAGGAAGAAGTGCTTTACAGCTGCCAGGAAGGGGGTGCTTTTCACTAGCACAGCAGGATGTCTCCCAAGCTGAACCTGAGATGAATGACTGAGGGTTAGGAAGAAGCTTGAGCAAGTTATCAGCTCTGGGCCCATTAGGAAATGGACCCTAGTCTACTTATGAGGAAAGGAGGCTCACTGGGTATAAGGTGTTATACATAGGGCCTGCAGATGGCAAGGTCTGAAGTGTGTCCCTCCTTGGGTCCCCAGGGCCAGTGTCAGTGGCGGCAGCCTCCAGGGAAGGAGATCTATCGAAAGAGCAACATCTCTGTATATGAAGTGGATGGCAAAGATCACAAGGTGAGCTGGTAGCCCAGGGCTTGTGGGAAAGTCTTAAGTATCTTCTGGGTACGCATTATCACCTCTGCCAGGCAGAGGCCAGCCCCCAGTGACTATCTATATCCACTCTTGGCCAAGGGAGGTCTCATGACCCTTGGTGCTTGGTCTGTGTTGATACGTAGTGAACACAGCCTCAGGTCAGGTCTCCTGACTGTTTCTGGGGACTCCTTGGCTGACAAGGGTGGTTCTGTTTAAGTAGTTCTGGAGCCTAAAGACAGACTGTCTTGCCTGAAGGTGCTCTTTAAACAACTTCCCCTTTCTGTGTGACCCAAAGATACTTGCCTGCAAATACAGAGATTTCCTATTCCACTCTGAAGCTGCAGCTGAGTTCCTGCTTGTCACAGGAGTGACAAGCCTACTGGGAGAAGGCTTTGAGGTCTGCTCTCGCCCTGCCTGCTGGGTCTGAGAGAGCTTTAGCAAGTGTTTGAGTCTCCTCTGAAGGGCTGTGTAGTACTAGACCAAGAGGACAGTCACTTCCTGGCTGGTCTCAGACAAGTTACCTAACCTTGTTTTGTTCCTGTTTCCGCATCCATAAGACAAGTCATAATTATTTACCTCATCTGTTTGCACAAATGAGACCACAAATGTCAGGTATGTGGCACGTGCCTAGCATCTAGTAGGCTGTTGGTAAACATGGCCTTTGTTGTCTTTGGTGACCTTTGGAGCTCAGGTAGCCCCGTGCTAGGGGAATCCCTACCAAGCCTGGTTCTTGCTAGCTACTCTGGCTTCCTTTAGCATGAACTGTTAGGATGATGGAAGGGGTTCCCACTCGAAACTGGGGGTGTTTACCAGCTTCGCCTTCTGTTAACTTTGAAGCAGCCTCCTAAATCACATCAGACCAGCAGGGCTGGGCTCACACAGTCTTAGATTGGATAAGAGCCGAAGTGAGGAGGTGTCTAAAACCAGGCATCCTCTGTGTGGACTCGCACCTCCAATCCTAGCACCAGGAGGCTGAGGGAGGAGAATTGCTACAAATTGGAGGCCAACCTGGGCTATAGATTGTCTAAACCCTAAATGAGAAGAGCTGGGTGTGGCAGCACACACACCTGGGAAGCAAAGGTGGGAGGATCTCAGAGTTCAAAGCTAGTCTAGTCCACAATTCTAGACGACAGTAAGACCTTTTCTCAAAAATAAAAATACAAAGTGAAAAAGCAAAAAACCCCCAAACCCTTTACATCTGTACTCGGAACCCTTTACATCTGTACTCGGAACCCTTTACATCTGTACTCGGAACCCTTTACATTTGTACTCGGAACCCTTTACATCTGTACTCGGAACCCTTTACATCTGTACTCGGAACCCAGCTGTAGGAGGTATTGTCTCTCCCAGTGCTGGCCCTGGCAGGCCTCTGTGTCTGTGTCACACTGAGGCCAGCAACTGTGTCCTGCTGCACAGACACCCCCCCCCCCCTCTAGTTGGCAGTTGCCAGCTTCCACTTAGCAACTTTGTACTGATTGCTTCAGGCTTACCCGTGATGAGACAGAGCCTGGGCCCAGCTGAGTTTGTGCCCTGGCATTCACCAGCCTTGGAACCTAAACCATTTTTTCTTCTGAGCCTCAGTTTCCTGCTCTGAAACACAAGCTAATGTCTGTAAAGATTGACACTGGTTATGCATGTAAAGTCCTACCCTTTATTTGGCCCTGAAAAGTGGCTGGGTGGCTCAGTAGGTAAAAGTGCTTGTTTCGTAAACCCTGGCGGTCTGAGTTTATCCTGAAACCCAAAATGGAAGGCAGAAGGTGGGAACTAACACCCAGGAGTTGCTCTCTGACCTTTACACATGTGCCACAGTGCCTGTGTCCCTTTCCTACTGATGACCTTTAAAGCAGGCAGATCACTTTGTGTTTTAGGCCAGTAGTCTGATCTGTAAAATAAATTCCAGGCCAGCCTGGTCTGCACAGTGAAACCCTGAATGGGTTGACAGACAGACAGACAGACAGACAGACAAAGTAGAAGCTGGTCTGCACAGTGAGACCCTGTCTCAAACAAACAAATAAATAATAATAAGGGGAGCCATGATGAGCCCTGCTCTCCTGGTCCTGTTGGTGCCAATAGGCTTCACTTGGAGCCTCCTGTCCACCTCACTGACTGGATGGCTGCTTTCTGATTTCAATTCTGCGTTCTGAAGAGGGGCCTACGTCCTTTGCCCAACTCTGGCTCCTCTGTGCAGCCTGGTACTTAGAGGGCTGCAGAGTGGCCACCGGCCGTCCCTGGACATGTTTGCTTACCATCTCTACCTTTTATCCCTAGATATACTGTCAGAACCTGTGTCTACTGGCCAAGCTGTTCCTGGACCACAAGACCTTGTATTTTGATGTGGAGCCCTTTGTCTTTTACATTCTGACAGAAGTAGATAGGCAAGGGGCTCACATTGTTGGCTACTTTTCTAAGGTACTGGAAAGCCTGGGAAGAGGGTGTTATTAACTAGAATGGGGGCTAGCCCTCCCAAAGGACCTGAATACCCCATATTCTGCAGGAGAAGGAGTCCCCAGATGGAAACAATGTGGCCTGCATCTTGACCCTGCCTCCCTACCAGCGGCGCGGCTATGGGAAGTTCCTCATCGCCTTCAGTGAGTGGCTGCTAGGATGTGGGTACTGGAGGGGGATGCTGAGGGCTGGGGTGGGAAGGGGCTGGATCCTTAAGATTCTTTCTGCCACTGCCAGGTTATGAGCTCTCTAAGCTCGAGAGTACTGTAGGCTCCCCAGAGAAGCCACTGAGTGACCTGGGCAAACTCAGCTACAGAAGCTACTGGTCATGGGTCTTGCTGGAGATCCTGCGAGACTTCCGGGGCACATTGTCTATCAAAGATCTTAGGTAAGAGCCTTGGTTTCTAACCAGGTCCAGAATACACTGTCCTACAGGGGACTTTGTGAAGGATCACTTGGAACCCTAAAGGAAGGGGATCTCCCAAGATTGGTCATGGATCTTGTCTCTCATCCCTTTGCTGATTCCATATGCTCGAATCCTTCTCTACAGCCAGATGACCAGCATCACCCAGAATGACATCATCAGCACCCTGCAGTCCCTCAACATGGTCAAGTACTGGAAGGGCCAGCATGTTATCTGTGTTACACCTAAGCTGGTAGAGGAACACCTCAAAAGTGCTCAGTATAAGAAACCACCTATCACAGGTGTGTGTGTGTGTGTGTGTGTGTGTGTGTGTGTGTTTTGTGAACACGTGTGTGTTTTGGCAGGGTGGGATAAGAACCAAGGACTCTTTTTTTTTCTGGCTGTTACAAGATGGTAAACCAGCTGAACCAGTTTCTAGGCTGGCAGCCTAGAGGTGGTTACTCATTCCTGAGATCCCCTCCCCCCCCCTCCCCCGAGGTCGGTCCAAGGATCCCTTTTGTTCTCATCCCGGGAAGGTGAAACCTGGCCTGCGCCCAGAGGAGCAGCCAGGCATGAGCAGCCATGGCCCAGAGGCCCTGCTTACCTCCATGCCTCTTTCCTCCCACAGTGGACTCTGTCTGCCTCAAGTGGGCACCCCCGAAGCACAAACAAGTGAAGCTTTCCAAGAAGTGAGTGGCCTGGGCCCTGCTTGGAATCTGGGTTTCCTGGCCTCTAACCTGTAAATATGTGTACAGACCTGTTTTGTGTCATTTATTCATAAAGTAAAATCTGCTGGTGCACTGGACTTTGGAGGTACGCAGAAATGCCGAAGGGTGGTATTCTTCATTTCATCTCACACACAGCCAGCTGTGTTAAAAACATCGACTCCTCGCTCCTTTTATTCCTCACCCTGACCCAAGCCCCAGCCAGCTCCGGTGGGGGCTCAGTCCTCCGGAGTCCAGGAGATTAAGGCAGAGCCCAGGAGGCAGGAAGAGGACAAAGTGAAGGGCTCATCAGGCAGGGCGGGTAGGGCCTTGTGCAGCAGTCAGCTAGCTAGGCAGCTGCCCTGCGTGCTAGATACAGGCTGAAGTGAGGGGCTCATTCTCCTAGCTGAGGCTTCTGGGAGCTCCATAGGAGCCTAACCAATCAGCTGTAGGTAACAGAGAAAGGTGGCTAGAGTTCCTGCCCTCTCCACAGGCGGTAAACTTCTCAGCCCTAGATTATAATCCCAAAGAGCAAATGCAGAAGAGTGGGCTCAAAGATCAAGTCGTCATGCTGCCCTCCTGGACAGGCACATGTCCTTGGGAGTGCTGTGGTCCTGGAAGCATGGTCAACTTTGAGGGTTAAATAGCTTAATGTTCAAGCCAAAGGCAGAAGAGGCCCAGGATCAGACCGAGTGGCAGGAAAAGTACGGGCCTTAACAATTCCCGGGGTGCTGCTGAGCTGAAGACAGGATGATGGTTGCAGAGGTGGCCATCCGGGTGGGACTCCTGAGTCTGGGGGACTACGCGGGGCTGGAGCTCTGCCACATGGTGGTGGATCCAGGAAGCATAGGTAGAAGTCAGAGTGTATACTCCAGGCCTGTTGGGGGCACCACAGGCATCACCCCAACTCACAATGCCTGCCAAGTACCAGAGGCCCTCCATGGGACAAGAGAGTGGGCCCCCAGAATCACCCTAAGGGGAAAAAAGAGCTGTCAGGACAGACCTCAGGCCAATAGTCACCCATGCCAGCTCCACTCAGCAACTCCAGCACTCAGGGTGCACTTGCCCCCTCTGTTACCTGGCAGGCATCCTTGCCTCCCTTCACATAGCCGGCACACAGCATGTCCTGCTGGATAGTGTGCGGTTCTTCAGGCACTGCGTTAATGTTGTACAGGCAGCTACAGGTTTCCCGGCTAATGAGTGGCACCTCGAGCTGCTGCAGAGGCCTAGGGGTCTGGAGGCTCACTGTGGGGACAAAATGTGCTTACTCATGGTCCCCAACCTCAGTCAGCCTCCCTTCCTTGACCTTTGGCACCCAGTGCCCCACCTCACCTGAAGGAGCCACATGACCCCATCCCGTGACGGTACAGTGCAGGCCATTGGGAAAGGAAGCATTGGCCGCAGGGAGGCAGATGGGTCTGATGTAGCGGGAGAAGGTGACAGGGCTGCTGAGACGGACGAGCGCGATGTCCCCCTGGGAGCCCTCTTCTCGGTAGCTTGAGTGGGTGATGATCTGAGCCACTTTGTGGACCACAGTGTCATTGCTGTAGGAGTCTAGCTGGTGGGCCCCCAGCTTTATCTCATACTCTTCCCTACTGTGTTCTCTGCAGGCAGAGAGGCAAAGAGTAGGAGCTGAGGGACCTCTTCTGTCCCCTGACGCGGTTCTTTTTGTTGTTCTCCCTTAGATTCTGATTCCAAGCAGGCCTCAAGGGCCCCTCATCCTTCTACCTCGGATTGATTTCTTCTTTTCTCCTTTTTTCTTTTTGAAACAGGATCTCACAATGTATCTTAGGCTGGCCCGGAACTCTCTATACCAACCAGGCTGGCCTGGAAACTCACAGAGATCAACCTGCCTCTGCCTACCAAGTGCTAGGATTGAAAGCATGACCTCTTTGTGTGGCCTAAGAACACTGGGACTCCCAAGCCCACACTAGGAACTAGTCCAGCCTATGATCTGGACTGACCCATGACATACTTGTTTCTTTTGAGACAGTCTAATGTATTCCAGGCTGGCCTTAAATTTACTATGTAGTAGCTATGGATGACTTTGAACTCCTGGTCCTGCCCGTACCTTCCAAGTGCTGAGATTTCAGGCCCGTGTCACCCAAACTCTGTTTCCAACCCATGTTTGACTCCCCCTCTGCCCCTCCACCGAGTTGGTACCTGGGGAAGCAGTGAGCAGCTGACACCACCCATTCATTTGACACGAGCGACCCTCCACAAACATGGATGCCATCGTAGGTGATGCTGACCTGCCAGGGCCACTGACCAGGCTTGGCACTACCACCACCAGTGATGCGTGGCTGGATGACGGCACCACAGGAGGCTGCCCAGGGAAAGGGGGAAGGGAAGGAAGGTCAGGGCCTTCTATGGCCCCCACAGCAGAACTTAGCCCTGTCACCCTGAGACTCTTTCAGAGCCTGGGAAGTGCACTCATACTGGGCTCCCTCCCCAACCCTCTGCTCTGCAGCTGTGAGGAGCTCAGTGCCCCCATGAGGTCTTATTCAAGCACACCACAGCAGCCTCTTCCTCTTAAGCCTTGCTTTCTAACCAGTCTACCCCTTAAATCTGAGTATATAAACCACAAGTCTGGCCACATCAGTCTTTTTTTTTTTTTTTTTTTTTTTTTGGTTTTTCGAGACAGGGTTTCTCTGTCTAGCCCTGGCTGTCCTGGAACTCACTTTGTAGACCAGGCTGGCCTCGAACTCAGAAATCCGCCTGCCTCTGCCTCCTGAGTGCTGGGATTAAAGGCGTGCGCCACCACGCCCTGCTTCACATCAGTCTTGTTTTACTCTTCCATGGCTTCATACTGACCTTAAGATACAGCCCAGGGACAGGAGAGGTAAGGCCTCTTGCAACCTCTGTATTTGGTTTCCAGCAACCACATGACAGCTCACAGCTGCCCCTAACTCTAGTTCCAGGAGATCTGATTCCTTCCTCTGACCTCCAAAGGCATCAGGCATTCACACAGGGCAAAATACTTAATTTTTTTTTTCCCCAAGACAGGGTTTCCCTGTGCAGCCCTGGCTGTCCTGGAACTCACTCTGTAGACCAGGCTGGCCTCAAACTCAGAGATCCGGCTGCCTCTGCCTCCCAAGTGCACAGCCCCCTTCCTGTCACAGACACTAGGCCACTCACTCCTTACCTCTGGATCTTTAAGACCAGTCACTCTATTCTCAATGCCTTTCCCGCCTTTCTCCACTAGCCTAGAGAGCCATCCAGGCACAGCCCCTCCACGGGCGTGTTCAGATCAGGCAGGCTAGGTCACAGGTGTCACACTCAGCTTCCAGGGCCCTCTCCAGTGTCCAGGCTGGCTGACACCTGTTCTCATGCCTATGACTGTTCCAACTGCACCAACCTGAGCGTTACCTAAAGACACACCTGTTTCCACCCTCTCCCCATCTGCTGAGCACAGGAGAGCTAGGGATGTGATTGAACATTGCAAGGAAATTGGATTCCTCAGGTTGGGGACCTGCACACCCCCCCCCCCCCCAGCTAAGCTAGCAGTAGGCAGAGAAAACACATTCTTCCTTCATTCCCTCACAATCCTGACAATGGCTACTACTCAGACTGCAGCTGAGGCGGGCTAGGCTCCAAGGGGCTTTCACTTCCCAATCTCCCGGTCCTCCTTACAGTCCTAGAAGAACAGAACTGAACAGCTTTCAAAGCAAAGAAACCGGAGCTTAGAAAAATAAGGAGACAAGGCCACTATATAGTTATGCTCAGACTGGAAACCAGTCTCTTCAGAACCGCCTCACGTACCCACACTGAGAGTCAGGCTTCCATTATGCCCGCGGACAGCTCACTGCTTCTCTTTACCTCAGTTTCCTCATAAAACAAGAGCCAAGATTCCATACATTCAGAGCTGTTGGGACACTTAGTGTGGCTAGGTGAGCAGGCTCAGCTGGGCGACAAGTGCTCCTACAACCCGCCAGGGGACACCGAACCGCTGAGCCCTCACTCCCCCAACTCCCGCTGAAAGCCTCACCTTCAGTCCCGTCAGCTCCTAGAGGGAAAGAAAGAGAGAGGAGTTGGCAGGGAGGCCTGAGTCCCCACAGCCCTTCACACCAACCGCTTTCCCACAGGGTGACTCGTTTAGGGGACTAACAGGAGAAGAGGGGAAACGGTAGGAACACGGAGATTCGCGAATTCAGGATGAGGCTGTGTTCTACACGGGGACCAGACTGCTCTCACCGGAGCCCCTTCTCCAACCCTCCCTCCCGAGGATCCATACTTACGGATTCCTGACTGGAGCAATCCGATAAGGAGGAGAATGGTCACAGCTTCCAGCTGCCCAGGTCCCAGGCCCACCCTTAGGGCCATGGCCCAGGACAAGGGCCCCCCGGAAGGAGCCTTTAGGTAGAAAGGGAAGGACCAGAAGGTTTTGAAGGCGGGATCTAGGTGTGGGCTCAGAAGTGAGGAATCCCAGGACCTAGGCTGGGAAGGTGAAGCAGGCTTCTCGGCAGAAAATGGCCAGGGGGAAGACGGGACACGCCTTTAGTCTTTACAGTGACCAGCGTGGACCTGTTCTGCCTTACAATCTGGTCAACAGAGACCTCTCCAGGCACTTCAGGAGCCAACCACCTGTAGGCTCCTCCCTCAGCCACGCCCTCCTCCTATCCTCCTCTGAAAGCAGGCTTTTTTTTTTTTTTAACTGCTTCTGACTTCTGTGGTCCTTTCCTGGATCCTTTCGTAGTGGGTGCTTTTGGTAAAGGAAAACTGACTCTGGACAGTCAGAAAGCAGTCCCAGGCAAGACTGGGAACCCTAAGGCCCAGCCAACTACCCCAGGTCTTCCTGATCTCTCAGTTTTCACCCCTCCTACTCTTAGCTCCCTCATCCCCACCAACCGGGCCTGGTCTAGACTTAATTAAGGTAGGGCCACAGCCGCTGCTCAGCCCTTCCCTTCCCTTCCCTTCCCTCCTCAGGCCAGGTATCTAAGACTAGGGCATGGGGGAATGCCCCAGGCCAAGGCCGGCCATTCGTGGCAGGCCCTCTGTAAAAACACCTTCCTGCAGGTGTTGAGCACGTCTGGCTATTGACATTCATCCAGTAAGTATTTGCTAAGTACCTCTCTGTGCAGCCGGCACAAGTGGCAGCCCGTACCACCTATGACCTCCTTGAGATGATGATGAAGTGGGGCTGTCAGACCTTAATCAAGTAACAAAAGGCAATTATTGATTAATCATTTCAAATTAGGAGCTGTTATAGACCCAATTAGCGGGGCTCTCAACTGCACAGTAGCTGCAGGGGTCTTGTCCTGGAAGAAGAACACTGGGAACCAAATCCTCAGAGGGCATGGAAAGATGCCAACCAAACAACGCTGGCAAAGTTTGGCCAGGTGTGGCAGCATATGCCTTTAAAGCCAGTCCTCCTCCGTCCCACTGAGGCACAGGCAGGCAGATTTTTGTGAGTTTGAGGCTAGCCTGGTCTACATAGTAAATTCTAGCATAGCCAAGGCTACATAGAGAAACCCTTCTCAAAAAAAAAAAAAAAAAAAAGCTGGGCGTGGTGGCCTTTAATCCCAGCACTTGGAGGCAGAGGCAGGCAGATTTCTGAGTTCGAGGCCAGCCTGGTCTACAAAATGAGTTCCAGGACAGCCAGGGCTATACAGAGAAACCCTGTCACAGCTGCAACCCCAGGACAGTCCTGAGTGGGAGTCAGCAGACCCTGGGTCTTTGCTACCGAGCCAGTCTAGGCGAAGCAGCAAGGTCCAGGTTCATGAGACCCTGCCTCAAGACAGGCTGGAGAGCAGCAGCCTCAGAGTTTGCTTGTGCGGGTGCAAGCATGTGTGTGTACACACAAGTAACAGGACATGGGAGTTCACGGAAAGGCAGCCCGTGAGTTCACGGAAAGGCAGCCCGTGTGCCGGCCATCAGTGGGTATGGATATGGGTTAGGCTTCAGCTTGAGGAAAAGCTGACCCTTACTTCCTCTGCTGTCTGCGGGAAGCCTCAGCAGCTGGATTCCAGGCCAGCCCTGGGTCGGAGAATTCCTGGAGGGGGTGAATCAGAGGGAGGGGCAAGAGGCAGATTCAGTGTGGGGCACAGAGGGCAGGTGGTTGTGTTCACTTCCTTGAGAGCCTGGAGAATATTCACTGTGGCACCTAACAGTGAAGGAAAAGAAAGCCTTTAACAACATCTCCCCTTCTCAGTCTCCCCGGCCACCTACCAGCTTGCTCTAGGTCCCCCTTCCCTAGTCTCTGCCTGTATAATACACTGTGACCCCACCCCCACTCTACCCTTTGTTTACCCACTGAGAAAGACTCCCACGTGTTCTTCAGCTCCGTATTTGCCGTCTTTACGTACTCAAACCTCATTCCTCCTTCTGACCGGTTCTTGATCCCTAGTCCTGGTGTGTTTATTTGGTTTTGGTTTGGTTTGGTTTGGTTTTTGGTTTTTCGAGACAGGGTTTCTCTGTCTAGCCCTGGCTGTCCTGGAACTCACTTTGTAGACCAGGCTGGCCTCGAACTCAGAAATCCGCCTGCCTCTGCCTCCCGAGTGCTGGGATTAAAGGCGTGCGCCACCAGGCCCGGCTCCTGGTGTGTTTAGATGCCACAGGGAGCGCTTGGTGAACTTCTTATTTCCGGTTCCAGTTCTCATGCTTTGCCAGTTAGCAAGTGATATGGATTGATTGGTGAGTGTAGGCGCAGAGGAGGGATTTGCATGGAGGTGGGTGGGATTCTGGAGGCACTGGTTAGGATGTGCAAGAGGGAGTCTCTTAAAGGGTGCAGAGGTTCTTGTGTTTGTGTGTGTACATTATACATTAGGGTATATATTTGGGGCTAGCTTTCACATCCCAAGGCCTCCTAGTCTGGGACATACAGATCCAGGGCTCAGGTATGCTCCAGGTGCTGGGGACACTAATTCCAATGGAGAGGTGACACACAACCAGCTGTCACCTAACCTCCCCCGCCCAGAGGCAGGAATGAGGGAACAGCTGCCACGTTATAGGGGATACATTTCCTGGGATCCCGAGGCCTGAGTCACCAAGAGGGTAGAGCCCTATCCTTGGGGCTTTCCCCTTAGCTCTGAGGTGTTCAGCACCTCTGTAGCCTAAGAGATGCCACAAAGCCACGTGTCTGTATTTACATTTTTATTGTCTGTTCCTCCTCCACCCCCAAGGATTCTTAGATTTAAAGTAGCCAGCACTGAGGTCCAATTATCTGAAAGCTGATGCAGTAGAGTTGGAAGAGGTCCTCGTCAGGTCCGGGAGCTGGCTGGTGGAGCCACATTCCAGCCCTGATGGGTGGTGTGAAGAGGAGCCAGGCTCTCAGAGGGCGATCGGTAGAGCCAGGAGGAGGAGCAGAAGCAGAGCAACAACCTTAGGGGAGCTTGCAGATCCTGCTAAGTCTTGGGGGCAGAGGTCACTGCCTTCAGGAGACCAGTAGGAGGAGCCACCGAGATGAAGAAAATGGGCTTCTCCCACGGTTTGCGATATCCACGTTGCTTCAGGGCCAATGGCTGCAAACAGCTCCCGGCTTCCTCGAACAGCCATGCCCACGAGAACCCAGGGACCTTCCTCAGTTTGGCACAGGAGGGGAGGTGCTGAGGTGACCTGCAGAGTTGAAGCCAAGGCCAAATGAGTCTGTCACCCTTCCATCACAAAGCACTGCATATCTCACCCTTAGGAATTCTGGTTTCTGGTCTCTCTAAGGTCTAGCTCCGAAATAATACTTGATCCTATCTGGAACCCTAATACCAAGAAACTCCATTTCTATTCGAAATAGGGTCTGGTTGCCCGGAACTACCTTTCCCCTCCCTGCTCCAAGATCCCTAGGCCCCTGTACCTCACATCTATCCTCCTGTCCCTCTGAATAGAGGACACAGAAGGTTCCAGGAGTCAGAATGCCCGGATAGAGGCAGTGACAGAGTCGTGGTGTCAAGATGGACACAGCAGCAACTACAGGAACTAGAGAGGAGAGAGAGCTGTAAAGGGTTCTGGCCCGAGGTTACTCCTTATTCCCATAACTCAAGGACTCTCACCTCTGTCCTGTGGGTTCTTCCAGCCCAGAACCCAGCAGCTGGCCCCTGGGGGAATACCCCCTGGGTGTAGGCAGATGGGAAGAGCTGATGGGGAGGGCTCCACCCGAGAGTTCAGCTCCAGTAAGGCCAGGGGGGGTCTAAGTCCTAAGTGCCGGGGCAGACGGATGCTGACGACAGACCGAGATACCTGGTGGCCCTGTGGGAGGGAGCTGACCCCTGCCCGGCCCAGATATACTTCAATGTAGGGCACTGTTGTAGAGCCCAGCCTGTGAGAATAGGAACCAGTATCAGAACCGGCATCCTGTCTTATTTCTTCCATAGCTGGTGAAGTCCTTCCCAGTAGAACAGGGCTGAAATGGTCTCTAGGACCACCCACCAACTGCTCTGTGATTCCTCTCTCTTCTGTCTTCTCAAATCTAACGAAACCAAAACATCCCAACAAAAACATCCACAGCGGTCACTTTACCTGTGTTGTGTGAGCCTAAGAGTGATGACATTCTACTGCTGCAAGAATCCTTCATCTATCTCCCAATTTTCCTCACCTTGCCTCCTAGCTTGGAGAGACCCACCTGAGAATACAGTGAGTGGCTGCTAGGACCCAGCCTGGGGCCACCAGAATCCCAGTGCAGACTCTATCACCAGTCACATGCACCTCCGTCAGCCAGGGCCATAACACACCAGCTGGAGTGGATTTTGGCCTTAGGCCACAGGCTAGAGAGAGGAGGCAGCCATGTCAGTAGGAGTCACAAAGCTGCCCCCTAAACATCTCACCAGGATCTAAGAATTACCAGGAACTCCCGAAGCCTCACAGACCCCTGCTCACCACCGTGCTCAGTGTGTGTGGGACAAGTCTGTTTCTCAGTCTCCTCCCCTTCAGGGCCCCAGTCCCAGGTTAGCTGGTCCTCCAGGTAAGCTCCCTGAGTCACATGACGAATCCACAGATCATGAGTCTGCATTGGGGAAAAGGCTCGGGGTCGGAGACAACCATCTGAGAGGGTTCTGTATCCTGCCAGGAACCAGGTCCCCTCCTCACGGCACAGAAGGCTCCAAGTGGAATCTTTCTGCAGCAAAACAGTATTATTACTCGCGTGAGTGCAGGCTGCAGGCCTATAGATTCTCAGCTTTGGGGCTTTCCTGATTCTCCTTTTGTGCATGAACCCTTCAAGCCAAATTCCAGTGTTGATTTGTATAAAACTCCAGCTCTCTCTCTCTCTCTCTCTCTCTCTCTCTCTCTCTCTCTCTCTCTCTCTCTCGTTTTTCCAGACAGGGTTTCTTTGTGTAGCCCTGGCTGTCCTCGAACTCTGAGATCGCTTGCCTCTGCCTCCTGAGTTTCAACCCTCTCTTCAAACTGACAAGCTCACTTTGGGGAGATGGCTCAGTCGGAAAGAATTTGGTCCACGAGGATCCGGGCTTGGATCCCAACACTCATATTTTTAAAAAGGAATAATCTGGCCGGGTGGTGGTGGCACACGCCTTTGATCCCAGCACTTGGGAGGCAGAGGCAGGTGGGTTTCTGAGTTCGAGGCCAGCCTGGTGTACAGAATGAGTTCCAGGACAGCCAGGGCTACACAGAGAAACCTTGTTTCGAAAAACCAAAAAAAAAAAAAAAAAGGAATAATCTGGGAGTAGTGGTGCACACTCAGGCAGATCTCTGAATTCCTTTGAGGCCAGCTTGATCAACAGAGTAAGTTTTTGTTTTTGTTTTTCTTTTTAAGTTTTATGTATTTTTATTTTATGTGCATTGGTGTTTTGACTGCATGTATGCCTTGTATGTGTGTCGTATACTGGAGTTACAGGCATTTGCGAGCTGCCACGTGGGTGCTGGGAATTGAACTGGAAGAGCAGTCAGTGCTCTTAGCCACTGAGCCATTTCTCCAGTCCCTACACAGTTCTAAGTCAGCCAGCGATACACAGAGGAACCCTGTCGGGGGCGGGGGGAGGAAAGAAAGAATAGAAATAAGAGTTTAGGCACCACGTGGAGGCCAGAATGTCCTGCTCCATTCTAGCTCCTCCCACCTCCAGCTGGGTCCAGGTCAGGACCAGATTTCCGCAACCAGTTTCTGCCGCTCACCCAGCATAGGCCTGCCTCTTCCTCCTCCTGGTAGGCGGGACAAAGCAAGTGCGGCAGTTCTCCTGGCCGCGGCACGGACTCCCCCTGGCGGCCGTACAGGCAATGACACCACCAGCTGTTCAACAGCTGCGCCTCCAGCTGCGCGCTGGAACCCGGGGCGAGTTCTGGGAGAGAGAAAGGGCGGCGAGGGTTCACTGCGGTCGTTCGCGTGGGTTCCGCTCCGCCCACCCCACCCAGTCCTTGGCTCCGCGCGGCCTCGCGCACCCCCGCGTCCCCAGCGAGCCAGGTGGCAGTGGCTCCCGGGCAGAAAATAGTGTTCGCGGTGGGGCAGGCACACGGCGCTCGGGACCGCGGTCAGGTTCACCCGCGTCCTCAGCTGCAGCAGCGCCAGGTCCGAAGCGAAGTCCCTGGAAGCGTTCTCGTGCGCCACGAGGCGCGCCACCCTCTCCTCCTCCGGACTGGAGGGCAGCAGCACCCGCCAGGTCTCGAAATCGTGGGGTGAGCTGTCAGAGGTGCGGGGCTGCTGGATGGGAAAGCTGAGGAGCGTGCGCATTCCGCACACAAGATGCAAACCTGGCTTCCCAGGCTTAGACCGCGTCTCCGGGTTGGAATACTTCGTCCAACACTGGAACCCCGCCCTTACTCTGTTATTCTGGTTCTCGCGTTCTGGACAGAGCCACCTATCCGCCCTTGCCAGACTCCCCGGCTTTATGTTGGATTCTATATTTCCTATGACTTCACACTACAAACTGAGGTACAACTCCCACCCCAGAGGAAGGGCTGAACCAGAAAAAGGGGAAAGAGTGTCCAATGTATAGATTCTCACTCACTCACTCCAGAAAGCAGCTGGCGGGTGCCAAGACCCATCTGTCAGACACCAGAGTTCCATAGCAGGGTGTGGAGCCTGGCACCATTACCTGGGCCTCCCAGGGCCAGGTCCCCGGCCTCGGAGCCTTCCCGCACTCTAAGAGATGAGAGGCCTGGGTCAGGGGGTCTGCAGAAATCCTTAACCCGGCAGCCTCTACCCCAATTCGTATCTGCCCAGCCCTGCTCAGCTCAGCTCAGTGTCAGTGCATCTGCCCTTCACCTGGTTGAGCAAAGGTACAGTTTTCTTCTCTGGGCTCCCAGGGTCCTGACTGAGGCTTTTGGAGCTGGCTGGGAAAGGCAGGCCCAGGTTCTGAACCCATCACGTGTTCCCGAATCCACAATTCATAGGGAGCCACTGCAGTGAAGACCCCAGGGCGGTTCCTCCGTCCACAGCCAAAGCCAAAGCTGGTGATTCCCGCCAGGAACCATCGGCCACCGTCCTCACAGACCAACGGTCCCCCAGAGTCACCCTAATGATAGATGACTCAAGTCAGAGATTAGTTCAAGAATTCTTACTCCATTTTGGCCTAACATATAGCCACCTTCTGGAAACCTTACTGAACTATCTTCACATTTGTATTATCTTAGAGGAAAGCCTGGTAAAGCAGAACCACAGAGTAGCTAAAGCCAGGAAACAAGGTCTCATTTGGAGCTGAATGATTCTTGGATATAGTTCAACCCTAAGCTGTCCATTTCTGAAGTTTCTTTTTTTTTTTTAAGATTTATTTATTTTTATTTATATGAGTACACTGTAACTATTGTCAGACACACCAGAAGAGTGTATCGGATTCCATTACAGATGGTTGTGAGCCACCATGTGATTGCTGGGAATTGAACTCAGGACCTCTAGGAAATCAGTGCAGTGCTCTTAACCACTGAGCCATCTCTCCAGCTGGATTTCTAAGGTTTCAAAATTGCAGCTCCCAAGTGACCCCAGGGTCTCCTCACAAATGCTGACCTCTGCCCCTTTAAAAAGTAAACTGAGGAAGCCAGGAGGTGGTGTTGTATCCTTTTAATCCTAGCACTCCAGAGGAAGAAGCAGATCTCTGAGGTCAAGGCAAACTTGGACTACAGAGCGAATTCCAGTGCAGTCTCTAAAATCAATCAATCAATGAATCAATCAATCAAGTACTGAGGGGTCTTGCTCACCTGGGAAAATGCTTGCCTTACAAGTTTAAGGACCCGAGTTCCATTTCCATAATCCATGTAAAAATATAGTGACCTAAGCTTGTAAGTTCACTACTCTAGAGGCATAGACAGCCAATGAAGCCTAACTGGTGAGCCCAAGGCCAATGAGAGACCCTGCCTTTCTTTTTTGTTTTTTGTTTGTTTGTTTTAAGTTTTCAAGACATATTTTCTCTGTGTAACAGCCCTGACTGTCCTGGCATCCAATTTGTACACCAGGCTGGCCTCAGACTCACAAAGCCCTGCCTGCCTCTGTATCCAGAGTGCTGGGTGAAAGGTGTGTGCCACCACACCTCTGCAAGAGACCCCGTCTTAAAGGAGGTAGACCATATGCCCAATGATACCTGAGGTTGTCCTCTGCCTGCACCCCTGCACACACACATACAACACTGCCTCCATATGCACACACCCAGACACACACACACAAATAAATTAAAGCCAATACCTATAGTCCTAACACGTGGGAGATGAAGGATCAGGGCATAGTTATTTTTAGGCTAGCCTGAGCTCCAGGAGACTGTCTCCAAACAAACAAAAAAATGGCTAAAGGCCATATTGAGTGTAAAATGCACACACAATAAATAAATGTAAAGACAAATGAGAGATACTAGCTGAGGAAGACCCTAGCAGAACTAGGCAAATATAATAGCTAAAGGAGCATGTATGGTGTCTATATCTGTATTCCCTGCTATTCAAGAGGCCGAGGCTGGAGAATCACTTAAGTTCAGGAGTCAGAGACCATCTTGGACAACATAGATCCTGGTTATGAATGAATAAATATATGAACAAATAAGTAAATACATTAAGAGTGGGGAATGTGAAATCAAGTGAGGAAGATCTAAGGTGAGCAGACGTTAGGGCGTTGTTATTTTATGTTGTCTGTTCTATAACCCAGCTCAGGACTAACAAAGATGTCTGCGGTTGGAGAGATGGTTAAGAGCACTAACTACTCTTCCCAGAGGATCCAGATTCAACTCCCACCCACACAGTGGCTCACAATTATCTGTAACTACAGTTCCAGGGATCTGATGCCCTCTTCTGACTGCCTTGGGTACCAGTCATACACATGGTGCACAAACGTACATACAGGCAAAATGTTGATACATATAAAATAAATTATAAAATGTTTAAAAGTAGCTGGGAGAGATGGTTCAGAGGTTAAGGGCACTCACTATCTGTTCTTCCAGAGGACCCAGGTTCAATTTTCAACATCCATATAGCAACTCCCAACTGTCTAGAACTCCAATTCCAGGGGATCTGCTGCCTTCACACAGACACACATGAAGGCAAAACATCAATGCACATCAAATAGATAAATACCAGCCCAAAGCAACTGTGGTTTTTTGGTTTTTTTTTTTTTTGGTTTTTTTTTTTTTTTGGTTTTTCAAGACAGGGTTTCTCTGTCTAGCCCTGGCTGTCCTGGAACTCACTTTGTAGACCAGGCTGGCCTCGAACTCAGAAATCCACCTGCCTCTGCCTCCTGAGTGCTGGGATTAAAGGCGTGCGCCACCACGCCCGGCTGCAACTGTGTTTTTTAAGATTGATTTTAGTGTTTTATGAATATGAGTGTTTTGCCTACATGTGTGTTTGTGTACCACAGTGTGTCTGGTGTCTGTGGAGGCCAGAAAAGTGTGTTGGATCCCTGGAACTGGAATTAAAAAGGTTGTAATGGTCCTGGGAATTGAATGCTGGCCCTCGGCAAGGGCAGCAAATGCTCTTAACCACAGACAACTTCTAAGCTCTGATCATTTAAATTTCGATTCAGTTTTAATTTTTCAGGCCCCAGCCCCACTTCTTCCTCTGTTTTGTTTTAGTTGAGATCGGTCTCAGGAATCCCAAGCTGCCTTCAGATTCACTGTGTAGCTGAAGTTGGTCTTGACAGCTGATCTGCTTCTAGCACTTCACTCAGGAGCTCTGGGGCTATATATAGGCATACGCCTTCACACCCAGCTCCTATAGGCATACACCTCACACCCAGCTCCTATAGGCATACACCTCACACCCAGCTCCTATAGGCATACACTTCACACCCAGCTCCTATAGGCATACACCTTCACACCCAGCTCCTATAGGCATACGCCTTCACACCCAGCTCCTATAGGCATACGCCTTCACACCCAGCTCCTATAGGCATATGCCTTCACACCCAGCTCCTATAGGCATATGCCTTCACACCCAGCTCCTATAGGCATACGCCTTCACACTCAGCTCCTATAGGCATACACCTTCACACTCAGCTCCGGACGAAGCCAAGCACCTAACAGCTGAGCTATACCCCAAGAATTTCTTTCTTTCTTTTTCTTTTTTTTTTTTTTTTTTTTTTTTTTTTGGTTTTTTGAGACAGGGTTTCTCTGTCTAGCCCTGGCTGTCCTGGAACTCACTTTGTAGACCAGGCTGGCCTCGAACTCAGAAATCCACCTGCCTCTGCCTCCCGAGTGCTGGGATTAAAGGCGTGCGCACCACCATGCCCTGGCAAAAATTTCTTTCTTGATGTCAACTTTTTTTCTTGAAAGAGAGGGGAGGAGGGGGAGGGGGAGGGTCAGAGGGGAGGGGAGAGAGAGAGAGAGAGAGAGAGAGAGAGAGAGAGAGAGAGAGAGAGAGAATATTTGGAGGTTCTAGGAATTGAATTTAAACCACTTATCCCCTCTGAACCATCTCACGGGGCTCCTTTTTCCTAAAAGTTATTTACTTATTTTGTATTTTATCATTATTATGTGTTGGGGGAGGAGCCCTGTACCCTACAGCACACATATAGAAATCAGAGAATAACTAGGGTTGGCTCTCTCCATCCACCTTCAGTTCCAGGGATGAGACTTGGGTTGCCAGGCTTCTGAGGTAAGTCCTTACCTGATGAGCCATCTCACCACCCACCTGTCTTCCTGCCTCTGTCCCTGCACACACCCCCCCCATCAAGGTCTTGCTATATAGTTCAGCATGGCCTTGAACTTGTGATCTCATGCCTCAGTCTTCCCAGTGCTAGGATCACAGGCCTGGGGCCATGGGCAGCTTTACCTTTCCGCTCTTTTTCCTTTTTCACACCAGGTTTCAACCATCCGATAACTACATATGACTAGCAGCTATTGTACTGGGCAAGTAACATTTTGCATAATTAAGATTATTTTTTAAGACAGGGTCTTACTATGTAGACCCTGCTGGCCTTGAACTCAAGGATTTGCCTGTCTCTGCTCCTGAGTGCAGATTACATGTATATGTCACAAAGTCTGGCCTTTCTGCTTTTAAATTCCTATTTATTTATTATGTGTGCATGATCAAGTGCCAGGGACAGAGTGTAGAGGTCAAAGGGCAACTCCCACCACTCAGCTCGAGTGGGTCCTGCGAGTGGAACTCAGGCTGTCAGGCTGGACCGTGAGAACAAGTACTTGCTGAGCCAGCCTCGTACGTTCACTACAGTGTGGAATATTTAAAGAACTCAAGAAGCTAAATGGAAGGAAAACACACAACCCAATCAAAGGAAAAAAAATGGACCAATGATCAGAGAGTTCTCAAAAGAAGGGACAAAAAAAAAAAACCCTACTAAACATTTTTAAAAGTGTTCGACATGATTAGCAATAAGGGAAATGCAAATTAAAGCAACTTTGAGATTCCATCTCACCCCACTTTGAACGAATATTTTCAAAAAAAGCAATAACAACAAATGCTGGTTAGAATATGGGGAAATGTGAACACTAACCCATTATTGGTGGGAGTGAAATTTGAACACCCACTATAGAAATCAGCATGGAGGTCTCTCAAAAAGTAGAAGTATCCTATAGTTCAGAGATCCTGTTCATATGTTGATGTCCCATTCACAGTAGCTAGAAAATGGAGCCAGCCTAGATGTCCCCTCAACTGATTAATGACTAATAAAAAGGTGGTAACTGCACACAATATAATTTTATTCAAAAAATAAGAAATTTGGGGGCTGGCGAGATGGCTCAGCGGGTAAGAGCAGTGATTGCTCTTCCAAAGGTCCTGTGTTCAAATCCCAGCAACCACATGGTGGCTCACAACCATCCGTAACAAGACATCCTCTTCTGGTGCGTCTGAAGACAGCTACGATGTACTTATATATAATAATAAATAAAAATTTTTAAAAAAGAAGAAATTTGAGGCTGAAGAGATGACTCAGTGGTTAAGAGAACTGACTGTTCTTCCAGAGGTCCTGAGTTCAATTTCCAGCAACCACATGGTAGCTCACAACCATCTGTAATGGGATCTGATGCCCTCTAATGGTGTGTCTGAAGAAAGTGACAGTGTACTCATATACATAAAATAAATAAATAAATAAATGAAATTTGCAGGGAAGTGGGTGGAACTGAAAAATTCTATCCCAAGTGAGGCTCTGCAAGCTCAGAAAGGATGAACGCCACACTCTCACCTGCAGATTTGAGCTTTAGATGTCTACACTTTTTGTTTGTTTGTTTAATTTACAGTGGCTGTAGTAGTCAGGAAGCTTGAATGGGTTCCTGGGAGGGAGGGAAGAAGCCTGAAGGGGTGAGGGCCTAGTAGAACACATGTGCTATAAAAGTGGGAGGGGCCGGGCGTGGTGGCGCACGCCTTTAATCCCAGCACTCAGGAGGCAGAGGCAGGCGGATTTCTGAGTTCGAGGCCAGCCTGGTCTACAAAGTGAGTTCCAGCTATGGAAGCTCGTAGAGCTATACAGAGAAACCCTGTCTCAAAAAACCAAAAAAACCAAAACAAAACAAAAAAACCAGGCCGGAACGAGTGGGGCCAAACCGGAGCAAGCGGAGCCGATGGGAGCGAGCGGGGCTGGCTGGAACAAGCCGGGGCCGTACGGGGGCGGCCGGGAGCAAGTGGGGCTGGCCGGAGCGAGCGGGGTCGAGCAGAGCGAGTGGGGTTGACTGGAACAAGGGGGAAAAAAAAAAAGGAGGGAACTGGGGTATTAAAGGGTTAACTTGGGATAGGGACAGGAGCACAGGAGAAAGGAGAAAGTGGGGTAAGTTAACCAAAACTAAAGGTATACAGAAAACCTTTATGGAAACCCAGTACTTTAAGTAAAAATATAAAAGCTTGTTCTACAAAGAGTGAGTGTTCTAGGCCAGCCAAGAATATATAGTAAAACCCTGTCAAAAATTAAAAAAAAAAAGTCTGTAATTTTAAAAGGAGTTTGAATACATGTGGATAGTGCTTCCCTAGGAAGCCTTAGGTTATTAAATGAGAACCTCAGTGTCGCGTATGGCACACCTCCCTATGAGCTGTTCATCAGGGAAGCCCCAGAGGCTCCCAAGACAACACAGTCTATTGCCATTGCGCATGATTGCCAACCACAGATGGTGGGACTAAGGCAGTAACAACAACACACAGAGAAATCAACCTGGCGCTGACCAGAGAACTTCTTCCCTGATGGCTAGCTTTCATAGTGCTATGGAAGTGCTTGCTATGGAAGCTGGTAGGGAATTCAAGTCATCAATACTATTACCCAGCAGTGAATCACGAATGCTACAATATGAACCTAACAAGCAAGATGTGCCCATTGATAAAACAGTGGTATGGAGGTCACAGAGGTCACCACCTGCTTTCTGAGTGGGTGTCTGAGGAACCCACAGGAAGGACTCTATCCCGGGAAATGTAAACCATGGAGTCATGGGACCCTAGCAGGTAATGGACTCTATCCACCATTGTTTTGCTACATATTGTTAAACTGCTTTCTAAATATTTATGTTTACACCCATAGATCAGGCAGCTCTCACCTTGGTCAGAAAGCTCCTCTCTGCAGTGGGCATCAGGTAGGTGCAGGCACATAACTGGCCAGCGTGCTGAGACTAGGTGACTGTTGAGGGCTGATCACTAGGTGAACATCTGTATCAGCGCCCCTGCGTGTTCCCCAGGCAACAGGGAAGAGGAGGTGCTGGGAAGAACCTAAGGGCCAGAGGCTGGGGTGGGGCGGGAGGAGTGGTATGAAGTGCTCTCTTCCAGGCAGAGATGGCCGGCATACTCAGGAGCTCACTCATGAGTGTTTACCTACGCTCACTCAAACCAAAGGGATGAGCCAGCGTTTCAGCAGACAGCACTAACTGGACTCAAGTAATTTGCAAAAATAAAAAGAGATGATAAGGAGGTAGGCGTGGAGGAGGTGTTGCAGGTTTCTGCCGGGAGAAGGAGGGGGAGTGCAGTGTGGATATGATCAATGTACATTGTATACATGTATGAAATTGTCTAAAAGTAAATAAAAGATATTCAGGCTGAGGGAAATCAAGTAATTGGAGCTGGAGAGATGCCTCAGTGGTAATCAGAGCATTTGTTGCTCTTTGAGAGGACCCAGGAATGGTTTCTAACTTCCACATGGTTGACTCATCTGAAGCTACAGTTTTAGGAGAGCTGGTGCCCTCCTCTGGCCTCTACAGGTACAGCACACATGTGATATTCATCAGGCAAAACACACACATAAAATCATAGTAAAAGAAATACATATACATAAAATAAATAAAATCTAATTTTTAAAAACATTTTTCGAGTCAGGGTTTCTCTGTGTAGCCCTGGCTGTCCTGGAACTCACTTTGTAGACCAGGCTGGTCTCAAACTCAGAAATCTGCCTGTCTCTGCCTCCCTAGTGCTGGGATTAAAGGCGTGCACCACCACGCCCGGCTTTTTTTTAGTTTTTTGGAGACAGGGTTTCTCTGTATAGCCCTGGCTGTCCTGGAACTCACTTTGTAGACCAGGCTGGCCTTGAACTCAGAAATCCATCTGCCTCTGCCTCCCAAGTGCTGGGATTAAAGGCTAAAATCTAAAATTTTAAGAGACTAATTATGTCTATGGACCCTGGAACCCCAGAACCATCTATTTTGTATTCACACCACTACCATGAATGCTGGGTTAATTTCTCAAAATAGTTGTTTCAAATATACTGTTTTGGCCATCAGCCAATTATCTGGAATATTCCCTCTGTGAAGAATTAATTTGACCCTTGGTCCTGTGAAGGTTCTATGCCCCAGTATAGAGGAATGCCTAGGCCAAGAAGCTGGAGTGGGTGGGCTGGGGAGCAGGGGGAGTGGGGAGAGGATAGGGAATTTTTGGAGGGGAAACTAGGAAAGGGGATAACATTTGAAATGAAAATAAAGAAAATATCTAAAAAAAATAGTAAAAAGAAAAAAAAGAAAAAAAAAGAATTTGAGCTGGGCGTGGTGGCACACGCCTTTAGTCCCAGCACTCGAGAGGCAGAGGCAGGCGGATTTCTGAGTTCGAGGCCAGCTTGGTCTATAAAGTGAGTTCCAGGACAGCCAGGGCTATACAGAGAAACCCTATCTCGAAAAAAAAAAACAAAAAACAAAAAACAAACAAAAAAGAATTCATCTTTCTCAGTAAGTATTTGTTAGGTACCTAGTAAGCAACAAGCGTTGTGCTATATAGGCTGGGCTTTGAAATAAGAAAAATAATAGCTAATAGCTTTTTAGATCTTAGTGGGGTCATTAATTATGGTAACAACATGACATATTGTTGTCATCTTCCAGATATGAAGTTTGAACATTTGGCAAAGTTAAATATTTAACAGCTGGTGGTACTGGACTTGGGAAAGGGAGTAGAGGACACCCTGAGCAAGCGAATTCTTGAGTGTACTGTTGACGTGGACGAGACCAGGTCAAGGCCTTGGTACCATGAGATACTGGCAAAGCTGTATCCACATATGGGCCATGCTCAAGACGGGTGGCAGAGCTCAACTCCAGAGTCCAAAACAATTGATCAGTGTGTGTAAAGACTAGCAGCTGCAGCTTCCTCTGTGACGTTTGCAGCCCTAGCTACTGGTCTACAGCGACCTCCTGCTGAGACTTAGTTAAACCCTGTCACTGTGCTGTGCCCAGTGAATACCTCAAAGTCCCCAGCTATAGTGGGGATCTAACCCCAGTTTTGCTGTATGTATGTCTGCCCTTTCTTCATTCTCTCACTAGCCATAATCTGGGTTCCACAACCCTTGCCTCATGGGATGCAGGGTAGATGTAGCAGCAACTGGCACTTTGGAGTCTGGGGCTCTGCTATATCATACTCCCAAGGGTAACAGTACAGGTATTCAGTCCTAGCTTCCATCCATCTATAATCTTTATGCCAGTCCTACTCATTGATACTCTGTTTTTGTTTTGAGCTAGGGTCTCACGTAGCCTAGGATGACCACCATGTAGTTCAGGCAGGCCCTGAGCAGTCCACTGGCTTCTCTATTTCCCCAAGTGCTGAGATTACAAGTGCTTCCTGCTATGCCAGGCTCCATTGGCTGTCTTTGGGGTTTTGTTTTGTTGCCAGAGATCGAACCTAGCACTTCCTAGGGGCTAGGCACATACTGTACCCATGAGCCATACTCCCCAGGCAAGATTCCATTGAAGATGAGGCTCAAATTTTCATCTACTGCTTAGGTGCTTCCTATGGGTGAGGAGATCTCTTCTTACCTGGCAGGTATCCCTTCGTCCCGTTGGATAGCCAGCACACAACATCCCTGGCAACAGCTGGAAAGTCAGGTTGAAAGGGCCAGGACGGCTGTAGAGACATTGACAGGCAGCCTCTCCCAGCAACTTTAGCTCCACTTCCTGTAGAACCCAGGGCAGAGGCAGAGGGACTGAGGGCAGAACAGATACTGTGAGTTAGGTATGAAACACTCATCTCTCCAGCCCTTTGCTTTGTCTCTTTCAGTGGCTGCCTAGATATTTCCATCAAC
The DNA here is from genome assembly GCA_902729485.2 of Mus minutoides. Lineage (NCBI taxonomy): Eukaryota > Metazoa > Chordata > Mammalia > Rodentia > Muridae > Mus > Mus minutoides. The sequence goes on along the minus strand of LR753442.1, from coordinate 215,506 downwards.
ATGCCTCTATTGAGTCAATGTAGCTCAGTTGGTAGGCTGCTTGCTAACATACACAAAGGCTCTGCTCAGTCCCCAGGACTGAATAAACCAGGTGTGCTGGCACATGCCTGTAATCCCAGAACTTGGGAACTAGAGGTGAAGAATCAGAAACTCAAGATCATCATCAGCTACATTGCAAGTTCAATGCCAGCTTGGGCTATGAGTGACTCTGCCTTGGGAAAAAAAAAGATGGCTCCCTAGCCTACCACTTCCACCACACCATCTGCTGCTCACTTGCTCTTTCTATCTATCTATCTTTCTTTCTTTCTTTCTTTCTTTTCGAGATAGGGTTTCTCTGTGTAGCCCTGGCTGTCCTGGAGCTCACTCTGTAGACCAAGCTGGCCTCGAACTCAGAAATCTGCCTGCCTCTGCCTCCCAAGTGCTGGGATTAAAGGCATGCACTACCACTGCCCGGCCTGTTGCTCTTTCTTCTTTCTAAATCCTATTCTTATGTTTGGCCCCCTGTAAGCATCCAGCAAGAGCTGTTACAGATGCTATAGGTTGGGAACTTTACAAGGTCCACAGATAATAATGTATATATGTTAGCACTAAAAACCATCAAGCTATCAAGCCTGATGTGGAGTGGGTATTTGTTCAAAAAAAGAGCAACCTTTACACAAAAATATCATGTGTATTAGATATGGTCTTGTATCCATTTACCAAACACAGAAACTAGACTTTAGGATAAGAATTTGGGTGTTAGGCTGGAGATATGGCTCAGCGGTTAAGAGCACTGACTGCTCTTCCGAAGGTCCTGAGTTCAAATCCCAGCAACCACACGGTGTTTCACAACCATCTGTAATAAGATCTGTTGCCCTCTTCTGTTGCATCTGAAGACAGCTACAGTGTACTTAGATATAATAAATAAATCTTTTTTTTTTAAGTACCTGGGTGTTAGTCACGTGTGGTGGCACAGCAAATCTCTGAGTTTGAGGCCAGCCTTGTCTACAGAGTGAGTTCCAGGACAGCCAGAGCTACACAGAGAAACCCTGTCTCCAAAGGCAAACAGACAAATAAACACAAAAAACAAAAACACAGCAACAAAAAGAACCTGGGTGTCATCTCTGTCTCCATTGTAAAAGATTATTATGTATATGAGTGTTTTGCCTGATTGTCTGTGTGCACATTACATGTGTCCCTAGTGTGTGTATACAAAGGTCAAAGAAGGATCCAGGATACCCTGAAACTGGAGTTATGTGGAGTTACAGTTGGTTGTGAGCTGCCATGTGGGTGCTGGGAACCAAACCTGGGTCCTCTGCCCGGCAACAACTCCTTTCTAACTGCTAAGCCCTCTCTCCAGCCTCCCTGACTCCCCTTTTAACTCAGGTTCCCCACTTAGCTCTCAAGATGTCCCACTTGTGTCTCTGTATCCTCAGTGTAACTTCCCAATGCAGGCAGCATAAGCTGGGGCCTGAATGGTCAGCCCAGCTCCTGACTGGTCAGTTTCCTAAATCACTCTGTACCGGCTACTTTCAGGAGTAAATGGATGCTGCAGGCTCAACCTGGCGCCCCAGTGCTAACATTCTGGACTCCAGGTGTATATTACTATGTACAGCTGCTACCTTTGTTGTTGCTGTTGTTGTTTATTAACACAGGGCCCCACTCTGTAGCCCTAGCTGTCCTGAATTCCCTATGTAGAACATTCTGACTTTGACCCTTCAGAGATCCATTTGCCTCTGCCTCTAGACTGCTGAGATGAAAGGTGTGCGCCACTGCAATCAGCCCAGGTGCTACTTTTGATGAAAAGACTCAGGAGCCAGAGAGGGATAGGGAATGTGAAGAGGTCCTAGACTCACCAGAATCCTGAGAGGTCAAGCTATGGCTGAACCTGTCCTTGACGCTCAGCTAGAGTGCTCTGGGGGCCTGGGTAGTGCCACTGGTTGGCACTACTCTGTCCTTCAGTGTCAGCGTTACTTTAAGATCTTCTATACTCACCCTCAGCATCCTTGTGAGCTTTGCCCTGCCACTCAGTGTAGCACCCCAGGGTTTCCCTAGGGCCCTCGGGATGGCCTCTATTTAGCACATCCTCTCTCCACACAGCCTCCTTCCCAGTGATCTCCTACTGTGAAGGCCCACTGTCAGGACACCCTGGTTCCTTTCACAAAGACTTTCTAGGTGCTCATGATTACCGCTGGTATGGTGTCTCCTCCACAAAGCTCCTTTCAAAGCCCCTAGTCCTGGCGAAGTCTGACCCAAGCAGATGTAGACAAGCTATGTACCCATAGCTATGTTTACTAGTGGCAAAGTAACACCCAGTAATAGGGGTGGTAGAAAATGGAAGAGTCTGCCTCCAAGACCACTATGCTAGCCATTGCTGATAGGCATTACTTGGGTTTTCTCTGCCCCGTCACCCAACACCCCGGGAGCTGTTTTCCTCTTTTCACAGGAGGAAATGTGCAGGGCGGGGGGGGGGGGGGGGGGGGGGGGGGGGGGGGGGGAGATGTTTTGTCTGAAAGAGCTGGGATGGAACCCGAATCTGACCTAAATCCAAAAGAGAAAAGAAAAGAAAGAAAGAAAGAAGAAAAAAAAAAACTGGGAGAAAAGGTGAGGCCAGGTAACCTCCGGGGCAACAGAGGGTACATAAAAAGAGGTTAGGAATTTTCTGTGGATCAGAACCAAATCTCCCAAGCTCTGCCTATGTCCCATTCTTGTTTGTTTGTTTGTTTGTTTTGTTTTTGAGACAGGGTTTCTCTGTATAGTCTGGCTGTCCTGGAACTCACTTTGTAGACCAGCCTGGCCTTGAACTCAGAAATCCGTCTGCCTCTGCCTCCCGGATGCTGGGATTAAAGGCGTGCGCCACCACGCCCGGCTCTGGGTCCCATTCTTTAGGCTCAGCTTCCGAGGGGGTAACCCACTAGAGGACCCAGCTTTCAGGGCCCACACTTGCAAGGGCGGTGGTGTGTCCCACTTACCAGCCTCCTGGACGTCTCCCCAACCAGTGGCCCAGCAGGCAGTTCCGTGAGCGAAGAGGTGCGAGGCACGAGGCAGGCAAACCGGCCGTACGGAGGGGCCCAGCTTGGCTGGCGAGGCCAGGCGCAGCAGGGCCAAGTCTGCGCCCAGTTCCACTGTGCTGTAGTTGTCAGGTATCAGGATGGTGGCCACTGAGCGCATGTGCGCTCCTTCCAGGGGCCCGTCCTGGGAGTGCACGCCCAGCAGAACTGACAATTCTTCCGCGGGCTCCAAGGTCCCATTCCTGCTCCAGTGCGGGAGGGGGGGGGCGGAGGGGGGGGAGAAGGGGACTAGGTTGGCCCTACGGAGTCAGTCCTTGGGACTGACGGGGAGCTAGGGTCAGTAGGAACCCAGCGAGAGAGCAGATCCAGATTTTTCCTCGTGGAAGTTGAGAGGGTCAAATAGGACTTGGAAATGTCAGTGGGAGCATTGGAAAGATTTCTATTCCAGGGAATTCAGCCTGGACAGCACGGCATTGACAGGCATGGAGGATAAGCAGGGTTATCTGTAGGAGAGAGCCTGGACAAAGACTATACTCACGTCACGAAACAGTGAGCAGCGGAGAGGACCCAGGAAGGGGCGATGAGGGAGCCCCCGCAGATGTGGCCCCCACCTTGATGCAGGCTCACCTGCCATGGCCAAGTGCCAGGATGTGCGTCCGAGCCCCCCACGATGCGGGAAGAGGGCTCAGGGCGGCCGCAGTCTGCAATGGAGACCTCTAGAAGTCAAAGCTCGGTTAGGGTTCCCCTCCTCTCCTAACCCCTCGGACTCCAGAGACCCTGGTAACTCGGGGGGGGGGGGTGGAGCCTGAATCTCTATCCACCCCTTCAGTTTGCCCTTCTGAACATGATGAGCAAGGCTGGAGGGCCCGGGCGCTTCCGACTCGCTCATGACATAGCCAGTTTGAAACTTCTTTAGGATTCATGACAGCTTTTAGTCACAGCTCTCAGGAGGCAGAGGCAGGTGGATCTCTGAGAGTGTGAGGTTAGCCTGGCCTACAAGAATGAGCTTCAGGACAGCCAGGACTGTAGAGAGAGACCCTGTCTCAAAAGCAAAGCAAAGCAAAATAAAACAAAAACAAGCAAGCAAACAAACAAACAAACAAAAAACAAGATTGAAGGCAACTCATGCCTCTCTCTTACCTAGGTCTTCAAATTCTCCTTGGGTAGGACTGACCACTAGAAGACAGAAGACACAGAAAGACGCTCCTGACTCCAACCCCAACACTGCCAGCACCATCTTCCTGCTCTTACTGGGCTTTTACTGCCCTCAGCCCCCCAGTTCCCTGTTTCAGCCCTTTGGTGCCTACACTGAGGCACCTGAAGCAAACTCTCCCCAGTCCATCAGTCTTACCTGAGTCCTGGAAGGCTCCTGGGATGGGACTGACCACTGAGAAGACAAGATGGAGGCAAGGAAAGTCTGGAGAGACGATGCACTTAGGTGTGGCTCTTCCTCCCTCCATCTTATGTTACAGTGTTCCATCTCCCCAGGGCATGCAGGCCTCCTTTCCCCTTCCCCTTCTGCACAATCCCTCAGGCTCCTGATATGTCCCTCTCCTCCTCCTGCCACCCTCCCCTCCTTCCTCTCGACATTCTGCTCCTCTGCCAGCTCTGCCATCTCACTGCCATAAAGGATGCAGGGCATATCTCCTACTTTTCAGCTCTCTAGGGTTGGTATCCAGGCTCCCTAAAGCCCGGTCCTCTGAACTTACCCATGATTACAACTGGGAGAAACAAGTGTTGGGACATGGTCTACTAAAGTCAGCTGGAGGCACAGAGGCAGGTGAGAAGCTGCTTCCTGCCACTACTCTGTCACCGACTATGTAGCTGGTTCCTCCTGATGGTCCCAGGGGTAGCCCCACCCTCCCTGGCTAGAGCCAATCTGTGGGAATCTGAGAGGATCTGGGCCTGAAAGGGGAAAGTAGGGAGCTCAAAGGCCCCACCCTGAACTCTGGTGCATCTCACGTATCTGGAGGCTCAGAATGGAGGTAGGGAGGTGTCCTAGCTCCAGGACACCTGTTGGATGTGGAGAGTTGAGCAGGGAGCCCCGTGTGTTAAACCAAATAAGATGACTGTAGTGGGTGGAGTGCTGGAAGCACATGCCCTGGGTCTGTGAAAGAGCAGGATGGGGCTGGGCAGTAGCCCTTGGCATGACTCACCTGAGACCTCACCCTTGACTGGGGTGTGGTTTCCCCAGTGGCTTGGCCTTTTCTTCTCACACAGCTCTGGTTACTGGAGTTGCTGGCCAGGCCTGGGACAGGAACTCTAGGGAATTCAATTCCATCCTAACAAAGGGATCACAGATTCTGCCTTGTTGATCAAGGCCTAGGGGTACTGGAGAGGACTAAGCAGACTGGCAAAGCTGGAAACATCCCACTACCCTCTGTGCTGGGGTGGCAGACTCTCAATACTGTCCCTTGCTTGTTCTTCATGTGACTTAGAAAAGTCACTCAGCCTCTTGGTACACTGTTTATCATTAGGAGTCTATTTAAGAAAGGTAAAGCACTGGGTGTGGTAGTACCTGTGATCCCAACACTGTGAAGACTAAAGGTACTCCAGTCCACATATCCTAGACTACATAGGAGCTGGAGATGTGGATTGTTTTCTGCTCTTCCAGAAGATCTGAGTTCAGTTTCCAGAACCCACAACACCAGCTCACAACCTCCTGTAACTTCAGCTCCAGATTTGGCGCCCTCCTTTGCCCTCTCTGTGGGTACCCACAGGGCATAGAGATGTGTGTGTGTGTGTGTGTGTGTGTGTGTGTGAGAGAGAGAGAGAGAGAGAGAGAGAGAGAGAGAGAGAGAGAGAAATAAAAACAAGGGGGAAAGCACATAGAGCACATGTCTGGGTAGAAGATTAGCTCAATTGGTAAAATGTTTGCCTAGAATGCATGAAGTTCTGGGCTTGATACCCAGTTTTACATAAAGCAGGCAGGCATGGTGGTGAAAGCTTATGATTCTAGCACATAGGAGGTAGGAGGTAGGTACATTATCAGAAGTTCACTATCAGGGCTGGAGAGATGGCTCAGTGGTTAAGAGCACCGACCACTCTTCCAGCTGATGTCCTCTTCTGGTGTGTCTGAAGACAGCGACAGTAAACTCACATGCATTAAATAAATAAATAAATAAATAAATAAATAAATAAATATTTTAAAAAGGGGGAGGCTGGGGAGATGGCTTAATGGCTAAGAGGACTGACTGCTCTTCTTCCAGAGACCCTGAGTTCAACTCCCAGCAACCACATGGTGGCTCACAACCTTCTGTAATGGGATTTGATGCCCTCTTCTGGTGTATGTCTGAAGATAGCTACAGTGTATTCATATAAATAAAATAAATAAATCTTTAAAAATATTTAAAAAAAGAAGTTTAAGGTCATTTTTAGCTACATTAGGAACTTAAGGCCAGCCTGGGCTACATACATAAGACTTTGTCTCAACACACCAACAAGCAAACATGACTCTGCTTAGAGGAAGTGAGTTTTTGAGGAAAGCCTTTTGCATGTGCGGGTAGACTTGAAGGAAACCACGAAAGATGAGGAAGCACTTGCTGGCTTTAATGGAGAGCCTGGGCTGGGGCTGGATTGCTGGCTCGATAGGTAAGAACGATTGTTTTGTGAGCACGAGGAGGACCTGAGATCGAATCCCCAGAACCTGTGTAAAAAGTTGGGTACAGGGGCTGGTGAGATGGCTCAGCCGGTTAGAGCACCCGACTGCTCTTCCGAAGGTGATGAGTTCAAATCCCAGCAACCACATGGTGGCTCACAACCACCCGTAACAAGATCTGACGCCCTCCTCCTGGTGCGTCTGAAGTCAGCTACAGCATACTTATGAAGAATAATAAGAAATGAATCCTTGGACTGGAGAGACCAACCGGAGCAAGTGAGGCTGTCTGGCGAGCGGAGCCGAATGGGGACAGCCAAAGCAAGCAGGGACGGCCGGAGCTAGCGGGGCCAGAGCGAGTGGGGCTGAACGGGAATGGCCGGAACGAGCAGGGCCAACCGGAGCAAGCGGAGCCTATCAGAGCGAGCCGGGCCGGCTGGAACGAGCGGGGGCCGTACGGGGGCGGCCGGGAGCGAGTGGGGCTGGCCGGAGCGAGCAGAGCCGGCGGGAGCGAGCGGGGTTGACCGGAACAAGGAAAAAAAAATTAAAAAAAAAAAAAAAAAGTTGGGTACAGCTGCCCTTGGAACAAGACAGAGGCCAAGAGCTCAAGGACTAGTCAGCCAAAACAGTGAAGCTCTGGTTCTACGAAAGACCCTGTTTCAAGGTTACAAGGTGGAGAGTGGTAGACAGGAGTGGCAATGAGGGAACCCTTGTTGCCTTGCCCCAAAAAGAGAGAAGGAAGGAGGGGGACAGAAATAGAGAGAATAGGAATAGAGAGTAGTTTCTGGCACTCAAGAAGAGCTATGTCTGTGCAAAGAGCCAGCCAGTGGAAGCTGCAGTCCTCAGTGGAAAAATGTGACCTTCATCTCCATCAGGGAAGAAGCTTGGAGGGAAGCAGTAAGAACAATACACAGTTATTGTAGTGGTGTGTGCCCATAACCACAGTGCTTGTGAGGCTGCGGCAAGGGAACGGTGTGAGGCCAGCCTGGCTGCCTCCAAACCTGTTACTGCATTTCTCATTTTGTGAGTGGCTGGGCTCTGCTGAGCTGTTCTGTCTGTTGTCCCATGTATTTTGTAGTCAGATTTGTCTGAGATTGGAAGTATAACAGGGCCCTAGACCTTAGCACATCTGACTCCATGTTGGAAGAACTATTCAGGCTATAAAATTTAGCAGATAGACAGCCCTATCTGCCAAAATTAAAACAAAGGTCTAATCCATCAAAGTCCATAGTTATAGGAAAGTCTTTGAATGCACTAGCCTTGTTTTTTGGCTTAAGTTACAATTCTGACTAACTATTCTTGTTAAGTGAAGTATGTCAACCCAGAACATGTGTTTTTGTGCTTTAAAGTTCACCCTGAGAAAGGCTCAGGTTACACTGGGATCCCAAACTCCCAGTGTAGTCACCAGCCGGCCAATAAAGACTTTTATTGGCTTAAACCCATGTCCAAGCAGTCTTCTCTGGTATATACCCCACAACACAACACCCCCCTAGAGACCAGAGGTCTCTTTTCTTGTGAGTACTCCACAACAGGAAGCATCTGGCTGTTTACCTTTTCCCTGGTGTCAAGATCTTCCTTCTCTGTATAGTCTCTTTCAAGATGCCAGTCCTAGACCTGGCACAATGCCACTTTTAAAGTAGGTAAAGACTCTCACAGCTCAACCAAAAGTCTAGAAAGGTCTGCAAGGTGCACAAGTACCATGAGGCTTGGTTTCCTTGGAGGCATATTTGGAGATGAGCTACTGGGGTCTGTAAACGATGCTACATAGGAAGGAGACACCTCCGTAAGCTGGAGAGATGGCTCACCTGGAAAGAGCATGTACTGGTATTTTTGAGGAGACAAGTTTGGTTCCCAGCACATACATCAGGCTATGCACAACCTACTAGCTTCAGCTCCAGGAATCTGATACCCTGTTTTGAACCTGCACTCACATGCACATAAGTGCACACACAGATGCAGATGTACACATGCACACAAAATAAGCCGAGCAGTGGTGGCTCTCACCTTTAATCGCAACTCTCAGGAGGGAGAGGCAGGTGGATCTCTGTGACTTTAAGGCCAGCCTGGTCTATAAAGTGAGTTACAGTCCAGCTCTGAATACACAAATTTTGTCTCAATAAATTGAAATAGACACTTTTTTTTTTTCGAGACAGGGTTTCTCTTTATAGCCCTGGCTGTCCTGGAACTCACTCTGTAGATCAGGCTGGCCTGGAACTCAGAAATCTGCCTGCCTCTGCCTCCTGAGTGCTGGGATTTAAAGGCGTGTGCCACCACGCCCGGCCTCTAAAACAGACACTTTTTAAATACTTATGTTGTGTGTATGTGTATGAACACATGTGTGGAGGTCAGAGAACAACCTGTAGGAGTTGATTCTATCTTCTTCCACCCTGTGGGTTCCAGGAGTTGGACTTAGGTTGCCAGGCTTGGTGGCAAGTGCCTTTAAGCCAAGGAGTACTCTGGTCAACTTGAAAAGTGCAAATTAAAAGCATCCCAGAGGATTGGCAGTTTGACTATTGCTTAGATACTATTTCTGAGACCCTAGGTTCAGCATCAGAAACACAGACACACAGACAAGATCTGGTGTCAAGATCTTCCTTCTCTGTATAGTCTCTTTCAAGATCTCTTTTTCATTGGCTCAAACATTGCTCAGAAGCAGCAATTGTCTGCCTTTGTAAAGCCCAGTCCTAGACCTGGCACAATGCCACTTTTAAAGTAGGTAAAGACTCTCACAGCTCAACCAAAAGTCTAGAAAGACACATACACACCAAGAACAAAACAACAAACAAAACTCAGAAAACAAGATATCGATGGCTATTTAAATAGTTAAAATTAAAAAGGCTCACCTAGGTATAGTGCAGCACACAGCGAGGTATAGGACTTAGCTCCTAGCATAGCAAAACAGAGGGGGGACTAATACTTTCAGAGGCTGTGGATGTAGCACAGAGGAATGCATTGTACTTGGAGGCACAGGAAGGGATCAGGAGTTCAAGACTATCCTTGGATATAGAGCAGTGGTTCTCAACCTGTTAGTCGTGACCCTTTTGGGGGGTCAGATGACTTTTTCAAGGAGGTTGCCAAATAGCAAAATTACTGTTATAAAGTGACAGCAAAAATAAGCTGTGGTGGCACACGCCTTTAATCCCAGCACTCGGGAGGCAGAGGCAGGCGGATTTCTGAGTTTGAGGCCAGCCTGGTCTGCAGAGTGAGTTCCAGGACAGCCGGGGCTATACAGAGAAACTCTGTCTCGAAAAACAAAAACAAAACAAACAAATAATAATTTCATGGTTGGTGTTACCACAACATGAAGAATTGTATTCAAGCATTGCAGCAGCACTAGGAAAGTTGAGAACCACTGCTGTAGAACAAGTTTGAGGCCAGCCTGGACTGCATGAGACCTTGTCATAAAAACATGGTGTAGCCTTTAATCCCAGCCCTCGGGAGGCAGAGGCAGGCGGATTTCTGAGTTCGAGGCCAACCTGGTCTACAGAGTGAGTTCCAGGACAGCCAGGGCTATACAGAGAAACTCTGTCTCGAAAAACAAAAACAAAACAAAACAAACAAACAAACAAACAAACAAACAAAAAAACCATGGTGTAAGCCAGGCATGGTGGTGGCATGCGCCTTTAATCCCAGCACTTGGGAGGCAGAGGCAGGTGGATTTCTGAGTTCGAGGGCAGCCTGCTCTACAAAGTGGGTTCCAGGACAGCCAGTACTATACAAAGAAACTCTGTCTCGAAACGCCAAAAACAAAAAACAAAAAACAAACAAAAAAACCATGGTGTAGCATAACACAGTCTCATAGCACCTTTATCTACAAGAGCCAGAACCAGAAAATAAAAGTCTAATAACAAGGAAAATCGATGGATTATGGTGTGTTTAGACAATAGAATACTGGCTGGGCAGTGGTGGCGCATGCCTTTAATCCCAGCACATGGGAGGCAGAGGCAGGAGGATTTCTGAGTTCGAGGCCAGCCTGGTCTACAGTTCAAGTTCCAGGACAGCCAGTCTTGAAAAGTTCCAGAGAAACTCTGTCTTGAAAAACCAAAAAANCGGGGCTGGTGAGATGGCTCAGCGGGTAAGAGCACCCGACTGCTCTTCCGAAGGTGATAAGTTCAAATCCCAGCATCCACATGGTGGCTCACAACCATCCGTAACGAGATCTGGCACCCTCTTCTGGAGTGTCTGAAGACAGCTGCAGTGTACTTACATATAATAAATAAAATAAATCTTTAAAAAAAAAAAAAAAAAAAAAAGAATTACCATGTGTGTAAGAACAGGAATGAAGGGGCTGGTGAGATGGCTCAGCGGGTTAGAGCACCCGACTGCTCTTCCGAAGGTGATGAGTTCAAATCCCAGCAACCACATGGTGGCTTACAACCACCCGTAACAAGATCTGACGCCCTCCTCTGGTGCGTCCGAAGTCAGCTACAGCGTACTTATGAAGAATAATAAGAAATGAATCCTTGGACCGGAGAGACCAACCGGAGCAAGCCAGGCTGTCCGGAGCGAGCGGAGCCGAACGAGCAAGCGGGGACGCCGGAGCTAGCAGGGCTGGAGCGAGTGGGGCCGAACGGGGACGGCCGGAACGAGCGGGGCCAAACCGGAGCAGGCGGAGCTGATCGGAGCGAGCGGGGCTGGCTGGAACAAGCGGAGGCTGTACGGGGGCGGCCAGGAGCAAGTGGGGCTGGCCGGAGCGAGCGGGGTCGAGCAGAGCGAGCAGGGTTGACTGGAACAAGGGAAAAAAAAAAATAATTAAAAAAAAAAAAAAAGAACAGGAATGAATCTCATAGAAAGTATTTTCAGGGACTATGCGTCATCGTGTACGATTTCAATTATATTCAATCATTTCCCCTTTTCTCGCCTCATCCTTTTTTTTTTTTTTTAAAACAAAGACTCATATGTTGTCTTGACTTTGTTCCTAATCTTCCTGCATCACCATCCCAAGAGTCTGGATTTTAGGAATGAACTATCACATCTGTTTTTATCCAGTGGTGGAGAGGAATAGAAGACAGGACATCCCGAGTGCAAGAAAACCACCTTGTCAAATGGAGTCATTTCCCTAGAATTCTGTTTCTAAATGTCTCAAAAAAACAAAACAAAACAAAACAAAACAAAACAACAAAAAAAACCCCCTCAAGCTCAGAACTGAGATGAATGAAATAGAAACAACAACAAAAATGCAAGAGTCAATAAAACAAATAGTTGATTCTTTGATAAAATCAATAAGAATGATAAAAACTTTAGTGAAATTAACTAAAAAAATAGAGAAAGAAGATCCAAATTAATAAAATTATAGATGAAAAGGAGAACATTATAATAGACAACAAGTACATACTGAGAATCCTAAGGACATACTTTGTTTGTTTGTTTGTTTGTTTGTTTGTTTGTTTTTCGAGACAGGGTTTCTCTGTGTAGTCCTGGCTGTCCTGGAACTCACTTTGTAGACCAGGCTGGCCTCGAACTCAGAAGTCCACCTGCCTCTGCCTCCTAAGTGCTAGGATTAAAGGCGTGTGCCACCACGCCCGGCTAGGACATACTTTAAAAATCTGTATTCGACCAAACTGGAAAATCTAAACAAGATGAATGAATTTCTTGATATATATTACCTACTGTATAAACTGATGACATGATGGCCCCCTGGTATGATTAAGGGGAAAGGATTTTTGTAGATATGTGAAAGAGAAATCAGCCAGAGGCATCTGGAGGAGTCCAGAGCAGAGAGAAAAGTAGACTGAACATGGCCAGCAGACCAGACATAGTCAGGGCTACCTATGAGAAGAGGAGAGAATAACAGGCATAGAGAATAAAGAAAACACAGTGAAAGAGGCAGGAGCAGAGAGGAGAGAGGGAGAGGGGCGGGAGGTGAGGGAGAGCACGCGTAGCAAGAATAGCAGGGTGATAAGGAGATTGAGCAGTGAGCAAAAGGAAGCTGGAAGGAGGTTAGGTAGGGTGGGTCAGAAGGTCTGGGTTGCCAGCATGAACCTTGACATGTGTAATAGGTACTTGCGATATTGAGAGAAGGCCAGCATGAGCTTTGATGTGTAATGGGCACCACAGATAGCCATATGTCCCTCTGCCAGAGGTAAAAGAAATGACTCCTTCAGGTAGATGGAAATCAGTGTCACAAATTTCCAAGGAATGCTGGCTTTTTTTTTTTTTTTTTTTAAAGATTTATTTTATTTTATTATATGTAAGTGCACTGTAGCTGTCTTCAGACACTCCAGAAGAGGGTGCCAGATCTCATTAAGGATGGTTGTGAGCCACCATGTGGATGCTGGGATTTGAACTTATCACCTTCGGAAGAGCAGTCGGGTGCTCTTACCCACTGAGCCATCTCACCAGCCCGGAATGCTGGCTTTTACCTAAGTGCCAGGAATCCTCCTACAGCCTAGGATGAACCTATTATTGGATCTTTGGGTTGCCTTTTGGAGTGGTGGAAATCTATCTGTCGGTCCAAGAAGAGACTTCTGTACCGTGACGGATTTGTCAGAAGTTGTCTCATTGGGATGATCTTCACCCCACCAAAGGTCTAGGACTTGTGTAAAAATAACAAAACTCTCTTTCTCCAGAATATATCGGGTACGACCGGAGCTAGAGCGATACATCTACTCCAATCGACCCTTGGGCAGTGAGACAGAGAGCCTCCCAAGGGCTGGAATTGCCAATATGAGCGGCCATGCTTGCCTGAGCACATTCTTCCCAGGAGAGTCGGTCCTGCCTAGTTCAGCTGATCTGGAACACACTGGGCTCTGCTGTGGCAACAGTCTTGACTTTAGCTTTTTGTTTGTTGTATGTTTTGTTTTCATTTTTTTATTTTGTTTGCCTCTCATGTGCTACACAAGTGCTATATGACTGTGCTGTACCCCAACCCAGTCAGTATTTATTAAATTTATTTATTTACTTTTGTTTGTAGAAGGAGGGGGGAGGATTGAGACAGGGCCTCTTGCAGCCCAGGCTGGCCTTAAACTTACCATGTAGCCAAAATTAGCCTTGAGCTCCTGATCCCACCTTTACCTCCCAAGTGCTGGCGTTGCAGGTGTTCACCACCAAGACCAACACATTCTGTTCTGTTTTTCTGTACTCCATTGCACTGTGAACTCACCATGCCCTTTACCAATAAGCTATTCTCCCCAGTCCAGAAATGGACCAAAAAAAAAAAAAAAAAAGAGGATTATCTAAGGAATGCTTTTTTTTTTTTTTTCTAACAGTGACAATCAGTTTTCTTTGTTTTCTGGTTTTTCCCTCTGAAGTCAATTCAAAAATAAAATAAATAAATAGTGATCTGGAACCTTTTTCTTGAGAGAAACCATCTCTTTTATCAAGAAATGTAATATCAAAAGCTTGGCTTCAGAATGCCTCTGTTTTTCCCAGCACTGAAAGGTCTCTCTATCTTCCCAGCACTCTGAGAAGCTGCATAGCACAAATACTCTGGTATATCTGATGTAATGTTGCACTTTTACCCACATTTTCAGTCAAGGAAAACATTTTATGGAGTTGATTCATTTGTGTTTCCTTAGCTGACCCTAGAATCCATTTAGAAACTCCTATTTGTCTCCTCACTCAGGTGTAAGAACTGTACTCTTAAGGTAGGCTCAAACCAGGAGGTGGTCGCACAGGCATTTAATCCCAGCACTTGGGAGGCAGAAGCAGCCAGATCTCTGAGTTTGAGACCAGCCTAGTCTACAGAGTGAGTTCCAGAAAGAATACAGTTCAGTGAGATGTTCATTTCTATGTAGTCATCACCTAGTCAAGATGTCGAGCTTTCTGTGTTCCTTTTAGCCAGTGCAGTCACCAGAAAGGACTTCCCTGTCCTGGCTTTTAGCACCATCCACCCTTTTGTCTTTTTCCTAAATTGTATGTGAGCAGCCAAATCTCAGCACTCAAAAGGTCAAAGCAAGAGAGCTGCAGTCAGTTTGAGGCCAGCCGGAGCTACATAGAAGGAAAGAAGGAAGGAAGGAAGGAAGGAAGGAAGGAAGGAAGGAAGGAAGGAAGGAAGAAACAAACGGTTGGAAAATGGCTTAGGGGTTAAAAAGCACTGGCTGCTCATCCGGAGAACCCAGATTCAATGCCCAGTATCTACATGATTGTTCACAGCTGTTTTGTTTTGTTTTATTTTGTTTTGTTTTTTCAATCTTATTTAGTTCTAAAAAGTTTTTAGTTTTCTTCTTGATTTCTGTCTTGATCCATTTCTCATTCAGTAGAGAACTGCTCATTACCATGAGTTGTAAGCTTTCTGTTGTTGTTGATATGCAGCTTTAATCCATGATAGTAAGATAGGATGCAAAGTGTTATTTTAATTTCCTTAAGTATTTTGAGATTTCCTTTGCGTCCAAACATGTGATCAATTTTGAAGAATGTTCTATAAGTTGATGAAAAGAAAGTATATTCTTTTGTGTTTGAGTGACATAGTCTATAGATATGTTAGTTTTATTTGATTTATTATGTTATTTAACTCCAGCATTTCTCTAGTTTTTGTCTGGATAACCTGTGTATTGGCAAGATCTTTACTGTGTGAGGGTCAAAACATGATTTTTTTTTGTTTTTGTTTTTCGAGGCAAGGTTTCTCTGTGTAGCCCTGGCTGTCCTGGAACTCACTTTGTAGACCAGGCTGGCCTCGAACTCAGAAATCCGCCTGCCTCTGCCTCCCGAGTGCTGGGATTAAAGGCGTGTGCCACCATGCCCGGTCTTCAAAACATGATTTTAACTGTAATAATTTTTCTTTTATGAACTTGGGAACCCTTCTATTTGGTACATAATGTTTAGAATGGCAATATCATCTTGGTGAATTTTCCCTTGGATGAGTATGAAGTATCCTTCCCTATCTATTTTGATTCATTTTGGTGTGAAGCCTATTTTGTCAGATATTAAAATGGCTATGTTTCCATTTTAATGCTAACTTCTTGGGTCTACTTGCTTGGAAAAAAAATTTTTTTTTTTTCCCGAGACAGGGTTTCTCTGTATAGCTCTGGCTGTCCTGGAACTCACTTTGTAGACCAGGCTGGCTTCCAACTCAGAAATCCGCCTGCCTCTGCCTCCCAAGTGCTGGGATTAAAGGCGTGCGCCACCTCGCCCGGCTGGAAAACATTCTTTAACCTTTTATTCCAAGGTGATATCCTTGATGGTGAGATGTGTTTCTTGGATGCAGTATTTGGGGCATAGCCAGCCTGGTCGATCAATGGTCTGGAACCCCGTGACCTGATGGGTGGTGACTTCCACCTGCATGGGAAGGCAGGTGTTTGGCCACGCCTCCTAGGACCCTGGCTCCTGTTGAAGCTACAGCCTCCAACAGCCCTGCCCCCCAGAGAGGTATGTGGCCATCAGTCAAGTAGGAGCAGCACCAAGCCTTCCCACATGCAAATAGGTTTCCCCAAAGCTCTCAGACCAAACCAATGAGAAGTACCTGTTATCAGACCCTTACCCACCCCAAAACTGTATATAAGAATCCTATTCGGAAGGATTAAAGATGTGCGAGACCTACTCTGTCGTCCCAGCCTTCTGTCCAAGGAACTGTAACACTTGGGAAGAGGTCTGCTCTCCAGATAAGCCGCCTGAAGTTCTGCCGCACTCCTCACTGGCTAGTTGGCCTTTATTCAGCCCAGCCCAACCCGACTTAGTGAAAGGCTGAGTGGAGTAGCAGAGTAACCTGGAGACCAAGGTGGAAGTGGAGCCAACCGCAGCAGCAGAAGCTACGGAAGCGACCTCTCCTCCCTGCCCGCACTTATTTCCTTTTGCAGGAACTTTCACACCAGGCCGGGCCAGAGATCTCCATGGAAAGCCTCTGGCACACAGGCCCACAGTAGTAGAAAGATGAGTCCTGTTTTCTAATACATTCTGCTAGTCTTTTATTGGTACTGAGAGTCATCAATGAACGGTGTTTATTGATTCCTGTTATTTTGTTGTTATGGTGTGGGTCCCCCCACTCTTGTGATGCTCTACTATAGAATTATTTTATTCCTGTGGCTTCTTGGGTGTTTGCTAACTTCTTCAGATTGAAATTTTTCTTCTAATGCCTTCTATAGAACTGGATTGATAGATAATTACTGCTTACATCTGGTTTTATCATGCAATGCTGTCTTTTTTTTTTTTTTTTTTTTTTTTTGAGACAGGGTTTCTCTGTATAGCCCTGGCTTTCCTGGAACTCACTCTGTAGACCAAGCTGGCCTCGAACTCAGA
Source organism: Mus minutoides (assembly GCA_902729485.2). NCBI lineage: Eukaryota > Metazoa > Chordata > Mammalia > Rodentia > Muridae > Mus > Mus minutoides. The sequence continues at coordinate 198,748 of LR753442.1, read as the reverse complement.
AATCCACCTGCCTCTGCCTCCCAAGTGCTGGGATCAAAGGCGTGCGCCACCACGCCCAGCTGCAATGCTGTCTTTTATTCATTTTATGAGCCTTGGTGTTTTGTTTGTATCTGTGTGGTGCCAGATTCCCTGGTACTGTACTTAAAGACAGGTGGGTGCTGGGAATTGGACCTGGGTCCTCTAGAAGAGTAGCCCTTGCTCTTAACTGCTGAGCCATCTCTCCAGCCCCCTCATGGAGTGCTGGAGTGCTTTTTTTTTTTTTTTTTTTTTTTCCCATTGACTGTGATTGATAATTTTACTGGGAATAGTGGCATCTGTGGTCACCTAGAATTTGTAGACTATCTGTCCATGTTTTTTCCAGCTTTTAGAGTCTCCATTGAGAAGTCAGGTATAATTCTAATGGATCTGCCTTTGTATGTGACTTTGTCTTTTTCTTTTGTAGTTTTTTTTCCCCCTTGTTCCGGTCAACCCCGCTCGTTCCGCTCGACCCCACTTGTTCCAGCCGGCCCCGCTTTCTCTAGTCAGCCCTGCTTGCTCCGATCGGCTCTGCTTGCTCCAGTTGGCCCCGCTCATTCCGGCCATCCCCGTTCGGCCCCACTTGCTTCGGCTGGCTAGCTCCAGCCGTCCCCACTTGCTCAAGCCGTCCCTGTTCGGCTCTGCTCGCTCCAGATAGCCTCGCTTGCTCCGGTTGGTCTCTCCGGTCCAAGGATTCATTTCTTATTATTCTTCATAAGTATGCTGTAGCTGACTTCAGATGCACCAGAGGAGGGCGTCAGATCTTGTTACGGGTGGTTGTAAGCCACCATGTGGTTGCTGGGATTTGCACTCATCACCTTTGGAAGAGCAGTAGGGTGCTCTAACCCGCTGAGCCATCTCACCAGCCCCCTGACTTCACTCTTGACTGGTATCCATTTCTCTGGAGTTTTCCTGTGGAAACAAGAATGACTGTCCCTCTTTCCATTTTACTCGACCAGAAATGCCCACTCTAGTCACGTGGTCTCTAGGGACCAGACTAGCATCAGGTCACCAGGTTTACCTTTCCTCTTTTATCCCAATACTTCCTGGGAGGTGTCACCTACTAGACCCAGAAATGACCATAGTACTTTGGTCTTAAATGAACTGCATTACTTCAAGTGTGACTCCCTTTAAGTGAAATGCATCATGTGCCATTTAGAGGATGTTTCCTGATAGGTAAAGAGAATCTCTGGGCTGGAGTCTGAGGAGTAGTTAGCCCATTGGGAGAGAAATCCTCTGCCTTTGAAGACAGTGACTGCAGGGTGCTTCCCTAGCAAACTAGATGGGCCCAGTTGTAGCGGCTAGGGTTGAGAGTAAGAGATGGTGTGGGTGACAGCAAGGCTATGGCTGGAGACAACAGATCTGTCTAACTCTATGGCCCATGTATAGAAAGCTTCCTGAACTGTTCTGGTAAATGTGGTAAATGGGGGCATTGTGGGCCCTTCAGTAACTCATGCCATAGTAGATGTTGGTTGTTTGTGTGAATTCCATGCCACCTGGGCTACAAGGTGAGACTAGCTCAAATGTGAAAAAAAAAATTAGCCACTATAGGAATCAAATTTAAAAATGTTTACCAGTGGGAGTGGGAGAGATGGCTCAGGAGTCATGACACTGGCTGCTATTTCAGGAGCCCAGGTTTGGTTCTGAGCATCCACAATTACCTATAACTCCAGTTCTAGGGAATGTGACTGTCCCCCATTTTTGGCCTCCATAGGTACAGCATATAAACAGTGCACTTGGATACATGAAGGCAAAATACTCAAGATCCTAAAATAAAAATAAATATATCTTTAAAAGTATAGAGAAGACTGTAGCTGGGGAAAGCAGTATAGTGGTGGAGTGCTCGGCCAGCACACACCAGTCCTGGGCTCAGTCCTTAGCACTGTTGCAGCAGATGTTCACACAGCTCACACAAAGACAAAAATGGAGAGCTTCTTTTGGAAATATAACCTTATTATAATTGTAAAAATAATCATCATATAACTAATTTATATATAAGCAGAGAAATCTGTTATATATATGTATTCACAAATCTGTTAGTAATCCTCCAAAAAGCATTTCCAGTTTCACACCTTCTAGGTACAAACAAGGTTAGGAAGGGCCAAACATTTTGCCCCCTTGTGGTTGTAGAGAGGTATGAACTTGTACATTGAGCCATATGTACATCAGAATAGTTTTTCTATAGTGTTTGTTTTATAACAAGTATTTTGTTTTTCAAGACAGGGTTTCTCTGTGCAACAGCCATGGCCACTCTGGATATCGCTTTGTAGACTAGGCTGGCCTTGAACTCACAAATATTTGCCTGGCTCTGCCTCCTGAATACTGGGATTAAAGGCATGTGCCACCATGCCTGGCTAACAGGTATTATTATATAAGATGTATTATTATTATTTTAAAGATTTATTTTTTAAAGATATATTTATTTATTATATGTAAGTACACTATAGCTGTCTTCAGACACCCCAGAAGAGGGCATCAGATCTCATTATGAATGGTTGTGAGCCACCATGTGGTTGCTGGGATTTGAACTCAGGACTTTCAGAAGGGTAGTCAGTGCTCTTCACTGCTGAGCCATCTCTCCAGGCCAAGATGTATTTGTATTAGTTAGGGTTCTCTAGAGTCACAGAACTTATGGGTAGGCTCTATATAGTAAAGGAATTTATTGATGACTTACAGTCTGCAGTCCAACTCCCACCAATGGTCAGCAGCAGCTGTGAATGAAGTCCAGGGATCTAGCAGTTGCTCAGTCCCACATGGCAAGCAGGTGAAGGAGAGAGCCTTCCTTCTTCCAATGTCCTTATGTAGGTCTCCAGCAGAAAGTGTAACCCAGATCACACACCTTTAATCCCAGATGACCTTGAACTCGGGGATCTCCCTGTCTTAATCTTCTGGAATTCATAGCCACTATGTCTCAAGATCTCCAGACCAAGATCCAGGTCAGAAACTTCTATCTCCCAGCCTCCAGATTAGGATCACTGGTGAGCCTTCCAATTCTGGATTGTAGTTTATTCCAGATATAGTCAAGTTGACAACCAGGAATAGCCACTACATATTATTATATTATGTATCGTATCATACTATGTGTAGTATTATATTCTATGTATATATTATTATGTGTAATCTGTCATCTGGCAGTAGTGGCTCATGTGTGTAATTTTAACACTCAGGAGACTAGGAGCAGGAGGTCTGCCATAAGTACCAGGCTGGACTAAGCTACATAGGAAGACACTATCTTTTTTTTTTTTCCCTTGTTCTGGTCAACCCCGCTCGCTCCACTTGACCCTGCTCGCTCCCGCCGGCTCTGCTCGCTCCGGCCAGCCCCACTCGCTCCTGGCCGCCCCGTACGGCCCTTGCTTGTTCCAGCCAGCCCCGCTCGCTCCAATCGGTTCTGCTTGCTCAGGTTGGCTCCGCTCTTTGGTCGTCCCCTTTCGGCCCCACTGGGCCCCGCTAGCTCTGGCTGTCCCTGTTTGGCTCCGCTTGCTCCGGACAGCCTTGCTTGCTCCGGTTGGTCTCTCCGGTCCAAGGATTCATTTCTTATTCTTCATAAGTACGCTGTAGCTGACTTCAGACACACCAGAGGAGGGCATCAGTGTGGTGTCCTTCCCCACCAACACAGTTGGTGCAATTGACCAGAGCCGTGCCGCACCCAATGGCATCCATTGTGTTGTTAACTAGGCTAAGAGAGCCCGGTACCCCTGCAGCAGGTTCTGCATGTCTCCTAGGTCACCCGGCTCGCCCAGCTTACCAGAGGCCCACCTACGACCAGCCCACCTGCGCAACCTGAGATGTCACGAGACTTCAGGTTTCCCGCCAAACTCCAGAACGCCTGCGCAGAAGACTGGGGGCGGGGCTTCCCTTCCTTTATCCCCAAATGCTTGTCCACCATTAAAGAGTCGTTCTAAGCAGAAGCAACCATGTAGTCTCGGAGACCTTCTTTCTTCCCCCCACTCCCTTAGTTTCATTTCAGCTTCGGGCCAATCCTCCAGGAACCCAGTCCACTGCGGGCAGTGGACCCCAACACATCAGATCTTGTTACGGGTGGTTGTAAGCCACCATGTGGTTGCTGGGATTTGAACTCATCACCTTTGGAACAGCAGTAGGGTGCTCTAACCCGCTGAGCCATCTCACCAACCCAGGAAGACACTATCTTAAAAAGAAAAAAAATCAGACCAGATGTGGTTACCCACATCAATAATCCTAGCACATGAAAGAAGTAGGCAAGAGGATCATGAGTTCATTATCCTTGGCCACAGAGGGAGTTGGAGGATATCCTGGGCTTTGTCTCAAAGAAGTGCCCCCCCCCCAAAGGGCTGGGCATGTTTAAGGCCAGCTTGGTCTGCAGAGTGAGTTCTAGGATAGCCAGGGATATATTGAGAAGCCCTGTTCTGTCTTGAAAAACCAGGAGCTGAGGAAAGCAAAATAAGGCTAGGTGTTGTCTTAGGGTTTTACTGCTGTAAACAGATACCATGACCAAGGCAAGTCTTTTTTTCTTTTTTTTTAAGATTTGTTTATTTTTATTTATATGAGTACACTGTAGCTGTCTTCAGACATACCAGAAGAAGGCATTGAATCCCACCCATTACAGATGGTTATGAGCCACCATATGGTTGCTGGGAATTAAACTCGGGACCTCTCTGGACGAGCAGTCAGTGCTCTTAATCGCTGAGCCATCTCTCCAGCCCAATGCAAGTCTTATAAAGGACAACATTTAATTGGAGCTGGCTTACAGGTCAGAGATTCAGTCTGGTATCATCAAAGTGGGAACATGGCAGCATCCAGGCAGGCATGGTACAGGAGGAGCTGAGAGTTCTGCATCTTCATCTGAAGGCTGCTAGTGGAAGGCTCACTTCCAGGCAACTGGGACTAGGGTATTAAAAGCCCACACCCACAGTGACACACCTACTCCAACAAGGCCACACCTCCAATAGTGTCACTCCTTGGCCAAGCATATACAAACCATCACAGGCGTATTGTTGCACACTTTTAATCCCAGCGCCTGAGAATCAGAGAGAGGAGGATCTCTGGGTTTGAGCCCAGTGTGGTCTACATGACAAGTTCTGGGCCAGTTACTTAGTTACTTAGTGAACTCCTTTCTCAAAAAAAAAGGGGGGGGGGAGTGGTAGAGAGAGCTGGGACTGTATCTCAGTTGGAAGAGTGCTTGCCTAGCCTGCAGAAAGCCCTAGGTTCCATCCTCAGTCCCCCTTAAAACTCGGGAGGTGGTTAGATTTTTGTCAACTTGAGATATGACAACTGCATTTGGGAACACAGAATCTCAATTGAGAAAAACATCCTCACGAGATTGGCCTGTAGAACATTTGCCTAGTTAATGATTTGTTGTGGGAAATATTAAAAAGAACAGCAAGTTCCTGCCTATACCCAGCTACTCTCTGCCCTGCTAACCTTGCTGCCTCCACAACTAGCTCCATGCAGCAACCAATTGCAGTCTTCCCAGCTCTGGTTCACTTGCCTCAGAACTGCTAGCTCCTTCTCATCCATAAACCCCCTGTGGTTGGTGGTCCCACATTCCAGTAATGTAGTAAATCAAAACTCTTTTTTTTTTTTTAAAGATTTATTTATTTATTATTTGTAAGTACACTGTAGCTGTCTTCAGACACTCCAGAAGGTGTCAGATCTCATTACAGATGGTTGTGAGCCACCATGTGGTTGCTGGGATTTGAACTCAGGACCTTCGGAAGAGCAGTCGGTGCTCTTACCCGCTGAGCCATCTCACCAGCCCCGTAAATCAAAACTCTTGAAACGCCGGGTGTGGTGGCGCATGCCTTTAATCCCAGCACTTGGGAGGCAGAGGCTGGCGGATTTCTGAGTTTGAGGCCAGCCTGGTCTACAAAGTAAGTTCCAGGGTTTTACAGATAAACCCTGTCTTGAAAAACCAAACCAAACCAAACCAAACCAAACCAAACCAAACCAAACCAAAACCCCAAAACTCTTGAAGCTTATAATTAAGCAGTCAGATTTACATATCAAAAAATTCTCAGTTCACAAGATGCTCACACAATAATTTCAGAGCCAATTGATAATGATACAAGCTGCCCACCTAGATTAGACAAGTTATTCCAATTATTCTATCCTTTATGATATTTATAGCTACCTGTGGCTACTTATAGCCACTCGGAATCTGGATCAACTTCCTCTTGCTCCGTCTTTCTTCCTTCTCCCTACCTGTCTCCTCCTGTCTCTGTCTCTGCAACTCTTCTCTCTGCCTCCCTTTTCTCTGTCCAAGCACAGGCTTCTTGTTGTATCAATATTTAAAGCGACTGGACAGGGAAAATTCTGCTACATATCATCCTTTGTGTTCAGATTAAAAACAAAATCCCTTTCTCTCAAATATAAATTGAGCACAACTATTACCACTTTGTATTTTATAAGGTATAAGATAGACCTAACACCCAGTCCATCATTTTTGTTAATAAGATAGAACACTGTCATCTATCTTAATTAAAGGACTTATAATTCTACACTTGACTTATGTCCCCGCTTTAGATAGTATGCCATCTGAAAGCCATCCTCTCAAATCTGTTCTCTCAATGTTGAATAGCCTGGATTGGCTATGAAACTATAAGTAGTTTTTCAACCCTATCAGAAATCCAAGAATGACCAACAGATAACTGAAGATATAGGAAGCCTAACACAGCTTCCAGAATTGAGACGGTTGTAGAGACAGCCCCAGTAAGTCAGGAAGTTGGAAAGTTGGAGCATCAGTGATTCATGTGGAAAGGCTCAGCCCATTGTGAGCCCACCCTGGGCAGGTGGCCCTGAGTTGTATAAAAAAGCAGGCTGAGCAGGCCATGGAAGGCAAGGCAGTAAGTAGTGTCCCTCCATGGCTTCTGTTTCCATGTTCCTGCACTGAGTTCCTGTCCTGACTTCCACTGATAATGCATTGTAATGTGGAAATGGAAGTCAGATAAACTCTTCCCTTCCCAAGTTACTTTTGGCAAAGCAGTGTTTACACATCCTTTTGCTTTTGAAAATACTTAAATAGCTTAAGACAAAGCCAGAGCAAAGTTCCCTAGATCTTGAAACTTTCTAATATATTTTAATTAGTATGTTTTTTTGATGTAGTCAAATATTCAGTAAGTTCCTTAAATAATATTCCTGGAAAGTACTACAGAAATGACTTTAAGCACACATGCCTTTGATTCCAGCCCTTGAGAGACAGACAGAGGCAGGTGTTTCTGGTGGATCTCTGAGTTTGAGGTCAGCCTGGTCTATAGAGCAAGTTCCAGACAGCCAAGGCTACACAGAGAGATGCTGTCTGGAAAAACCAAACCAAGCCAACCAACCAACCAACAAAGCAAAAAGACTACACAGATGGGCTGGCAAGATGGTTCATTAAGCAAAGGTGCTTGAAGCTAAGTTTGGTAATCTAAGTTCCATCCCTGGAACCCACATGGTAAAAAAAGAGAACTGACTGCCACAAGCTGGCTAAGTACATGCATGTACACACACACCTCACCCACCTCACCCACAACACATATACCATATACACCACACGCCAAACACACCATAGACACTACACACACATATCACATCCCCCATACAATACATATCCCCTACACTAGATGAACAAATGTAAAATAATAATATATATAATATATATTCACTAAAGGCTGCATAAGGGCTGGAAAAATGTCTCAGCAGGTAAGAGCACTGACTGTTCTTCCAGAGGTCCTGAGTTCAATTCCCAGCAACTCCATGGTGGCTCACAACCATCTGTAATGGGGATCTGATACACTCTTCTGTGTCTGAAGACAGCGACAGTGTACTCACATACATTAAATAAATAAATAAATCTTTAAAGGCTGCATACAGAAGGGCTGGAGGCCCCTCAATTGACAGGATAGGCATCTTGAGGTCTGTGGCTAGCAACTGAGAAATCACACAGGAAAGCTTCCAGCCAGAGAGTGGATTTGATATATTTTGGTTTTGTTTCTGAGATAGGGTCTTGTTATGTAGCACTGGGTGGCCCGAAACTCTGTCTGTAAACCAGGCTGGCCTTGAACCTGCTGTGATACTCTTGCCTCTCCCTCCCAAGTTTTGGGCAGTATTATCTCAGGCTAAAAATTTCTTGAGCCATTAATATGTCAATATGGCTTCTGAACTTCAAAACTTCTGATAAACTATAATTCAACAATTTCTCCAGTTAGATATATTTTGATATGACTATCAAAATATTTCCAAATTGTTTGGAGACTGACCTACAGAGTTTAGTCTATTGTTAACAACAGAAAAAGTACCACTTACTAATCCTGTTGAGCAAAAAGCTACATTATTCCCCTCTGTGTTTACTTTGTTCGACACGGATATAGAGACTAAAATGAAAAAAGAGATGGAAGAGAAAGGGGGTAAACTTTGTACCAGAGAGGTACAGAAGGTCCGACCAGACCCTGAGTCTCTCCAGGAGGACGGAGACAGTGGACTCGTCACTCTAATTTCCACATGTAGTGGTGAGTATTGAGGGAAATAAAGCAAGAGTTATTTCGATCACTATTCAAGAAAGACCCTGAACCGAGGGGCAGGTTTCCCTGCTTTCCTATCAGTTTTCAAGGTTCTTTCTTTTCTCTCCCATCCCTTTCCTTCTATTTTCTTCCTTATTCCCTCCCTGCCCCCCTTTGACAAAGAGCCTAGTGCAGGCCAAGTTGGTGTATGCGCCATACCTAGCTTATCTATCCCTTCTTTTTTCCCAGAATGTTAATGTATCTCTGGCAGTCTTGGAACTCACTAAGTAGACTAGGCAGGCCTTGAACTCTTGATCTGCTGCCTCTGCCCCAGAGTGCTGGGACTAAAGGTGTGTGCCACCACCCACAGCTGCTTTCTTTCTTAGTTTTCCTTCCTCCTGCTTTGTGGTTCTAGCTAGCTTTGAATAGCCTGAATATAGCTCAGAATAGTCTTGAGCTCTTTTTATTTTGTGTGTGTATGTGTGAGTTGGTAAGTCAGTGCTGTGGTGAGAGTATGGAAGTCAGAGGAAAACTGTGTGGAGTTGGTTCTCTCTTTCACCATGTGGGTCCAGGGCATGGAGCTCAGTCTCTAGGCCTGGAGGAAGGCACCTCTACCTACCGATGGTCTGCTTTTTAACTTCTTAAGACAGAGTTCCCCAGGCGTGCTGGCACACGCCTTTAAACCCAGCACTCAGGAGGCAGAGGCAGGTAGGCGGATTTCTGAGTTCAAGGACAGCCTGGTCTACAAAGTGAGTTCCAGGACAGCCAGGGCTATACAGAGAAACCCTGTCTCAAAAAAAAAAAAAAAAAAAAAAAAAAAGACAGAGTTCAAAATTGTTTCATATGAATAATTTATGAGAGAAAGGAAACCACTGCAAAACTCTGGTCCCCTCTCCCCTCTCTCTCTCTCTCTCTCTCTCTCTCTCTCTCTCTCTCTCTCTCTCTCTCTCTCTCTCTATATATATATATATATATATATATATATATATATATATATGGGGTGGGAGGGGAGAGGTCTGTAGGAGGCCAGAGGGCAACATCAGCTGTTTTCTTCTATTGTTAACTTACTGTATTTATTTTAAAAAATTAAAGATTAGGTTAGAGAGATGGGTAAGAGTACTGGCTGCTCCTCCAGAGAGGGGATCAAGGTTTAATTCTCAGCACCCACATGGCAGGTCACAACTATTTGTAATCTCCAGCTCCAGGGGAAAACCAAAAAAAAAAAAAAAGATCAGAAGGTCTGACCCTGAACTGCCTTGTACTCATTCACATTCTTAGTCTAGCCGCTCACTGCTCTCTCTCTCTCTCTCTCTCTTTTTTTTTTTTTGGGTTTTCAAGACAGGGTTTCTCTGTATAGCCCTGGCTTCCTGGAACTCACTCTGTAGACCAGGCTGGCCTCGAACTCAGATGTCCGCCTGCCTCTGCCTCCCAAGTGCTGGAATTAAAGGCGTGCGCCACCACTGCCGGGCCGCTCACTGCTCTCTTAAGATCCATCTCCCCTCCACCTCTGCCTAGCTCCGGGACTGGAGATGTATGTACTCAGGGTCATGCACAGGCTAAGCGATCGCTCTATCATTAAGCTACATTCCTCAGATTTCTTTACAAGATGATGATGGGGGAAAACCAGGACGACTGTAATTCCAGAACGCACAGGGCTAAGGCAAATAGGATCAAGGATTCGAGATCAACTGAGCTGCACTGAGAGGCCAAATTAAAAAAAAAAAGTGTGTGTGTGTGTGTGTAGAATTGTGGGTTTGAAGCCTCCTAAATTGTATACATATTTGTTAGTGTTGAACCAGACTAGGGCCATAGGGTGCAGACTAAAGCTCATCTTCTTTCAGGTTAAACGTCACAATCTATAAACCTTGTTAAGGTCTAAAGAGCAGCAAGCCGAGGCATTCCTAAGTGAAAAACGAGACTGATTAGTGTGCTGTCAGTCAGGAGAGAATGTGGAGGACCAGAGCGACACTGCGTTTGACTCAGTTGCTAGGGCAGGGCAAGTGAAAGCATGCCCTCCCCAGTGAAAATGGGGCCCAGCCGCGGGGCCGGTCGGAAGGATTTCGGTTCCCACACCCGGAGACTCCAGGCCTTGACTACACAGTTCCGCTCTCCGGCGCAGGGCCCTGGCACCGCCCCTAGCGGGAGGCCGGGTCGTACCATTCTGCCTCCAGAGGGGTAAAGGTCTGTGGAAGGCGAGCCCCGGGCGACGGACGAGAGCCACCGGCCGCGAAGAGAAAGCGCGTGCGAGTGGCTCGGTGTGAAGCGAGTTCGTTTCTCCTCTTGTCTTCCTAGGCTCTCCGTATCCCCGGGAAGGGGTGGGGACCTGGGCGTGCCCCCCCTCGCGCCGCTCCATTTGGTACGTCCGCGTGGCGCGTAGGCGGCAGGCGTACTTAAGGCGGGCGCGGGAGGCGGGGCCGCTCAGTCCTCGCGGAGTCGCTTCGCGGACGTCTGGAACCCAGTTGCTTGGCGGCCTGCGCTGCGCGCGTGCGTGGACATGGCTTCAAACGGTATATGTGGGAGCGCGAGGCGGCGACGGCGCGTCCCTGGGAGGCCTCGTTCCCTCGCAGCAAGGCTTTCGGCTTTTCGCTGGGCCTGCGGCGGCGGGCGAGTGTGGGCTCCCGCACCTCTGGCGGGAAGCGCCGGGCGGAGGGAAGGGGAGGGCGGTGTCGCCATTTTGTTTGGCTTCCCTGGCGCCTTTGGCGCGGAGACCGTGGGCTTTCTCTCCTGGCTCGGTCATTTGGGTCGAGTGTTGAGAGGGACGCTGCCCGGCGACGTGGGGTGACGGGGTGAGGGAGCTCTGGCTCTCCGCAGCCTCGCCCCACCCCCTCCCTCCGTTCCCGGCCTCGCTTTGTCGCAGTGCTGCATCCGGGCACTTGGTCCGCGCACGCGCTCCTCTGGCCCCTCCCCCTTCTCGCCGCGGCCCTCCCCCACCCCCTCGCCTGCTAGGAGTTGGTCCAGGTTTTTTTTTGGATTGTTTTCTCGGTTTCTTTTTTGTTTTTTGTTTTTTTGTTTTTTGTTGTTTTTTTCCTGTCGCGAGACCCTCGGCGGAAGACTTGTGGTCCGGTGCTGGCCTCGCCCTGCTCATTGGGTCCCTTGGGAAGGGGCGGGGCCTCCCTCTTCCCGCCTCCTTGGCCGCCGGGCGGGAGCGGAAGCTCATGGCTGGCCCGCGTGTCCGTGGGATTGGGAGGAGACCTCAGGGGGATGACCAACGAAGTCAGGGACCCCGGCCTGAATTTCCCATGTCAGAGTTGAGTTTTCCTGAGGGCAGGAAGGAAATCAGAGGAGTCGCCTTCCGAGGCCACACCCTCTCGCTGTCAGTTTTGCCCCAGTGCGGGGGCAGAGCTTGGGTTTCCTGCAGGGAGCTGCTGAGCTACAGCTACGCGGATTGTTTAAAGTGCTCTCTGCTTTGGGTGCGCATGGTAGGCGGGAACTCAGTTATTTGGAGCCACACGTTGGGAGCCTTGAGAGCACCGTGCCATTTGGGGGTTGGAGAGTCCCATTCTTCTAGCTGCTTCCTTGGGCTTGAACTCAACTGTAGTAGAGCTGTCAAAGTTAATCTTGACATCCGGTGATAACACCTTTACTGTAGAGCTGCAGTGAAGATACAAAATGTGGTGGCGTGTGTTGCAGGCCTTGGAAAGACCTGCAACAAGTCAAAAGAATTTTTAAACTTATGGGATGATCTGTATTTTGAGGTTTTTTTTTTTTTTTTTTTTTTTTTTTTTTTTTTAAAGAGTGAGCCAGGTTTGGCACACACCTTTAATTTCAGGACTAAGAAGTAGAAGTAGGCAGATCTATGTGAGTTCGAGGTGGTCTACATATTGAATTCTGGGATAGGTACATAAGGGAGACATCTGTCTCAGAAAACAAAATAAAAAGGCAAAAAGGCCATGATGTAGGACATCTTTAATCCCAGCATTTGGGAGGCAGATGGAGCTTTGTATGTATTCAATTCGAGGCCATCTCCGTCTACAGAGCGTGTTCTGGAACAGCTGTGGCTGTGCAGAGAAACCCTGCCTCAAGAATATAGAGAACCAGTCCATCCACAGAGCTCTGGCTGTGGTACACAGTGGTCGCTTGCTTAGTGGGACCCAAGCAAGCCCAGAACAAAAGTCTAAGACTTCTTGGTGTCTAGAAATTTGTGCTTTCTTTGCTTTTTGTAGTAAAACTTGGCTATTTTCATTTTGTTTTACTCATAACTGGTGTCTCATGAGGAACTAACGCCTGTTTTTGCAATGACGTTTTTGTAGATTTGTTTCATCTGGAGTGCCTAGTACAAAAGTTGAAGAATTTATTTCTATTCCATTCTTAACTAAAATTAAGACCTTTTTCTCTCCCATCTTTTACAGACTATACCCAACAAGCAACTCAAAGGTCAGTATACTGTTTGTGGTCTGGAGCTAGAAGACAGCAAGGGTGATCAACTTGGGATTTATGTATTTCTGTATGCTTTTGTTCTTATTCTTTCAGTTGAAGATTACTGGTCTGTTTTCTTCTAGCTATGGAGCCTATCCTACCCAGCCTGGGCAGGGTTACTCCCAACAGAGCAATCAGCCCTATGGCCAGCAGAGTTACAGTGGTTATGGCCAATCAGCTGACACTTCAGGATACGGCCAGAGCAGCTATGGTTCTTCTTATGGACAGACCCAAAACAGTGAGTTTCTTAGTAGAACACATCTTCATTCTTTATGAATGTTAACTTTTCTTAAACCTGAACAATACTGAAATTCCCACATTTTCCCTAAAATTTTGTAGTCAGTTTTTTCAAACAAAGATACTGATTTGTAATTGATTTTATTTTGGACTATTTTCTCCCTGCTTACTATTTTTGTGAAAAAGCAAGTTTGCTAAAGAGAGAACCAGTTTAGGATGACGGATAGGAAGGAAATTCTTGGGAATCTGCTTGGGAATTCTTGAAGTTGGGCTGACACCTGTGATTCACAGAAGTGGTGCCATTTATACCTCACAAGGGCAAAACATTTTTCTGTCTATATCAGCACATTAAAAATGTAGTTAGGGCTAGGAGTGGTGGCACCTTTAATTCCAGCACTCAGGAGGCAGAAGATCTCTTGAATCTTGGGTTGGAGGCCAGCCTAGTCTACAAAGTGAGTTCCAGGACACAGAGAAACCCTGTCTTGAAAATAAACAAAAACAAAAACAGATTAAACTGCAGTTTGTAGGAATCTTTTGTGTTATGATTAGTGGCACAGGTGCCTAGATTTAGGGTAGATAGAATGGAATTGAACCTTTATTAAAACAGTGATATTAGTGAAATTGAAGATGTGGAATGCTGCTGTAATCTCAGTATCTGGGAGGTGGAGGTGGAGGGTGTCAGGGTCTTGTTCATTGAGGACTGGTTCTCAACCTTCCATTAGATGGAATTAGCTGTAACCCTTTAATACAGTTCATGTTGTGTGACCTCCAACTATAAGATTATTTTCCTTGCTACTTAATATACTGTTAATGGTATCAGATATGTTCAAATAAAGAGGTTTCACCTGACAGGATGAGAACCACTGATTTAGAAGTCTAGACAGCTTGAATTCTGTGAGACCTGTCATAAAGGATTGGGTGGGTGGGTGCAGAGATGACTTAGCAGCTGAGACTGGTCAGATACTTGCCTATATATTTGAGCATGGCCTTGAGCCTTCTGAGTTTCCTGCCTCTGAGTGTTGGGAGCAAAAGCACTTATCACAATTCTTGGCTTGTTGAAGATCAAATGAACTTGTATGAAGGATAAGTAAACACGATCAGCTGAACTGCATCTCTAGCCTACTCCCCTTTTGCTTGAAATAGCTTCCTGATTTTGAAGATCAGCATGAAACACTGGGCTAGGTTTGTTTCAAGATTAACAAAAATTTTTTCTTTTTTTTTTCTTTTTTTTTTTTTTGAGACAGGGTTTCTCTATAGCCCTGGCTGTCCTGGAACTCACTTTGTAGACCAGGCTGGCCTCGAACTCAGAAATCCACCTGCCTCTGCCTCCCGAGTGCTGGAATTAAAGGCATGCGCTACCACACCCGGCAACAAATTTTTAAAATCAGGAAGTGTTTTTAAGTGTCCCCCCCCCCCCAAGCTAATTCTTGCCCTGTCTCCCTCTTTTCTCATATAGCTGTGTTTGACCTGAACTGGGTATGTAGACCAGTTTGGCCTCACACTGAACAGAGATCTGTTTCTGTCTCCCAAATGCTAGGATTAAAAATGAGCACTACATACCTGGTCTTTTTNTTTTTTTGGTTTTTCGAGACAGGGTTTCTCTGTGTAGCCCTGGCTGTTTTTTTTTTTTTTTTTTTCCCCAATTGTACTTATAACTTTTTTCTTTGTAGCAGGCTATGGAACTCAGTCAGCCCCCCAGGGATATGGTTCCACTGGAGGCTATGGCAGCAGCCAAAGTTCCCAATCTTCTTATGGGCAGCAGTCCTCCTACCCTGGCTATGGCCAACAGCCAGCTCCTAGCAGCACCTCAGGAAGGTAAGATGGATAGGAGAGGGGAAGGCCAGACAGTTTCGGTGAGCTGCTGGGTCTTGATGGGGAGTGAGAGGGGTATGGACTAAAAGGAAAGCAAGCACTTTGCCATTTTACAAATCATAATTCTGGTTTTCATTGTTTTCCATTTAGTTATGGTGGCAGTTCTCAGAGCAGCAGCTATGGGCAACCCCAGAGTGGAGGTTATGGTCAACAGTCTGGCTATGGTGGACAGCAACAGAGCTACGGACAACAGCAAAGCTCCTATAACCCACCTCAGGGTTATGGACAACAGAACCAGTACAACAGCAGCAGTGGAGGTGGTGGAGGGGGTGGTGGAGGTGAGGAAGTAGCTTTAGTTCTATCTTCTTATTCTCCAAATTTGCCCATGTCCTAAAATAGTGGCTTTCTTGTTCACTAGGTTTCTAATGTCCTTTTAGTGGTACCATTGACCCTTTCCATGATATTTCACTTTTGTTGCTAAGAGCTGAAACAAATTTGTGTATGCTAAGCATACATGACTACTCAGCACCCCTCCTCACATTAAAAAGCATTCTTTTATTTTATTTATAGGCAACTATGGCCAAGATCAGTCCTCTATGAGTGGCGGCGGTGGCGGTGGCGGTTATGGCAATCAGGACCAGAGTGGTGGCGGCGGTGGTGGCTACGGGGGAGGCCAGCAGGATCGTGGGGGCCGTGGCAGGGGCGGTGGAGGTGGTTACAACCGAAGCAGTGGTGGCTATGAACCCAGAGGCCGTGGAGGTGGCCGAGGAGGCAGAGGCGGCATGGGGTAGGTGTCTCATGAGCCAGGGAGTACCTTCAGTGGGGAATGTTGCATGGATTTCCCTTGAAGTCAATCCCTAGTGCATGGTTAGTATTGTTCTCTGGGCATTATGTAAGGGCTTCAGTTTGTGGCTAGTAGTGTTTCTTTGTATATTCATTTATTCCTATTACGTTTTTGTGAGAACTTGGGAGCCAAAAATCTCATTTATAGCTCTGAGTAGAAATTTGGGTATTGGTGTATTTATTTCCAAAGAAAAAGAATATACACAGATACATATGGATTGAAGTCATTGTTATCTCAGGCAAGAAACTTGGGAGTAAAGACTTGTTTGCAGGGGAAATCTATTCTATTCCTGGGAAATATTAGGGAAAACGTTCTGTGTATTCCCATGTGTCTTCCAAGGGAGTTGGTAATGGCTAACTTGACCTCAGCTTCTAGGAATTGGCTATTTACTCATCTATATTCTGTAGTTACTTGAATCATGAGCCTGATTTGCACTAATTTGACTATGACTTTGTGTGTGACTTGGTTCATTTATGGGGTCCTCTGACTGAAGTGTGCAGACTTTCAGGGTAAAATACACTTTACAGTGGTATTCTGCTTTCTCATTCCACTGTTTACCTTTTCTTGGTCAAACATCAAATCAACTTGTCCAACCGCATCTCTTCTAGTTAAAGTAAAACCTTAGATTTGATGTTAAAACAGTTTGTCAAATCTGTTGGTGACTACTTGAAAAGGGGACAATGTCAGTGGTATTTCTTTTTTTGAAGGAGTAGGTTTTTTTTGAAGAAAGTAGGTAGTTTGTACATGGTAAGTATTCAGAGGTGGGTGGGGGCATACTCAAAACCATGCAAAACTATGAAAAACTCTTGTTGTGTGCGTGTGTTTAATGCAAAACTTTAAAAAGAAAAACAACTGTTATGTGACTGTTAACTTGCTCTGCATTTTATGTGCCACAGGTATGAAAGGTGACATTGCAAAATACTCCGCTCTTCTCACAGTGTAGAAGGGGTGACCCCGGGGGTGAAGGGTGCTTTAAAACAGCTCAGTAGTTAGGATAGGGCTTAGCTGAGTTTGTCTTGCTCTAAGGGGAAATTGCCTTTGGTTATGACTTTTTATGGAATGGGGTTGGGTCTGCTTGCTGCTTTCAAAGCAAAAACCACAAAACAAAACAATGAAAAATACGTGTTCAGGGCTATCTCAGGGCCTGGTGTGAAATGTCTTCTGGGAAATTTGGGGTAGATCTTTTAAACCAACTGCTGGGTTTGCTACAAGAGGAAAAAACATCTACGTCAGAAGAACAACCAAGGAAACTGAGCTTTTTTTTTTTTTTTTCTAGAGGATATAGATAAAACTTTTTAAACTAAAATTCTTAAAACTGTGTCTGAGAAATTGCACACGTGTGTGTGATAAGCTCAAAGGTCAGACAAGGGTGGTCAGGAAGGGGTATATTTTAGTAGCCACTTGAATCTTTTTCCCAAAACAACAATCCATGTTTGGGGAATATTAAAACAAAACCCCCCAAAAAAACCAAAAAACCTTTTGTAGCCGTTGGAAGCTTCATGTCCTTTCTTCTAACTTGTCTTCTCCAGCGGAAGTGACCGTGGTGGCTTCAATAAATTTGGTGGTAAGTGAACAGAGTTTCCAAAATTCCCAACTCCCAGCAATGCTTTGTCTGATTGTTCATTTGCAGATGTCTTAGCGTGTTAAGTGTCAAAGATTTCTAAAGTGTCTGTAGCCACCTCCAGAAGGGGTGGGGTAGAATGCCTCCTGCTGCCAGATGTGTGCTAACCTGGAGGCCAGCAGGGATAAGCTCTTGGCAGTGTTACTAAATTGGTTTTACACAAGTTAATAGTATTATTAGTAGGCCTCTTGGTGGGTGTTGCCACATCTAGCACTTAGTGACCACACCATGGGCAACTGGGGAATGTTCTGGAACATGTGGTGCCAACTTGGCTTTAGGATCCTTTTGATCAGTGTGTCCAAGGTGTGTGTGCTTGTGTGTGTGTGTATGTATACACAACCTCCCAAATGTTTTAATTTAAGGAGAGGCACATGAAATAGTGGCCTGCCCTGAGGATGGTAAAGTTGGTGTATATATATTTATATTAAATAGTGATGTCAATGCAATTCTACATATGTACTCAATCAAATATATAGGAACTAGATCTGGGAAGGAAGGTGTGGACTACAAGAAAGATCTTGAGTGTGTTGCTCATGGGAAATAACCAGGTTTTAAACAGCACAAACTTGAATTCATGGAAAAAATGGCAAATTTGAGAAGTCTCCTAGTAAGCTGGAACTTTTCTGGTTTGTTTAACAAAATGGTTTCTTGATTTGTCTAAACACTTAAAGCCAAAGGCTTGGGTTCATGACTTAGGTGTCATTGTGTACAGGTACAAATTTTTATATGGTGAATTTAGATAAACATTGGTTAAAGATGGTGTATGGAAAAAAATAGGCTGTATTATGAAAACATTTCTGGTCTGTTCCCTGGGACATGCTTTTAAAACACAATAGTAGCTACTATGTATGTTTCTTATTTTCATGTTGCTTTGGGAAAACAACATGGTTAATGGTTTTCAAGATGAAATTAAAAATTGTTCTACAAGGGTTGTCTTTGGTGTAAAAGTTTGGAGAAACTGGATGGATGCACTTCACATTGCTGGTGTTGAGCTTATGCTTCTCTTGTGAGAGAACAGGGCCAAGTTATGTATGAGTTGGTTGGTTAATTTAAAAGAATTACTAATGCCCCTACCCCCATCTGTGCTGAGGACATTTCCCAGCCCTAGCTGGGGGAAAACAGCATTTTCTTGAAGTGTGTGGCATTATCTATGGGGATTCAAAGTAACAGATCTTAAGAAAGAGGCCCTTGTCTCCTAGAATTTTCTCCACTGGGAAGGCCTCAGGATAGGGTTTGGAGAAAGGCTGGAAGCAATTACCTAATACATTCCAAGAATTTGCATTTGATGTTAATTTGTTGCCTTATCTGTCCTTTCCTGTTAGCTAATGGCTCCTTTTCCTTGTTTTTGTTTTCTTTTTTTTTTCATGTAACTAAGGTCCTCGGGATCAAGGATCTCGTCATGATTCTGGTAAGCCCATGGTTTTTGTACAGTATTCACTTGGATTTTCTTTGAAACCAAAAATACTGCAAAAGTGGAGAGTGATGGGAGGGGCTGGAAGTATAGAATTCAGAGTGTGGCATTTATTATTTCTATTAAGTCAAGGGTCTTGCTTGAGCTGTTCTTTTAAAGTTGATGGTGTTTTAAAGTCCGCAAATAACTAACCCAGACTTTTTTTTGTTGTTGTTGTTTGTTTTTTGGTTTTTGGTTTTTTTCGAGATGGGTGTCTCTGTATGACTCAGAAATCCACCTGCCTCTGCCTCCCAAGTGCTGGGATTAAAGGCGTGAACCACCACTGCCCAGTTTGACAAGATGTTTCACACCTTTATTCCTAGCAGGATGATCAAGAGATTGAGTTCATATCTAGGCCATCTTGCTCTACAGGGCCAAGTTATGTATGAGTTGGACAGTCTGGGCTATATAGTCTGGGCTATACAGAGAAACTAAACTCAGTTTTAAAAACCAAATCAAAGAAATGCACACATTTAAACTGAATAATATTAGGTGGATAAAAAGACCAGACTGAAAGATGTGTAAGGGAACCACTTTACTAGATGTTTTTTGATGGTATTCCTATTGCTATACTACATTTGAATGTGAAATTGGTCTCATTCCTTTTTTTTTCTTTTTTCTTCCCCTAAGACAGGGTTTCTCTATCGCCCTGGCTGTCCTGGAACTCACTCTGTAGATAAGGCTAGCTTCAAAAATCCCACTTTCTAGACAAGGCTAGCCTCAGAAATCCGCCTGCCTTTGCCTCCCAAGCACTGGGATTAAAGCTGTGTGCCACCACGCCTGGCCTTTCTTTTGATTTTTAGTTTGTCATCTACTTAATTATTTTGAGGCAGGAGCTCTACATAGCCTTGGCTGTCTTGGAACTATGTAGACCAGGTTGTTTTTAGAATTTAGAGATCTGGGGCTGGAGAAATGGCTCAGTGGTTAAGAGCACTGACTTCTAATCCCAGCAACTACATGGTGGCTCACAACCACCTGTAATGGGATTTGATGCCCTCTCTGATGTGTCTGAAGACAGCGAACAGTGTACTCACATAGAATTAATCTTTAAAAAAAAAAATTCAGAGATCCACTTGTCTCTGCATACTGAGTGTTGATGTTAAAGGAGTGTTCCACTACGCCCTGGCATGAAAAGTTTTTTTGTTTTTTTTTTTTTTTGGTTTTTCGAGACAGGGTTTCTCTGTGTAGCCCTGGCTGTCCTGGAACTCACTTTGTAGACCAGGCTGGCCTCAAACTCAGAAATCCGCCTGCCTCTGCCTCCCGAGTGCTAGGATTAAAGGTGCATTTTTCTTGAAAGCTTTAAAAGTACATATATGCGGTTGGTACCTGGCTAACTTTTGTCTTTCCTTTTGTTCTTCAAATCTTTTTTTTGTGTTGTTGAACAAGCAGAACAGGATAATTCAGACAACAATACCATCTTCGTGCAAGGCCTAGGCGAGAATGTTACAATTGAATCTGTGGCTGACTACTTCAAGCAGATTGGAATTATTAAGGTACTTGTTAAACAGAGTAGGCTCTTAGACTTCATGCCATTAGAAACAAGTCTTAGTGATTCTCAATAGTAAAAACAATCTTCTTGGCATTTTTTGAGATTAGAGTACAATTCTTTTTTTCAAAAATATATTTAATCTGTTTGTTCCCAGCAAAGACAGGTGATCTCTGATTTAGGTTCATGGCTAGCCTGGTCTATATGAGGTCCATAACTGCTAGGATTTTGTAGCGACTGCCTCAAAAAATAAAATTCAGTGGAATGTTGGGATTTTAAGTGTATGCCTCTTATAGCTAGCAAAACCAATGCTTGTTGTTGTCTTTATTTAGCAGCATTTAGTTGTTGCTTTTTAAGAAGAAACCACAGAAAGATAACATCTGATGAAGAGCTTGCTCAAAGACAGTGTTAACCATGGCTAGATTTAAGTTACATGATAGAAAGAGTAATTGGGAAGAGGGGAGCCAAAGTTTGGAATAAGTGTTAGGGGAAAGATGGAGCCTCTGCATTTGTAGATAGAACTAACTTTAGATCAGGTGTGTTTACTTTGAACTTGTCCAGATTAAAACAGTATAACAAAACAACTACATAACATTGCTATTTAGGTATTATTGTAAGTACTGTGAAGTTTTTGTGCCTTGCTGGAGATTGAGCCCTGTGAATTGTGGCAGAGAAAGTACTGTATCCACTGAGTACATCCATAGCCTATGGAGATATTAAAGGGAGTACAGAATTGTATGTAGGCTATATACCAGTACTAGGCCAAAACTTGCATGTGTCATCTAAAAATTGGTAATTTTTTTTGTTGTTCAGACAAACAAGAAAACTGGACAGCCTATGATTAATTTGTACACAGACAGGGAAACTGGCAAGTTGAAGGGTGAGGCAACAGTTTCATTTGATGACCCACCTTCTGCTAAAGCAGCTATCGACTGGTTTGATGGTATGTATCAAAGAGGGTTGGCTGTTGGGTTAGGGAAGCAGGTTTCGTTTTTATTTTTATTATTTTTATTGTGTACGGAAAGACGTTTGTTCAGACAATGACTTGCAGGTGGTTCACATATATGTGGTTCGGTTCATAGGGGTGGAACTTGTGTGGTCGGGCTTATCAAGCACCTTTACCTGCTGAGCCATCTTGGTGTGGTTTCATTTTTGTTCGTGTCCCATTAGTATTATATACATCTTTCCAAAAGACAGTCTTAGTTAGATCTTTTGGATCTAAGTGTTTGGGATCTACAGGTCTCAGCATTTACTGTGTACATGGGTGGGCATGCACACGCCATTGCATAAGTAAGCAAACCATCTGGGTTAATTCCTTTTACTATGTGGGCTCATGGGATTGAACATGGGTCATCAGGCTTGGTGGCACTCATGCCAAGTTATCTTGCTTTTTTGTATGGTGCTGGAGTTCTAGACCAGACCCTTTGATATTATACTGATTATACTGTGTTTACAGGGCGGGCCCCCCCCCCCCCCAGTCTTTTGAGACGGGGGTTTCTCTGAGTAGCCTTGGCTGGTCTCAAACTAGAGCTCTGCCTCGTGAGTGCTAGGATTGAAGGATTGAAGGCATGTGCCCCCACTGACTAGCCCCAAAACCTTTATAGCTTCTTGTAAAAACAATTCTCACTTTTAAAAGTTAAATTAGCCCCCTAGGAGGAACAACAATATGAGTAACCTGTAACCCCAGAGCTCCCTGGGACTAAACCACCAATCAAAGAAAACACACGGGAGAGACTCATGCCTCTAGCTGCATATGTAGCAGAGGATGGCCAGTTGGTCATCAGTGGGAGGAGAGGCCCTTGATCCTGTGCCCCAGTGTAGGGGAATGCTTGGGACAGGAAGCCAGAATGGGTGGGTTGGGGGGAGGAGGGGGGACTAGGGCATTTTCGGAGGAGAAACTAGGAAAGGGGATAACATTTGAAATGTAAATAAAGAAAATATCTTTAAAAAAAAGGGGGCTGGGCATGGTGGCGCACGCCTTTAATCCCAGCACTCGGGAGGCAGAGGCAGGTGGATTTCTGAGTTTGAGGCCAGCCTGGTCTACAAAGTGAGTTCCAGGACAGCCAGGGCTATACAGAGAAACCCTGTCTCAAAAAACCAAAAAAAAAAAAAAGTTAAAGTGAAGCTGAGCATGGTGATGTGTGCCTTTAATTCCAGCCCTTGGGAGGCAGAGGCAGAGGCAGGTGGACCTCTGAGTTTGAGGTCAGCTCAAATAGTGAGTTTCATGACAGCCAGGGCTACATATGAAACTTACATAGTAAGTTTTCACAGAAGTTCTCATACATACTTCATTTTAGTTAAATCACCCACTGTTACTTCTTTAGGTAAAGAATTCTCTGGGAATCCTATTAAAGTTTCATTTGCTACCCGCCGAGCTGACTTCAATCGGGGTGGTGGAAATGGTCGTGGAGGCCGAGGGCGAGGAGGTGAGTCCTACTTTTTTCTGGTTTAAAGAGGTTGTGGAACACAATGTAGAAGATGATGAAAATAAGTTTTATGGAAGAGGTAGGCTAACCAAACTAAGGAAATGGTTAAATGATTGCATCTGTACTCTAGGACCCATGGGCCGTGGAGGCTATGGAGGAGGTGGCAGTGGTGGTGGTGGCCGGGGAGGATTCCCCAGTGGAGGTGGTGGAGGTGGAGGACAGCAACGAGCTGGAGACTGGAAGTGTCCTAATCCGTGAGTATTTTGCTTTTTTAAAAAAAAAGTTCTTGTGTGGTGTTGATAATATTTTAAGAGTTTGGGAGTTTTTTTTTTTTTTTTTTTTTTTTAAACTACTGAGTTCCAAGGTCACGTTGTCAATGGAAGATTGAGTTTATAGTTTTACCTAGGGAAAGTCAGTTTTTAGTCTTTGGACATACTATCTTTCCAGGTGTATGTCTAGAACTTTAGGGAGTACAGAACCCTATTTGTCTTTTTTTAAAGACAGTTTCTCTTTGTGGTCCTGGCTGTCCTGGAGCTTACCATAAAGACCCAGCTGGCCTCAAACTTAAAATATACAACTGTCTTTACCTCCTATGTGCTGGGATTAAAGGCATGTGCCCCAATCACCTGGTTTTTAGTTAATTTCCCATTGCCATGATAAGACATCATGACCAAAGCAACTTAGAAAGAGATAGTGTTTAACTTGGGGCCCAGTTTCAGACGGTTAGAGTCCATGACCTTAGTGGTTGGGAGAATGGAGGTGAGCAGGCAGACACATCATGGGGTAATAGCCGAGAACTCATCTTGAGACAGTAACTGAGGAGAGAGAACTGGGCCCCCTAGCCCACCTCCTAATCCTTACCACCTGGGAACCCAGTATTCAAACATGGGCCTAAGCCTCCAATTGCCTGCCATTCAAACCACAAATACTAGATACTAAGATACGACCTACAACTGAGATTTGAAGTGGGTAGATAGTGCAGGCAGCTGGACAGAAAGGTGATGGGTGTTCATACGTAGGTAACAGTGGAGTAACACTTGATTTCAAGGCTGGGTGTGCTGGCGCATGCCTTTAATCCCAGCACTCGGGAGGCAGAGGCAGGCGGATTTCTGAGTTCAAGGCCAGCCTGGTCTACAAAGTGAGTTCCAGGACAGCCAGAGCTATACAGAGAAACCCTGTCTCAAAAAACTTGACTTCAAACATGAATTACTGAAACTTTGTGTTGACATCTGAGCTGTGGCTAACCTAACGTGTGGAAAGGTTGAAAGGTAGTTGTTTAGGTTTAATAATAACTTTTGTTTTGGTTCTTGGTGAGAAACTAGCTCTTGAAGTCTTGTGAATTCAATTGTACCTCTTACAAATTGCCTTTCATTTCTTTAGTACATGTGAGAACATGAACTTCTCTTGGAGAAATGAATGCAACCAGTGTAAGGCACCTAAGCCAGATGGCCCAGGAGGGGGACCAGGAGGCTCTCATATGGGTAAGAAGGGAGCAGATCTAGAAATGAGAGGTCCAGAAAGAGATTTGCAAAGGTCATGGGAGAGAGAAGGTAGAAGAATTGAAGATGATAACATGACTTTCTTTTTTCTAGGGGGAAACTATGGAGATGATCGACGTGGCAGAGGAGGATATGACCGGGGCGGCTACCGGGGCCGAGGAGGGGACCGTGGGGGCTTCAGAGGGGGCCGGGGTGGTGGGGACAGAGGCGGTTTTGGCCCTGGCAAGATGGACTCCAGGTGAGTAAGTCAAAACAAAAGTCAAGAAATTTGGTCAGAGATCATGAGGAAATAAGGTTTCCCTGGGAAAGGACAGCTTAGCTGGTTACATTTTTGGGAAGGAAGAGGAAAAGTTCAGAACCCAGTCTTTGAGGCTATTTTGCTTTTTAGAGTCATTTGTTGGGTAGCAGAGACTTGAAGGGTGTGCATGGGTAGGGTAGTTCAGTAACACTTAATCTAACATAACTTTTTCTTTCAGGGGCGAGCACAGACAGGATCGCAGGGAGAGGCCATATTAGCCTGGCTCCTGAAGTTCTGGAACTCTTCCTGTACCCAGTGTTACCCTTGTTATTTTGTAAACTTACAATTCAGGATCGCTCATGGATTATTTTTTTTGGGGGGTGGGGCGATGTGTGTGTATGTGTGTGTGTCAGACTACCCTAATTGTAACCATATTTCTGGTTCCCATTAAAAACCATCATTTTAGTTAAATTCTGGTTACCCCAGTTTGCTTTCTGAAGAATGGGTCCATGTTATTAATGTGGGGCAGTATTATTTCCCCAGAAATTGTCTTGCACAGCAAGAATTGGAATAATTTCCTACCTAGCAGGAAGCAAGATAAAAAAAATATATATTTTTATTTTGAGACAGGCTTTCTCTGTTAGCCCTGGCTGTCCTGGAACTCAATCTGAAGACCAGGCTGGCCTCAAACTCAGAAATCCACCTGCCTCGCCTCCCAAGTGCTGGGATTAAAGGCATGTGCTACCATGCCCGGCTCAAAGTAATTTTGATGCAGGAAAGAAAAGACAATTTGTCTTTTGTGGTTTCTAAGAAAGTAAAATAATTACTATTTTCTCAGGAAAAGGACAGAGGTCTAAGTGGATCACATCTTGCCTAAATCCAGCTATGTTATAGGTCATTTTGAAATTTGATGCTTTGAACTCAACACTGTGTTTCAGCTGAGATTATAGAATTATAGAAAATTAATATAGCCCTGACCTTAAAACTGCCTCTTGGGTGCTAGGATTTAAGGTGTGTGCCCTTCCTGGCTACAGTTCTTTTAAGGGAAGTTGAATGATAAAGGGAAACTGGTGAAGTCAGTGAGTGGTGACACCTTTTCACTTGTTATATTTAATAACAACCCATATTTAGCAACATCTGTTGAATATTCAAATTAGTATGTAGAACTGAAAACATTGGTAATCCTAGCACTGGGGAGGCAGGACTACCAGCTTGATTGAGCTACATAGTAATACCCTGTCCCAAAGCTAACAAACTCAAACCAGTTGGGCATGGTTCTTGATTTCTATATTTCTGGTACTTGGGTGTGGAGGTAGGAGGATCAGAAGTTCAAGGCCAACATGGACTGCAATCATGAACCCCCCCTCCAAAAAGACAATTTTCTCCAAATAGGCAAGCATCATGTCTCAGAATGTATCATAACATGCTCTGATTTTTTTTATCTTTTTTTTTTTTTTTTAGAGATAGGGTCTTTATAGACCAGGCTGGCCTTGAACAGAGAGGTCTGTTTGCTTCTGCATCCATAGTATTGGGATTAAAGGTGTGCACCACCAACCCCCAGCTGTAACATGCTTTAAAAAAAAAGGTCTCACTTTTCTCAGATTAAAGATAAGGTGTATCATCACATCCAACCAATTGCATGGTTCTTTAGCATGAACTTGCAATTTATAGGTGACACTGTCACTTTCAGTGACACTAACAGTCACAGTTAAAACTGCCTGGGCAAAGATGGGTTTTGTGTTTTGGTGTACTAGATTACAATCTTCATAATGTTGGACAAGAGCTGACTTGATTTGTACCTCCACTGAAGGTTTTTGTTTTGTTTTTTAAAGATTTAGTTATAGGAGTACACTGTAGCTGTTTTCAGATAAACCAGAAGAGGGCATCAGATCCTTTTATGGTTGTGAGCCACCATGTGGTTGCTGGGAATTGAACTCAGGACCTCTGGAAGAGGAGTCAGTGTTCTTAATTAATGAGACATCTCCAGTGTTCCACTGAAGGTTTTTTTTGGATAGTCTTGCTATTTAGCCTTTTCATGCCTGCTATAGGAGTCCTTGAAAAATAATCCAGGGACATGGAGAGATGGCTGAGCAGTTAGAGTAACTGGCTGTTATTCCAGAAGTCCTGAGTTAAATTTGCAGCAACCACATGGGTGATTCACAATCATCTATGGAATCTTGTGCCTTCTGGCATGGAGGTGTACACACAGAGCACATAAAATTTTTTAAAAGTATGAATCCTAGGTGAATGGTGGCGAATACCTTTATTCCCAGCACTTGAGAGGCAGAGGCAGGCTGATCTCAGTTCACTGTCAGCCTGGCTAGTTGCAGGACAGCTTAAAAAAAACCCAAAAATCAAAAATTGTTACCAGTTTTCCCAGTGCTGGGATTATAGACAGGCACCTTATTGGCCTGATTTGTACAGAATGTCTACGATTGTATAGAAGGTGATAACGGAAGCATACCTTACATACACTGAGACCTGTAGCTCGTAAGTACTTTCTTGCTGAGTTGTGCCCCCCTCCCCTCAACTACTATCCTAGGTCATAAGTTAAAGTTTGTGCTGAAGTGTGGTTCCCCTAGACTGGGTTTCCTTGTGTAGCCCGGGCTGTCCTGGTATACTTGCTCTGTATACTAGACTGACCACCTAGAGATGAATTATTTCATCTTCAGAGTTAGTGACTAGAGGCAAGAAATCATGGCTCTATTAGAGGCTCACCTGCCTGCATTGAAGGATTAGGCATGCTTGTTCCAAGTGCTCTTTGGGCAGTGTTTTGTTATACTTGGTATATGTGTGGGAACTCTTAAGACTGGATATGAACTCTTGACATGCTATTTGATGTGTTAATTTGGTTTGAGAAGCATTCTTTCACATACTAGGATGCTAATATGTTAGATCATTTCCCTAATCCCTAGAGGTAATGAAGAGTAAAGCTCTTTTTGTTTCTAGTTTTTAAAAATTCATTTATGTGTGTATTGTTTGCATGTTAGGTGTGGGTATGTGCAGAGACTAGAGGACTGGGATCACTTGGAGGTCGTTATTACAGGCAGTTAATTGCGTGTTGTGGGTGCTGAGAATTAAACTCGGGTCCTATAGGAC
Source organism: Mus minutoides (assembly GCA_902729485.2). Taxonomy (NCBI): domain Eukaryota; kingdom Metazoa; phylum Chordata; class Mammalia; order Rodentia; family Muridae; genus Mus; species Mus minutoides. Next base: position 171,149 of record LR753442.1, on the reverse strand, counting down.
CGGTATGTGTTTTCTTGGTATGGTTTTTTTTTTTTTTTTTAAACTGGGTCTATAGCTCTGGCTGTCATAGAATTTGCTTATTATGAGTTGTTGATCTTGGAGACATCCTTCCCTGCCCCAAAGTTGAAGTTTTTTATTACCAGATAACTAGTGCCCAATGTTTGGTATTGGTTAGGTTTATAGTAATGTGGGTAGATGAATACAACTGGTCGTGGTGCCAGGTCACCATTGGTGACAAAGTTGTGACATCCAGTGCTTTAGTTTTTTGTTAACTCTCTGACGTCTGCTTTTAGTTTCATTCTTATAATAGCCAGGCAAGTAATAGCCTTTCATGTGTCTCTTAACTAATTATAGATTTAGTTCTTTGAATTTTTTTTTCTTTCAGTCCAGTGGATTGAACCTAGAGAATCACTGCTAGACAAGAGTTCCCAATGTCTGCACCTCCATTTATTTTGAACAGTGACTCTGTTGTACAGTCTGGTATAGAAGTCACTGTACCACAGGTTGGCTTCGCATTCATGATTTTCTTGCCTTCCTCATCTTTTTTGAATGGCTGGCAACTTTATACATTTCAAATGTTACTGAATTACTGGAAACAGCTTTTCTTTGTTATAGGTGCTTGTAATTGAACTCAGACCTATGAGTGCTGTGTGTTTACACATTTATGCAAATACATGCCTTTTTATTTTATTTTTTAATACATGGGATGTGATTTGTACATCTAATCCTAGAATCGGGTGGGTGGATCACTGAGTTCAAAACCAGCCTGGTTGTAGGTCAGACAGGCCTATATATAGTGAGGCCTATATAGTGCTTTCTATGCTGGTGCACACGTGCAATTGGTTATGTGTGGAAATGAGAGGAAGTGTTGATCTTGTGGGTTCTAGGAGTTGAAATGGCATCAGGTTTGATAGCAAGAATCCTTAGCTTTCTTTTGATAACAGCTGTGCTTATTTTCCCCTATGTAAAGTGGCATCTGAGCATTAACCACAGAATATGTTAATTTACTTACGTATGGCTGCCCATGAGTTCCTTCCTATAACAAAGCACAGCTTTGGTACTTTGCCTGGATTGGTCTTAAAGCTCCCATGCTCAAAGTAGCTGTTTGGCAGGTTTATGTTGAGTACCAGGTGATGTTACAAATTAGGGACAACTTGGGGAGTTTGTGGGTGGGACAAGGTGTTTGTCCATCTGTTTGCCTTCAGTTCTCAGTGCCTCTGTGTCTTTCCCCTCCCTTTATATACAAGTTCTATGTTTCAGCATATATTTTAATAGTGGATAGAATTGCCAAGAGTTCCAAGGTTAGGAACTGAGGATTGGTACTCTTGATATTTATTTACATTGACATGCTTATCGTTAGAACAGGTTTTTGTAGCTCAATTGGGTTGAAATAACAGGGTCTCACTGTACCTCTGGCTGCCCTGGAACTCACTAAATAGAACCTTCTGACCTCAAATTCAGAGATCTGCCTGCTTCTGCCTCTTGAGTGTTGGGATTACAGCTGTGTACGTGTTTTTATGTCTTCTAGTCACCCACTTAAATGTGATATTTTATTTAAACAATATTTTTAAAAGGTTTATTTTTGAGACAGGGTCTCTGTATGTTGCCCTGGCTGTCCTAGAACTCACAATTTAGACTAGTCTGGTCTTGAATTCAGTCTGCCTCCAAAGTGCTGGAACTAAAGATGTGTTCCACCCCCATGATTTATTTATTTTCATATATATATATATGTGTGTGTGTGTGTGTGTGTGTGTGTACGAGTATAATTTTGCCCATATGTATTTATGTGTATCATGTGGTGGTCTGAAGAGGGCCCAGGCTGTTCCTGAACTTAACTAGTTTCTGGGAATGACCTGGAGAACCAGTGATTCGAACTCTCAAGGAAGACACTTGTTTGACCTCTGTACAGCGCTGTGCATACATCAATATTTGTATGCCACATGCAAATTACCTGCTGGGGATAGTGGTTCATGTCTGTAATCACAGCACATACTGTATAAGGCTCAAACTTAGAATTATTGGTGTTATAGTTCACAAAGCTTTGTGAGTACTGCAAAGATTAGGTATTTGACATTATTTTGTATATTCTATCTTTGGTATTTGCCCAGAAGTGATAATGCTATGATACTGGCATTTATTTAACTTTTGGAGACCAGGTGTGATGGCAGACGCCCATCATCTCTTGGTATTCAGAAGCCAAAGCAGGAAGACAAGCTTCAAGCCTTTGTGGTGTTGGCCTAAAGATAAAGCATGTTAGCAGATTTGACTTACACCTGTTTGTCGTTTATGGTGGCTAGCAATGTAAGGCTTTGGGAAATAATTGAATCTAGAGTTGTTAGAACCCGTTGAATCTGGGATGAGAGGCATCTGGTAGACTTTGCACTTCCACTAATATGTAGTCTACTCATAACTCTTGGCTGTAGTTTTAGTCTTTGAGTACTGTGTGTCTGGGGAGGAGGAAGAGGGCTGTTTTGCTTGAGAGTGCTATAGTGAGAAGTCAAGCTGGACATCCTTAAAAAAAAAAGCAACTTTTAAATTGCTTTTTTTCTCCATCTATGTAGTTACTGGGATTTTACTTTTTTGGAAACTCTAGCCTTGGCTAGTCTGGAACTTCCTATGTAGACCAAACTGACCTCTCAAACTCAGGCTTCTTTCTGTCTTCTCTCTCTCTCTCTCTCTTTTTTTTTTTTTAAAGATTTATTTTATTTATTATATGTAAGTACACTGTAGCTGTCCTCAGACACTCCAGAAGAGGGCGCCAGATCGGATGGTTGTGAGCCACCATGTGGATGCTGGGATTTGAACTTAACACCTTCGGAAGAGCAGTCGGGTGCTCTTACCTGCTGAGCCATCTCACCAGCCCCTCTCTCTCTCTCTTTTTAAAAAACGGTGCATTTTTCAAAAGTTTATAAGATTTATTTATATGAGTACATTGTAGTTGTCTTCAGACATACCAGAAGAGAGCATTGGATCCCATTACAGATGGTTGTGAGCCACCATGTGGTTGCTGTGAATTGAACTCAGGACCTCTGGAAGAGCAGTTAGTGCTCTTAACCACCAAGTCATCTCTCCAGCCCATGCTTTTGTCTCTTAAGTGCTGGTATTTAAGATAGGTAACTACCTTTTATTGTTCAAAATTTAAGCTTGAATAGAAGATTTGAGAAGGCAAATTTATCTTGCATGGCACCTACTTACAGACTTAGGACTTGAGTGGGAGACATCAGACAAATGATAAAAAAAGAGTCCTCTCAACACCATGCCTGGCAGCATGGTGACACACAACTTTAATCTTAGCACTCAGGCAGAGATAGGTAGGTCTTTGAGTTTAAGGCCAGCCTGGTCTATGAGACCATCTCAAGATGCCCACCACCCTACTCCCAAGAAAAAAGGCAAAAATGTTTGTTTCTTTTGTAACTTTTAATTTTGTCAGATTGGTGCATCATTAAGAGATTGGCATAAGCTGTGATGTTGGAAGTTTCTGAGTGACTCCAGTGGGGCTTGAGACTACTGTGACAAGTGTAGATTCTGTCAGTTTGTTAGTGCCTACAACAGCTGCTTGTGGCGCTGGCCAGGACTGCTTGATCTGAACAGTGGTCATTCTTGCTTGTAGTGTTTCCTGTAGCTGGTTTTCTATACTTTGTGGGTTTTTCTCACCCTTTATCCTAGCCCTATCACCCCTGGTATTACCCTCTACCAATAGATAAACAAAGAGGGGGAAAGGTATTAGCAAAATCCCTGAGTTGAGCTTTTTTTCTTTGACCATGATTATTAACAAACTGCAAACAGCCCCTCTTGAACAACCACCAGCCATGCCTTTCAGGGGCCCTCTGAAAAGTTCCCAGAATTCCAAACGTCACACAGTTGCAGAAATTATAGCTGGCAAAACCAAGCTTCTGCTAGAGCTCAAGGCAAATCATGTGGTCAGGTGCTTCAAATAGTTAAAAGCAGTCTAAAATCCCTGGGATTATAATATTTTTGTGTTTTTTTTTTTAATTCTTCATAATCTTTTTTTTTTTAAATTTATTTTATTTATTATATGTAAGTACACTGTAGCTGTCTTCAGACACTCCAGAAGAGGGAGCCAGATCTTGTTACGGATGGTTGTGAGCCACCATGTGGTTGCTGGGATTTGAACTTATCACCTTTGGAAGAGCAGTCGGGTGCTCTTACCCGCTGAGCCATTTCACCAGCCCCCTATTTTTGTGTTTTTTAAAGTAACCAAAATTGCGCAGAATTCTTAGTTTGTCTAGCTTTGGGCACTGGAAATGTGTAGGGCTGTTAATGGGTTAACTTTAGTTACAACCAGGATTGGAAGGTGCTTTTAGATGGTCTTTCGTGTAGCTGGTTCAGGGGTGGCAGCCCAGGTGGAATTGGATGCCCTATTGGAAAGAGTTGACACTGAGGTGCATGTCCGTCCCAGTGCGGTTATGTCCTGAGCTGGGTCTCGTTATTCTCATTTGGTGGAGGGGTGCTGGCATACAGTTTTCATCACTAATAAGAAGCAGGGGTTTGAATTTTCATCCTTTTGATTTTCTACTCTTAAATTACTCTAATACCAGAAATCTATCTAAGACTTTTTAGAACTGAGTTCTCCCAGGAAAAAAATACAAAGGGAAAAGAGGAGAGTCCCTTTGTGTGTGTGTGTGTGGGGGGGGGGAGGCATGCATACCAGGGCTTGTATGTAGAAGTCAAAAGTGCAACCTTGAGTGTTGGACCTTGGTTTCTACCATGTTTGAATTACTGGAGTTTACAACTCAGAGTTCTGGGAGCTTTAATCTGAGATTAAAGGCAGGTACCACCATGCACAGGTCATTTAAGATTCTGTGTTCTACTTTTTCCATAATTACACTATTTTCACAGGAGAGGTAGAGGTATGAGCAAGTTACCAAGGAGACCTAGAATACCAAACACCTACCAACTTCATTCCCTCACCAGTGGACTTGGTCTAGTCTAAAGCCTTCACTGCAACAGGCCTCTGACTGGACCTCCCTGCTAGACTGTAAAGGCCTGAGTTATCAAAGCTGGTCATAGGAACATGAATTTAGGACACCTGAACTGCAAGCCCCATCCAACCCCATTTTCTCTCATACAGTTTTCCATATGTACCCCACTATCTGTTCACTCTTGGCACCAAACACTTGGATTACAACTCTGGAAAGCCTTTAAGTCTACTTGTCTCAGCATGCTCAAAGCATGCATAAGCACTGGCTCAGAGAATATTACTTCTCAGTATCGCTAAGACAAACTACCGCCACAGTATATTTTCACAAAGGACCCTTCTAATAGACTGGACATACCAATAAAAGGCAACCTTTTTTGTCCTCTCCAGTCACTAATAAGATTTCACATGAACTTGTTAGGCCTTTGATCCCAGCCCTACTCAAGACAGGGATCTAGGGATCAATTGAGACCTTGACTTAAAAAAATTCCATAGGTAGGACCATAAATAACACTTGCAAGAGTAGCTACTGGACTGGGGATGATACTCATGAAACTCAAGTGTTGTAGAGAGCTTCTCTACCACGTTTGTACCTGGTTTTGTCTTATGTCCCCTGAATGATGGCAATACCTGTTAATCTCAGCACTGCTGAGAGACCCAAAAGTACAGATGGCCCTGAAGCTCACAGCCCAGAGAGTTAGTATGCAGCACAAAGAACAGGAACTTCTTCCTACTTCAAGGTAAGAAACAGAACTCTGGAGTCTGTCTTCAAACTTCTGTACAGACATGCACCCGTGTTCATATTCACACAATACAATCTTAATTTCTTTAAAGGATAAGCCCTTGGGGTTGGAGAGATGATTCTGCAGTCGAGTAATGACTGCTCTTTGCAGGGGAAACCCCAGCATTGTGCGGAGGCTCAGCCAGTAACTCCTGTTTCAGGGAATCTGATGCCCTCTTCTGGCTTTGGTGGGCACTGCATGCACATGGTGCAAAGACATATGAACAGCCCCACCCCCAAAATCCACACATAATTAAAAAAAAAAAAGTCTTGGCTGGGCATGGTGATATATGCATTTAATCTCAGCACTCAGGAGGCAGAGCTGGGCAGGTCTCTTGCGTTAGAGAGGCCAGCCTCATCTAGACAGGAGTCCCCAGAGTCCAAAGTCTTCTATGGACTGGTTTATTTCTAGGTACCTTTTCTAAGCCCCCATTGCCTGTTTTTTTTTTTTTTTTCTTTTTTCCTCCTCCCTTCTGGAACAGGCTCCTCTGCCTCCTGGGTGCTAGGATTAATCATTACCTGGCTCCCATCCCCTCTGGCTTTTTAGCTTGACCTGGATAATGTTAAATGTGTTGTCAAAGGTAGTCTTTTGGGATAATATGGGAAAAGCTCCCAAATGGGGAACCAGGAATCATTTGAGAAGCTTTTGTACCAGAATGGAGAAGCCATAACTTGAGTCTGGAATTTAGGTGTTGGAGACTGATTTGTGCATGTTAGGTATATGTTCTACCACTGAGCCACACCCCTTAGCCCATGTGGCCTTTGGAAATGTAGCTTAGCTCATTTCCATCCCAGAGAGCAGAGAAAACACAAATACAAATTGGTTTTTCAAAAATTGTGTATACAAAGTCAGGAGCTAGATAATGTAGCTGGAAATGATACCTCAGCTCTCCTCCAGGTCCATCACCAAGTAGGGATGTAGATCCTTCAAGGCCTGGAGGAAGGAGTCCTTGCAGGTCAGGTTCCAGGATGGAGCAAAGCTGAAGAGCTTCCTCATCTTGTCTTGCCTGGTGGTCTCTGCACGAACTGCCTGGTACTGTCCTTCATTCAGCACACTGCCATACAAAGCATCCAGCACCCCATCCACTTCTGTGACCCTGGCAATGAGTGCTTGCCTGTGCCGGTCCACAAAGTGTCCTGAGGGTGGAAGTGAAAACTGTTTAACACTGATTCAAATTTTATTAATGCAATTTTAGGGGTTGGAGATCAAGGAAAACCACGCACCATGACTACATAGGCAAAGTACACTCTTCTAAAAATGTGTGGGTAGTACGGAGGCAGGGTTAGTAGTCCAGTCTGGTACAAAGATAGGCTGTGCAAGGGCAAGGGTGTGGTAGGGTGGGGAGGCCTCACCTGTTCTGGCTGTACTCTGAGCAGGGACCCTGGTTGCAGCTGCCACAGCTCCAGACTCTGCAAAAAAAAAAATGCCAGGTGGTCAACAGACTTTCAGGGGTTGACTCCCACTCCACCCAGGGTGCTAAGTTCAAAGCTACAAAGGGAAGAATATATATATATATATATATATATTTTTTTTTCCCCCCCCTATGGCAGGAGGAACAGAAAGTTCAGCGCCAAAGAGGCAAGCCTCTGGTGGAGTGAAGGAAGTTGAGGGTAGACGAACAAGGGGACACACTCACCTTCCTTAATCTTTTGCAGCTGCTCAGCCAGCTCCTGTAAGCCCATGTCTCTAAGCACAGTCATTGTGAGCTCCAAGCCATACGTCTCCAGATAGTAGCTGACAAGTTTGTCAGTGAGGTCTATGGCGTCCATCTGCAGCAGGGCCCCCCGTGGGATGCGCCCATAGCCTTCTCGCAGTTCCACTGACAGCAGCTTCATCTTGAACTTTTTGAGCTCATCCGCTGACAAGTTTTCAAGAGCGTCCAGGATGGCATCTCTTGCCCGCCCCATGGCTCTGGGGTGGGCAGCCGCAGTCACCTTTTACTCTTGCTGCTGCTCGCCTGTTGCAGCCTGCCTGCTGCCAGCCCGCCAGGACCAGGAAGTCAGCTGCTTAGGCCGATGGGCATGCTGGGACTCCCCCACCCTCTTCTCTTACAGCTCCCGTTCTTTCCCCAGCAAACTAGTTTTGGTTTCCGCCCCTAAGACTTTCAGACTTGGCTTTTTGGCTAGGCTGAAGAAACAGAAGGTGGAGGTGGTTTGGCAGAGGAAGTGGGGTGGGGACTGAGAGGGTGGAGCTAAGTCGTTACTCTGGCAGGTCTGGAGATGCTGAGAGACTCAATAGAGCTTACTTGCAAACCAGCTGTTGCTGAAAAGCAACCTGTTTCTCTTGTGAGTTTCTTGGAGCATAGAAGCTTAGAATCTTGAAAATCTAGACGCCCCAAATCTTGTTTCCCCAGATGTTAGGATTCTCTCACATGCCATTGAATATTACAATTTTAACAGCTAGAACACTAAGCCCCTTGAATTCCACAGATTTGGACAAAATGAAGTGCAAAAGAGAGTGACTATGTTTTCACCTTAGTTTCTTTCAGCTACACTTATTAAACGTTTTTGTCACTCTGTCTCTCAGCCTCACATCTGCTGGAAGGTGGGGACCTGGGGTCATGATGGGTTGGGTTGGAAGGGCTAAGGCTTCTTGAAACCTTACCAAATGCCCCAGTCATTAAATATTTTGTAGTGTGATGACAACTGGAGTGTAGAGACCTGAGTGGACAGCTAGCTACCCCCTTACTCCTGGGCTGGTTAGGATGACCTTGGAGCCTGCTCTGTACCCAGAATTCCTAACCTGCTTTAAACGTACCTGGGAAGGGTCTACTGGTCCATCCCAGTTTTGATCTATTCAGTCTTGTTTTATACCACACTACCAGTTTACCCTTATCTTCAAGCTCCAGCCACACTGGCCTCTCTTGCACATGCTCTCCCAAACCTTAAAATTGCTTCCCTCCCTGACAGATGCGTGACTCCTTAACCCTCAGGTTAAATGTTACTTCCTGAGAGACCAGGCTTAAGAGTCCTCCATCTACCCATCTAGATCATATTACTGCTAGTTAACAAAGCTACTTTTTTGTAGCTCTTGTGATTTGGTGGGGGAGGGGAGGTTGAAGGAGGTTGTTAGAATGCCCAGCATGTGCCAAGGGCGCTCTACCTAATCACCACTTAATGATTTGCCTATTTATTTACTTTAGATAACCTTGTTGTGTAAGCTAAGCTAGTCTTGAACTCCCGATCCTTTTTGCTCAGCCCCCTGACTGGTTGGAATTGGAATAGCAGGTGCATTCTACCACATCTGGCTTAAGGTGCCTCCATCCTCCTGTCAGGATGCCATTCTGTAGCTCTGGCTGTCCTGGAACTCAAGATCCACGTGTCTGTGCTTGGATCAAGATGTGTGCCACCAGGACCGGCAGGGTTCTACCTCTTGACACTTTAAAATTGTGGATTAAGTTTGCAGGGTGACAGAGTGTCCATCCTTGTGGCATGGTATCCCAGCAGCAATTGTGGTGCGATAGCCAGTGTACCTTGACTCATGGCTTATGGTTCTTCATTGATCCTTCCACAATTTCCAGATCATTATGGCCATATATACATCTTATAGCCTACACAAAGTATGTTGTCCCTTTCCTACTCCTGTGCTTCCCCAGATTTCTCATGTCACATGTCACCCTTACTAAGTAATGTCAACTCTTCTCTAGGTTGGGATCCTCCATAAGTGTCTCATATATACTTTTTGACAGTTCTTTTAATGGGAAAAGTAGCCATGTACAAAAGGGAAGATGGACTCAGGTAGAATGGTCAAGAGCACCTTGTATATGGTCTGATAGCCTATCAGCTTAGCTTCTATCTTTTTAAAAATAACTGATCAAACCTAGGGCCTCGTGCATTTATTTGTCTCATTTCTGTTCCCAACCTGACTTTCCCTGCTATTTTACCCTCTGTTTTCTCCCCATGATGTTCCTCCATGTCTCTGCCACAATTTTTAATAATATGATGTGTCTGTTTACTGTTTCTAAAGTCCGAGAACTTAAGAGCAGAAACAAGATCTGGACCATCTCTGGCCAATACCCAGCACAGGGCTTGTCACTGACTTAGCCTTGAGGAGCCTTCATAGAATGACGAAAGTCCTAATCCTAGAATTGTAGCAATATACAAAAGACAGAGGCAGGAGATTTTGCCCCATGCACAAAACTGAGGAGAGGTGCAAAAGTCTGTGATTTGCAAAGAATGATACCCCAGACTCAAATAGTATACAATAGCAAAGAGCTTTTTATTCTGCTGAGATCCAGCATGCAGGGGTCTACCATACAACAGGATGGAAGATGGGATCTTCACACTCAATTTTGCAAATTTAAAGCCTGTTAGGGTAGGAGTGGGTGACTTTTACCTTTCTTTCCCTTGATTGGTTGCCTTTGTGATTCACTAAGGCTCTGGGAGATTTGGGGTACTTTCGCTGATTAACTATACTTGGTTCAAGCTAGGTGGTGGACCAGCTTCTACAACTTCTGACTGACTGCCCATGAGGTTAGAACAGGCTAGGTAGTGGGGCAGCTTCCTGATTGGCTGACCATGAGGTGTGGTTTATTTTTTGTTTTCCTGGAATTGACTTGTTTCAGACTTTTCTAGTCCAGCCTCCTCAGTATAGAGTGTAGGCTGAGGGCTGCAGAGATGGCACAGCAGTTAAGAGCACCATATCTGGTGGCTCACAGACTTATATAACTACATCTCCAGGTGACCCCAACACGTGGCCTCCAAGGGCACACACACATATTCACATAATTTTAAATAAATAATTAAAAATAAAGAGTGGCTGGGCGTGGTGGCGCACGCCTTTAATCCTAGCACTCGGGAGGCAGAGGCAGGCGGATTTCTGAGTTCGAGGCCAGCCTGGTCTACGGAGTGAGTTCCAGGACAGCCAGGGCTATACAGAGAAACCCTGTCTCGAAAAACCAAAAAAAAAAAAAAAAAAAAGAGTGTAGGATGGTTAATTTTATGGGGTTAGCAATTCCAACTGTAGCCGTGTATTTGTTACTCCTCTGTAAATGACCCTGCATGTTTTGCATTTGTGCATAAATTTGATAACTTTCAACTATTGGTTTTTTGAGGCAGGATTTCTCTGTGTATCCCTGGCTGTCCTTGGATCTTGCTTTGAAACCAGGCTGGCCATGAACTCAAGAGATCAGCCTGCTTCTGCCTTCTGAATGCTGGAGTTAAATGTGTGCACCACTATACCTGACACTTTCAACTTTTTATAATAGATTTGTGTGTATCTTCTTGTCTTGTTTCTTATGACAGGGTCTTCACATGTAGCCCTAGCTGGCCTGGAACTTGTCATGAAACCTAGACTGACCTCAAACTCACAGAGCTCTCTGCCTGCCTCTTCTTCCAAATGCTGGGATAAATGGTGTATGCCTCTACACCCAGCTATTTGTGTTTATCTTACTTATTGAATGATTGATACTGTTAAAAAATATACATGTGTGTATATTTTAAATTTTATTTATTATTGTATATGGGTATGATTGTACTTATGCTTTGGTATGCATAGAGGTCAGAGAATAGCATTTGGGGATTAACATTCTCCTTTTACCATGGATTCTAGAGACTGAGTTTTAGGCCTGAAAACCACATAATTTACTTATTTTGGTTTTATGAAGTATGGCTTCAAATCTGTTTTGTAGTTGAAGATGACCTTCCTTCTGCCTTGACCTCCCAAGTGCTGGGGTTCCAGGGGTGTTCTCCCACACGCTGTTGTATAGCTCCTAGCTTCATATATTGAACCTTTGTTTGGACAAGGTTGTCTTTGCTTTTAATTGAATCTTGGAGTCTGCAGAAAATGGCATGGAAAGAGAGAGACACACACCTCTGAAGAACAATGGGATCCTCACACTCATTTTTTGGTGGTGAGAGTGGATCCATTTAGGTCAGGTTTGACATCTGACCAGTTACACATAACTCATATGTTCAGACCAAGACATGGAGATCCTGGACCATACTGGCCTCAAACTTACAGAGATTGTCTTGCCTCTGCCTCAAGTGCTGAGATTAAAAGAATGCGCCACTATGACTGGCAAGAATACATATTTCTTCTTATTTATTTATTTATTTATTTATTTATTTATTTATTTATTTATTGTATGTAAGTACACTGTAGCTATCTTCAGATACTCCAGAAGAGAGCATCAGATTTCATTATGGATGGTTGTGAACCACCATGTGGTTGCTGGGATTTGAACTCTGGACCTTCAGAGCAGTCGGCGCTCTTAACCACTGAGCCATCTCGCCAGCCCCAAGAATACATATTTCTAATATTTCCAGTAACTGGGCAAGTTACTCAACTTCCCCTGTGCCTCCTTTGTTCCCTAAGGCACAGGCAGGGACAGTGGGGGCTGGTTACATGGCCCAAAAAAGTTAGAGGCTGTGAAGTGCTTGGAACAAAGCTGGCACTTAGAATTTCAGCCTTAGTTTTTCATCCTGTGGGCTGGGATGTTAGTGATCTCTCAAGGTTGCAGGGTGGGTTCACTGCAGACTACATATAGAACACTAGGCTGTCCTGGACCTAGGTGTATCTGTCTTAGGTAAAAACAAATAAGAGAGCCCATCCCCAAATCCAAAGAACTAACCTTTTGAATCTTTATAATAATCAAATATTTATTACAACATGTAATCCCCATTTTAGAGATAATGAAGGGTAGGAGAAATAAAAGTTCCCTGGACTTCAGTTTCCCAGGAGAGAACGTGAGAAAACCAGGCTAACTGACTTGTGCACGATCATACAGTGAGATGCTAGAGTCAGGATTTGAATGTAATAGTGGCAGATAGCCCTTCCTAAAGCTCTTGAATGGTGTCCTTATTTATTTGGCATGTTATATTCTTTATTCCTCATGGTAGCATGTACATGTAGCCCTATGCATCCTGGCTGCCCTGCAACTCATGTAGACCAAATTGGCTTCAAATTCACAAAGATCAGCCGGGCAGTAGTGAAGCATACCTTAAATCCCAGCACTCGGGAGGCAGAGGCAGGCAGATTTCCGAGTTCGAGGCCAGCCTGCTCTACAGAGTGAGTTCCAGACAATCAGGGCTATACAGAGAAACCTTGTCTCGAAAAACAAAATAACAACAACAACAAATTCACAAAGATCCACCTACCTCTGCCTGCCAAGTGCTGGGATTAAGGGTGTGTGCCATTATTCCCAGATAGCATCTCTCTTTTTAGTCCAGGCTAGCTTCAAACTTGTGGCTGTTTTTCCACCTCAGCTTCCTGAGAGGAGCTAGGGTCACAGATATGAGCCATTTATGGGACTTAGTGCTCTGGCTGTTGAGAGGCTTTCCCTGGATACAAATTGAGAGCTGTCCTCTGAGCCCAGGGCCCTTGGAAGCGTTTGGCTTCAGGAGCAGCAGCACTGGTTCCCTCCCCCTCCCCCCTCCTTGTTCTGTCTTGTACTGTAACCTGTTTAAAACAATGCCCTTTTCATGGGTCATTTGCACATCTTTCTGCTTCAGCAGCTCATTTAGTTTCTGCCGAGACTGTTTGAGGTCACAGTCCAATATGGAACATCTTTTCTCGTCTGTTCTCACCTTTGGCTATGAATACTATGCACGGATCAAATCTAGAAGCTGTAGCCTCAACTTGACAATGATGGAAATTCTAGATGAGGTAAAATTTTTGAATGTTAGTTTTTGAACTTAAACTGCTTGTGGCTTCAGCAACCAGCTCCAAAATATACATTTGCTCCACACCCTTCCTGTTACAAACATCAGGCCAACTCTGAGCAGTCCAGTATCATCGAAGAGGGTGGGGGCTTAGAGAGAAAGAAGAGTAGGAGAAATAAAAGTTCCCTGGATTCTTGAGTCTCCTGGGTAGAACACTAGCTTCAGAGGAGTAGGGTTACAGCATGCTTGAAATACCAACACTCAAAGACCAAGGCACAGAGCCTCCAAAGAAGACAGAATTTAAGACAGAAACTCTGGCCTGGGTAAGAACTGTGGAGGGAGGAATGAGTAAAGCCAGCTCAAGGCTGAGCAAAACTGTATCTGAGAACAAAAGAGAAAGAGTTTCTGTGTCTGTGGTACCCCTTCTCCACCAACATAGTTGGTGCAATGACCAGAGCCGTGCAGCACCCAATGGCATCCATTGTGTTGTTAACTAGGCTAAGAGATAGCCCGGCTCCCCCCTGCAGCCAGGTTCTGCACGTCTCCTAGGTCACCCGGCTCCGCCCAGCTTACCAGAGGCCTACCTACCACCAGCCCACCTGCGCAACCTGCGAGATGTCACGAGACTTCAGGTCCCCCCCCCCCAAACTCCAGAACGCCTGCGCAGAAGACTGGGGGCTGGCCTCCCCTTCCTTTATCCCCAAATGCTTGTCCACCCTTAAACAGTCATTCTAAGCAGAAGCAACCATGTAGCTTCGGAGTTCTTCTTTCTTCCCCCACTCCCTTAGTTTCATTTCAGCTTCGGGCCAATCCTCCAGGAACCCCGTCCACTGCGGGCAGTGGACCCCAACATGTGTCTGTTCCTTTTTGGAAATAATTGATCATCAAGTGTGCCATGTACTTTATTCTGAGCCAGAGAAAAGCGTGGAACAGCATTTATATCCTAGCAGAAGACAATAAAGCAACCAAGTCACATGTGTTATATGTTAGATGGTGATAATTTTTATGCAGAATGAAAAAGCAGAGATAGGGGAATTGGGGGAGACATGAGAATGTCAGTTGGGGCTCATCTCTAGTCACAGCTATTAACATGGGGCTGAGGTAGGATGATGAGTTCAAAGCCAGCCTTGGCGGCATATACTGATATCTTAAAAAGGACAAAGCAGTCATGGTAACAATCCTAGTATGTGCAATGTAGAGACAGAGGATCCTAAGTTCCAGGCTAGCCTTGGCTGCATACTGAAATTCTAGCATGTTTAAGGCCCTGGTCTTTATGTGGTACCACAAAAAGGAAAACAGGTTAAATTATATATAACTCTTACCTTGAGGTTAACAGACTTGAACTTGCATTCCCTAAGGAGCAACTGTGATCTGCATGGTTAAATCAATTACCACTGGCTCAGTCCATTGGAAGAAGGGTCATAGGAACTTATAGGGCTCATATTAGTTTTAGTGAAATGCCACATAGATTGGGCTTTGTATATGCCTATAATCTCAGCACTAGGAAATCAAAGGCAAGGGGAACCAGGAGTTCAAGGCAGGCCTTGGCTGCATACCAAATTTGAGAACCAGTTTAAAAATAAAGCAGGAAGTGCCACGTCATTATCCAGGTCTAGTGGAATATACCTTAATCCTAACACTCAAGGGGCTGAGATGGGGATTCACTATTCCATGTCAGCCATTGCTACATGCTGAGATCTTGACTCAAAATAAGGACAAAACAAAAAAAGACAAGAACAGATGAGAAATACCATCTAGTTGTAATTATAGGGGAGCTGTGGGGCTAGGACACTGGCTGCTCTTGCAAAGGACCCTAGTTCAGTTCCTAGCACCCAGCCATCTGTAACTTCTGTTCCAGGAGATCTGATGCCTTCTGACCTCTGTGGGTACCGAGCATGCACACGATGCAATGCATCTATGCAGGCAACACACACACACACACACACACACACACACACACACACACACACACATGCACTATATATATAAACCTAAAAAAGTTTAAAACTATGCATATATCAGATATTTCTGCTGAAAGTACATAACTTGTGGGAAACTAGGTTTCTTCATTTATCACATAAATTGTATGTGGATACATATACAAAAATATGAAAAGTGAGATTTTTTTCCTTTGGCTTGAATATTCTTACAGCTTTTATTTATTTGACCCTCCTTCTCTCCCTGCCCTAGAAATCAGTTTTTTTGCATAGACTATGGTCATAGGGCTTCACAAGATCAATCCATGAATACCTTGCAGTGGGTTATGTATCTTACACGGTATTGCAGCTTTACATAGACCATGGGTAGCACATACGCATTGGAAACCCTCACTTAGGAAATGTATAAGATGTAGTTCCCAGTATGTTCTGAAAGACAAAGTTCATTGTGCACAAATAGGACACAATTATACAGCATTTGGGAACATATTGGATGTAGTACCTTCCCTTCTTAAAAGATTTTCTCTGTCTCTGTTTCTCTTTCTGTGTATGTGTGCACATGCATGCACATGCATGCAGCTGTCCACAGAGGCCAGAAGAGAGCAGGAGATGGAGTTGTAGGTAATCGTGAGCCATTGGATGTGTGTGCCAGGAACTGAGTTTGGGCCCTTTTGAAGAGCTCGTGCTCTAACTGCTGACCCATTTCTCTGGCTTCATGCTGTGCCTCCCTGATTTCTTGGCAAGATTGTTGTTCTTTCTTTCTTTCTTTCTTTCTTTCTTTCTTTCTTTCTTTCTTTCTTTCTTTCTTTCTTTCTTTCTTTCTTTCTTTTTCTTTCTGTATAGCCCTGGCTGTCCTGGAACTCACTTTGTAGACCAGGCTGGCCTCAAACTCAGAAATCCGCCTGCCTCTGCCTCCCGGGTGCTGGGATTAAAGGCGTGCACCACCACTGCCCGGCTGTTCTTTCTTTTTTGTGTGTCATGCTGGAATTAAGGACCCAGAGGGCTATTCTTTTTCTATTTTTAGATTTGTTTATTCTAGTTTATGTGTATGGATTTCTTGCTTGAGTCTATGAATGTAACTCATGTGTATACCTGCCTTAAGAGGTCAGAAAAGTGTGTTGGACTACATGAAATTTCAGTCAGGGATGACTGGGAGCCACCGTGTGGGTGCTGGGAACCAAAACTTGGCTCCACTTCAAGAGCAACAATTACTCTTAACCTTTGAGCCATCTCTCTAGCAGAGCACTATTGTATATCATGGGATGAGAAGGATGATTTCCTTCCTATGTATCCATAAGAGGAACAGACTTGCTTTAAGTCTGGGCATGGTAGTGCATACATGTGATCCTAGCACTTAGGTAGTGGAGGCAGGAGGATCAGGAGTTCAAAGCAAGTTTCTTGTAAATAGTGAGTCAGAGGCCAGCTTAGGTGGTGTGACACATTCTCAAAGAGCTAAACAAAACACAACAACTAAAAGGAACCAAACTGAAAACTAAAACAAAACTCCCCAAATACCCAAATAGCCTTGCTTTACTTCAATTGTTTACTTATACACAGCATCCTGATGTCCAGGAGCTTGTAGCCTTCCTGTCTGCAGGATTACAGGTGACTCCCAGAGCTGGCTTTACACACACACACACACACACACACACACACACACACACACACACACACATTTGTTTTGTTTTTCAGGACAGAGGTTTTTCTGTATAGCTCTGGCTGTCCTGAAATTCACTCTATAGACTATAGACCAGGCTGGTCTTGAACTCAGAGACCTGCCTGCTTCTGCCTCCTAAGTGCTGGGATTAAAAGTGTGCATCCTCCCCCAACAGCACTCTCACATATATACACACACAATCTCCCTACTTCTCAGGCTCTCACACAGCCAAGGCTTTGGACTCTCGATCCTCTTGCCTCAGCTTCTCAAGCATAAGCCATTCCACTCCAGCCTCTTGCTTTAATTGTTTCTTAAAAATGGTTTAAAGCTATTTAATGTGTATGGGTATATGGTTTATGTACCACATATGTGCCTAGTATCTACAGAGGTCAGAAGAGGATATCAGGTTGCCTGGTACTGGAGTTATCGATGGTTGTGAGCGGCTATGTGGGAACAGCCTCAGGTCCTCTGGAGGAGCAGACAGTGCTCTTAACCACTGAGCCATCTCTCCAGCTTGGTACTTAAGATGTAAAGTGAGGGAAGCTTGTGTATCTGTCTTGTTACTGAGAACAGCACCGGGACACTCAGGATTTAAGGAAAAGATGTTGGAGTTTGAAGGACCATCACTGAAAGCCTGACGTTGAGGTCTGAGGAGAAAAGGAAAAGAGCTATGCAATATCTGGGACTGCAAGAACATTCTAGATAGAGGGGTGGCAAGGACAAAGTCCTCGAGGGGCCAGGGTGGGGGGGTAGGGTGAGGCACAGGTCAGGGCAGTGAATGGGGCCAGATGGGTATAAATTGTAGGTCATAAGGAAGACTTTGATTTTTATTCTGATTAAAATTTATATTAACAATCTAAAGATAAGCTATTAAGAAAGCCTGGTGCTTCCAGCGGGGCAAGCTCCAGTTATGAGCTCTGGTTTCAGTTCATTCATTCTCTAAGCATTTGGGGGACGGGGGTACATTGTTCCAGGGCCTATGCTAGAAAATAGGGGAAAAATACCCTCACCTTAGTTATGGAGGAAGGAGGTCCTGCCTTCCCACAGGTGGAGTTAGCATTCCCAGTGTGGCTTTGGTAAGTGGTTGGGAAATGAATAGGTTAACCGACAAGGGCAAGGAGGAAGGAAGCCAGAGTGGAAGTGCTGTAGAGAGAAGGGCAGCCCTGCTTGCCCACTGATTCTAAGCTCTAGCCTGGCCTGAGGAAAGGACTAGGCCAGGCCAGGCCAGGATGTCTGCCTGCTGACTGCTCACAGTCCACATTTAGAACAGTTTCCCGAAAGCTGTAGGAGGGAGTGGGTGGAACAGCTAAATATAGTTCTTGGGCCACTGAACTATCTGGGAGGGTGTCCACTATGTGCCTATCACCTGTTGTGTCCACCCACTGCCATCTGGCCCTGAATCCCTGCCCTTGCACTGAGCCTTCTGCTTGCTTCTTGCTTGTCTCTGGACACAACTCTGATCATCCTGCTGTTAGACCTGTTCCTGACTGGTCCTCCTGGGAGGCTTTTTTGGCCTAAGTTCTCCCACCAGACCTGTGAGTCCTGTGGGCCTTGAGATATAGGGGAGGAGAGGGCCGGGTATTAGAGAGGTCAGTGGGAGGTCAATTGGAGAGGAGATTCTAGATAATTCCAAAAGAGTGAAGGTCCAGACCTAGGTCACAGACTGAAGCCTGGGCTAAATCAGTAGCAAGGAGTGGGTGGAGTGGGTAGTGTTTAAAAATCGGGCTGATGAATGCCTAGTTGGGTCACATTTGTTTTTTTCTGGGCTGAGAATGGCGATATATGCCTACTCTGGGACGACACCACATCCTCTTTACCAGATGGTCAAAAACAAATTCTCTTCCAGTGTGGGATGTGAGGTAGTTACAGGATGGGGCTCTGGCTGCGGGGCCACAGACTTAGTGTAGGATTGAGCTGGAATTCTTGTCTTTGAGTCTCTCTAATGGGACTCTTCTCCCCAGGCTCACCATGTCGGCTGCACCCGGCCTTCTGCGTCAGGAACTGTCCTGCCCGCTGTGCTTGCAGCTGTTCGATGCGCCAGTAACAGCTGAGTGTGGCCACAGTTTCTGCCGTGCCTGCCTGATCCGTGTGGCAGGGGAGCCTGCCGCTGACGGCACGGTTGCCTGTCCCTGTTGTCAGGCACCTACACGGCCGCAGGCGCTAAGCACTAACCTCCAGTTGGCGCGCCTTGTGGAGGGTTTGGCGCAAGTGCCCCAAGGCCACTGTGAGGAACACCTGGATCCACTGAGCATCTACTGTGAGCAGGACCGCACACTTGTGTGTGGTGTGTGTGCCTCGCTCGGTTCGCACCGTGGTCACCGTCTTCTGCCTGCCGCCGAAGCCCACGCACGCCTCAAGGTGCGAGACCCGGTGAAGGCAGGGTGGGACTGCTGAACTTTCATTATGAGCTTCTGAGGATTGGCTCCAGGTTGCTTAGGAGGGTGGGCATAGCTAGGCAGCCAGAAAGGGGGTGGGGGTATCCAAAGGCCGCCTGCGGAGCCTGTAGAGCAAAGCTAGCAGGAACGGGCTGGGAGCTGCCTACAGCTACCTTGCTTGGCTGCGTTCCTCCAGCAAGCCTGGAAATGCCAGAGCCCGGTCTGACCAAACTGTTGTGTCTAGCATATTGGGACTGGGAGACTACCTTCGGCTCACACACTCGTGGGTGAACTGGGTGGGCCTGCTAGACTGGTATGTTTGCATGGTGGAGGATCTGGTAAGACTAGCAGACAGAAAGTTAAAGGCATGCCCACGAGTCCCAGAGGCCCGCTGTCCAGCTGTGCACCAATGCACGGCAGAGGCCTACTCATTCTTGAAACTATTAAACTTGTGCAAGCCTGAAGTTTGCAAGGGGAGTGGGAAGGGTGAGGCATTCCTGGCCAAAGCTCACCATGGGTAAGATTCCAGCCTAGGCTGTTACTATAGTCTAAACTAGAACACAGCCCTTACACAACTGTGTTATCCTGAAGTTGCACCAGGAAAAAAAAAATCCAATTATCACCAAATGGATATACACCAAGTACACAGGCTTCTACAAATCATCATGTATATCACAAATCACGTGTGTGCAGATACTAGCGGATAGGTGCCCACCTAGCCCAGGAAGGTCTGTTAGTAAGTATTTATTAGGCTATGGAAAAACAAACAAAAAACTAACCCTAGCACCAGGTGCAGAAGTGGTGGTGGGGGAACTGGGGTCCCCCTCCAGCCCAGGGAAGCTGCTGCCATTGTCTTCTGCTGCCCCCTAGCATTGATTTCTCAGCACGCAGTCTTCACTCTCTTTCCAGGGCCTTGCCTCAGGGCCTTCCTTCCTGTGCCTGCCTTACTCAGTTCAGCCCAGTCCTGGCTGTGAGCCTGTTGTTAGGAGACCACCCAGCCCAGTTCCTCTTTGCTAACTCCCGAACTCTAACATTGTTCATCTTTATCTGTGAAGAGAGACTAGAACCTATGAGATAGAAGTGTATCAGGCTTCTGGAAACACGAGGGGCAGACGTGGAACTCCATTCTCAGGGATCTGCATCAGCTTAGTCTTAAGCCTTAGGAGGTCTGAGAAAGGAGACCCTAGGAAAGAGCCCGAGGGAGGAAGGGAACAGGGAGAGCTCTGGAGCCTGACAGTGATGCCCGGAGCTTTGACAGGCTAGAGCATTGGGTCAGAAACCCACTTACCAGACTCGATTGGTTGAACAAATTCCTGGGCACTGGGGGCTCCTACTGACTGCTTTTTTGAAGCTGTGCTGCGTGTCCCTGCACACCCATGTCCTGCAGCATGTCTTGCTATGGGTTGGCACTGAAGCAGAAGGTGACCGGTTTGTTGGTAAGGCTGATGGCATCCAGTGGCCCAGGTTCCCTTTATCTCTCAGGATGTGTCGAAAGCCCTCCAGAGTGGAGCCAGCCTCAAGCTGAACTTCTTGGGCCAGCCAGGCTCCCCGATACCTTCTGATGGTGCTTGTTTGCCAGGGCTCAGCCCTGTGACCATGACTGAGCCTGAACCTCTAACTGCAGTCTGAGCCTCTGACCACAGGCACCCCGAGCCATGCCTCAAGGGAGGACCCGTGAGGAAGAGACTGACCTGGCAGCTAGCCAGGAGTCCTTGGTTCAGCCCTGTGGTTTCCCCTGGGCAAGTATTCCTCAACAAACACCACCTCCTGTCTTCAGTTTCCCCAGGGGAGCAGGAGGTATCATCTGATTGAAGTGGGGGTGTTACTGCTCCCATTCTGTATAGGAGGAAAAGGAGACTGAAGAGAGCAGTGGTAGTACGAAGGCAGGGATGACCACGGCAGGAACTGTTAGGTCATCCCATGGCAGCTCTCAGAAGGGTTAGCCTTAGATTTTCTGTCTTCAGAGCCCATAGGCGCAGAAAAGGGGCTGGCTAGGGCACCAGGCTGACTGTGACTGAATTTTAAAAGATTTATTTATTAATTATATATCTAAGTACACTGTAGCTGTCTTCAGACACTCCAGAAGAGAGCATCAGATCCCATTACAGATGGTTTTGAGCCACTGTGTAGTTGCTGGGATTAGAACTCAGGATCACTGGAAGAGCAGTCAGTGCTCTTAACCACTGAGCCATCTCTCCAGCCTGTGACTGAATTTTTAAGTAAGGGACAAAACCCAGGAAGGGAAGATTATATTCTCTTTCCTCCCCTTCTTCCTTCTTCCTCTTTCTCCTCCTCACCTTCTTCTTTTCCCTCTTCTACCTTCACCCTCCTTCCTGTTCCTTCTCTGCTTCTTCTTCCCCCTCATTTTCCTTCTTCTCTCTTCCTTCTTCTTCTTCTCTGAGACAAGGTACTAGGTATTATTATGTAGCTCAGGCTGGTCTCAAATTTGTGATCTTCCTGCCTCAGCCTTCTGAGGGCTGGGGTTGCAGACGTACACTATCATGGCCAGCTTCCTTTCTTTTTTTTCATTCATCCTTCACTCATTTCTGGAAGCCTGCTGTGTGCACATGCTATACTTTGCAGTCTGGTGGTGATTTTGTGTTTGTGATCTTTGCAAGGACCTGTACTGGGGTTAACCACTTGCAGGTGAGGCTGGGGAATTAAGGCCAGTGGGAAGTTAGAAAATAGAACATCAAGTGGATAAGAGCACTGACCACTCTTCCAGAGGTCCTGAGTTCACAACCATATGTAGTGGGATCTGATGCCCTCTTCTGGTGTGTATGAAGACAGGTACTAGGATAAAGTATGGTCAGGTCTGGAGGTATGTAAATGGATAGGGGACCAGACAGGGGGCTGGAGAAGGAGGTAACATCAAGGGGAAAAGTACAGATGGCAGGAGGGTGGCATTCCTATCACCTCTTTTAACTTGTCCCATAGACACAGCTTCCACAGCAGAAGATGCAGCTGCAGGAGGCATGCATGCGCAAGGAGAAGAGTGTAGCGGTGCTGGAGCATCAGTTGGTGGAGGTGGAGGTGAGGCGGCTGTGGTGGCAGAGCCCTGGGACTGTAGGTCCAGGCTGAGGGTCCCTAGGCAAGAATCCTCTCATCCCCACCTCAGGAGACAGTGCGTCAGTTCCGGGGAGCTGTCGGGGAGCAGCTGGGGAAGATGCGCATGTTCCTTGCTGCCCTGGAAAGTTCTTTGGACCGTGAAGCAGAAAGGGTTCGGGGTGATGCTGGGGTTGCCTTGCGGCGGGAGCTGTCAAGCCTGAACTCCTACCTAGAGCAACTGAGGCAGATGGAGAAGGTGCTGGAGGAGGTGGCTGACAAGCCACAGACAGAATTCCTTATGGTGAGGACCTCCCTTCCCTGCCTTCTGGCCATGGCTCAGGCTCCAGAGGCCTTATCCCACATGGGGACCCTGAAGCCTGTAACAGTGAAGGGACAAGCTAGGACTTCATATCAGGGTTGGGACTCTGAACTGTGGTTCAGATTCGACGGTGCATGAGTGTCTCCGTGGCACCACTCACATCATAATGTTATAGGCTTGTGTGTCTGCTGGGACAGTTTTCTAACAGGTGGATTTATGTCTCTGGGATAAGGAAGGGCATCTGTTTCTGTTCACATGATAGTTTATCTCCAAGGGTGGTGTTGAGTCCTGGGTTTCTTTTGGTTTTTCTCATCTTTCTGACCTCATCGTTAGAACTCCCCAGAGTCCTCTCTTCCTTCCTACTTTATCTCCATTCTCATTTTCTCTTTCTCCAGAAATTCTGCCTGGTAACCAGCAGGTGAGCAACTGTCTCTGTCTCTCGCTGAACTTGCTTGCCCCAGTCTTCCAGGGATACCCGCTGCTCACCCTGCTTTCCAATCATCCCTCACAACCACTTCTGTGCACTTTGCGCTGATCGCAGACATGAAACAGCCTAAGTCCTTACCCCAGGACCTCACATACTGGTGCCATAGTGCCTCAGATATGGAATAGGTCACAGGTATCATTTCAAGACTGCTGGGAGCGGGAGGGATGGCTGAAGGAGACTTCCCAGGAGGACGGATATTGGAGCTGAAGCTGGAAGTATGGACAGGGGCTGATGAAATAACATGGCAAAGGGCAGACTGGCCTCAAACTCACAGTGTGGCTAGGCCTGGAATGAGCATTCTTCCTGCCCCAGCCTCGCACATGCTAGGGTTATTGGCATGCTCCACCACGTCTGGCTCAAGTGTTTTAAAAGGTGCATTTATGTTCAGTGGTATTGCATACACTCATGTTCCCAAGGGCGGGTATGAGATAAGGAAGCCCTGAAAGCCCTCCAACAACCTGAGCCCTCTAGTCTGGGGAGTAACTCTTCCTTCCCCTCAGCATCTCCTCTCCACCCCCAGGCTGCAGAAGATCCTGTCAGAGTCACCACCACCGGCAAGGCTAGATATCCAGCTGCCTATCATTTCAGATGACTTTAAATTCCAGGTGTGGAGGAAGATGTTCCGGGCTCTGATGCCAGGTACTGAGAAGGGTGGGTGGCTCTTGGTTTATATAACTGTGGGGTTGGTGGGAGGCACAAGACACAGGGAAAGGCCTCCCAGGCCCACCTCAGAAAGCCACGGAAGAAGATACTCTTTGCTTTTGGGATCCTTCCTTGTAGCCCTCTAACCTGTGCTTGGAGAAGGACCTTTGAGGGCCTGGGGTTGGCAGTGGGTGAAGGCCATGGAAAGCACCCAGGTGACCCCAGGTGACCCCAGGAGCCCTGCTGTGGCTGGGTCTGGGCCACGGCCTGTGTGATTCTTGGTCAGTTCTTGTTTCTGATCATAGAGATAATGGTCTCTGCTGGCTGACACGGCCTCTGGGAGCCGGTGGCTGAGGGCCAAGGGCTCAGTCTCTTCTCCTAAGAACTAACGCTTCTGGGTGCCCACAGGATGGAAGGACACACACACACACACACACACACACACACACACACACACACACAGAGCTGTTTAGCCTTTACTGCCTCTGGTCCAGGAGGGCAAATGACAAGAACTCTAGTTTATTCAAGAGAAACTTTAAGGCCCAGAGACTACATCAAGACAGACAGAACGGGCTTCCTGGCTCTTGCTCTGGATCTTGGGCCTTTTGTGGGCCTCAAAAAATATCACTCATTTGGTATCTCCCAGTCCTGCTCACCTCTTACTTCACTGTGTAGCTGAGGAGAGGGGGAGAGGAGTTTAAGGTCCTTTGAGAGAGAGAGAAGGCTCCACAGAGCTAGCCTGACCACTGTCTGTTTTGGCAGCGTTGGAGGAACTGACTTTTGACCCCAGCTCTGCGCACCCGAGCCTGGTGGTGTCCTCCTCTGGTCGCCGAGTGGAGTGCTCAGACCAGAAGGCGCCACCAGCGGGAGAAGACACGCGCCAGTTCGACAAGGCGGTAGCGGTGGTGGCACAGCAGCTGCTGTCACAGGGCGAGCACTATTGGGAGGTGGAGGTGGGCGACAAACCGCGCTGGGCCCTGGGAGTGATGGCGGCTGACGCTTCCCGCCGTGGCCGGCTGCACGCGGTGCCCTCACAGGGGCTGTGGCTGCTCGGTCTGCGGGATGGCAAGATCCTGGAGGCGCACGTGGAGGCCAAGGAACCGCGGGCACTGCGCACCCCAGAGAGGCCGCCAGCGCGCATTGGCCTCTACTTAAGCTTCGCAGATGGTGTCCTGGCTTTCTATGATGCGAGCAACCCCGACACACTTACGCCGCTCTTTTCTTTCCACGAGCGTCTGCCCGGGCCGGTGTACCCCATCTTTGACGTGTGCTGGCATGACAAGGGCAAGAATGCTCAGCCCCTGCTGCTTGTGGGGCCGGAGCAGGAACAGGCCTGAGCTTCTGCCGACTGGGAGGGAGGCCTGGTCCTGAAGGCGGAGGCCACCTTTGTTAGGTCTGGATGGTTCGGGTGGGGGCGGATTTCTAGGGCTGAGGGTGGCCAGGAAGAGAGTGTTTGTCTTATAGAGTTCAGGGGAGTACACAGGTTGGGGTGCACAGGGGTGCCGCTGTGAGGGATAGAGGGAAGATTACTCAGGTCAGTGAGGAAATCTGAGTTTGGGCCAAGAGTTCTAGGAGGAAGCTGATGTTTAGGGAGGCTGGGAAGAGGATAGGATTTGGAAAGGATTTAGTGGAGGATCTTGGGAAGTCTGTGGAACAATGGTCCCTTCAGCCCTGCAATCCACCCCTGAAGGCCCCCTCCTCTTCAAGATTGCAGATTCCTCATACGGGATGGGTTTTCAGTTAATGCTCGTATCTAACTGCCTTTTCAAAGCCCCCAGCAGTCCTGAGAGGGTGCTGGTGCATGACTATAATCCCAGCATTCAGGAGGTTGAGGCAGGAGGATTACAAGTTGAAAGCCAGCAGGACTCTATAAAAAACAACAGTGATTGTGTTTCTGATGTAGTAGGTCAGGGAAGGGGTCAGAGAGGGCTTCTTGAAGCTGTAGAGATGGTTCGGTGTTATGGGCACTTGCTGCTCTTGCAGAACGTTGAGAATCCTCCAATCACAATGAATTTGATAGCCTCTTCCAGCCTCTGTGAGCATTGTGGTATACAGATATAAAGTGCCGGCAGAACACCGATACATGTTAAAAAATAAACAGATTCCTTCTCTATCTCTATTTCTGTCTCTGTCTGTCTTTGGAGACAAGGTCTTGCTATGTAGCTCAAGCTGGCATAGAATTCACTATGAGCCCCAAGTTAGCTTCAAATTCCTGATTCTCCTCTTCCGCCTCTGGAGCGTTGTGGTTACAGGTGTATGCCACCATGCTCAGCAAAGTTGGTTGGTGGTGACAAGTTTCTAAGTGACCCAGAAGCTGCTGGTCACCTTGGGATCACACTGAGAGTAC
Organism: Mus minutoides; assembly: GCA_902729485.2. Taxonomy (NCBI): domain Eukaryota; kingdom Metazoa; phylum Chordata; class Mammalia; order Rodentia; family Muridae; genus Mus; species Mus minutoides. The sequence goes on along the minus strand of LR753442.1, from coordinate 145,015 downwards.
ACCCTGACTGTAGACTATCAGCGTAGACAAGAGGCATTAAGTCTGATTATATTGCCTGGTTCAACTAACACTTAAAATCTGCCTGACAGAGAGAGCAGAGGGACTAGAGGAACTCTTCATCTTTCCCATTGCCTCTAGAATGGGGTTTTGTTTGGACATTGAAGAAACCTTCCAAGATTCTACCAAGAGAAAGAGCTTCACACTGTCTTTCTGCGGGCTCTGATGCTGCCAGCAAGTAAGACTTTTCTGTGGGGCCTCCAAACTGGCCTCTTCCTGTCTTCCTTGGAACCTTGCTCTGTAACCCAGGCTGGTCTTGAACTCAAAGATCTGCCTGTCACTGTCTCCAGAGTGCTGGAATTAAAGGAGTGTGCTACCACCACGACTGGGCTACTTTCTTAGACTGAACAAAGATTATTGTTTTTAATTGTTTGTGTGTGTACATGTGTACACGTGTGTATACACTCGAGTGCATTTTCGGAGGATAGAAGTTTATGTTGAAGGTCTTTGATTCTTCTCCACTTTATGTATTGAGACACAGTCTCTTACTGAACTCAAAGCCAGAGCTTCCCAATTGGGCTAGTCTAGCCGGCCAGCTTACTTCCGGATCCTCTGTCTCTCCTCCCTACTGCTGAATTAGAGCAGGCTGCTGTGGCCAGCTGGCATTTCTGTGGGTTCTGTAGATCTTAATCGTGTTCCTCATGCTTGCACTGTAATCCCCTTAATCTCTGAGCCTCTCCTCAGTTCCCTTGTTTCTTTTACCACACAACCTGCTGTTCTGCACACATCTGTTTTGAGATGAGACAAAGGCCTGACATATTGGCTGTGTTACATTCTTTAATAAGCAGCAATGCTTTGCAGGATGTTGCCCTGAGATGACACCATTTATGCCACCTGCGTCTGTAAAGAGTTTCTGCACAGAATGCCAGGCTGCAACTCCATCTTGGGTGGCGAAACTGAGTGCCTCAGACTATAAGTTCTCATCTTGAGGAGCAAATCTGAACAGGGTGGGCTTCCACAAGGCCCAGGTAACCTGCATAGATGGTGTTTGCCTCTTCTTGATTTACCTCAGACCAGGCAAAAGAGCTGTGGACTGATTTGCTCTTTCCCTCCCATCCCCCTTCCCTTCCGTCCCCCTTCCCATCATTTGGAAGCTGAGTGATGCTGGCATCATGCTCTTGGACCTCCAGAACTGTGAGCTATGTAAACCCATTTCTTTACACATTGCCAAGATTCAGGTAACTTGTTAGGACAGCAGAGAGTGGGAAAGCATGGAACCCAGAGTAACTGGCTGCTGAGACATCTCCTGCCTTGACTCTGCATCTACCACACTTAAACGGGAAAACAAAAGTGCCTGTTAGGTGCTTGCTACGTGTCCACATGTTTGCTTCTATTTTTTTATCTAATGTATTTTATGTATATGGGTGTTTTGCTTGCATGCATATCTGCACACCAGGGGAGGGCATTGAATCACATGGAATTACATTTGTGAGTCACCATATAGATGCTGGGACTTGAACTTAGAACCTCTGGAAGGGCAGCCATTGCTCTTAAGCACCGAGCCATCTCTCCAGCCCAATACTTTTGTACTTTATACCTAATTTATTTCCACTTCATTGGGCCTCACAACAATTAAAGCTCTACTAGGCTCTGTGGCATCTTATGTGGGGTCCTAGAACCTTCTAGGTGCAAATGAAATGATGTTATCTTGAGAAATATTTTACTTGGCTGGTGAGATGGCTCAGCGGGTAAGAGCACCCGACTGCTCTTCCGAAGGTGATGAGTTCAAATCCCAGCAACCACATGGTAGCTTACAACCACCCGTAATGAGATCTGATGCCCTCCTCTGGTGCGTCTGAAGTCAGCTACAGCGTACTTATGAATAATAATAATAAACGAATCCTTGGACCGGAGAGAGCAAGTGGGACCGACTGGAGCGAGCAGAGCCGATGGGAGCGAGCGGGGCAGGCCGGAGCGAGGGGGGTGTGTGAACGGGGGCGGCTGGAGCGAGCGGGGCAGGCCGGAGCGAGGGGGGGGTGTGAACGGGGGCGGCTGGAGCGAGCGGGGCCGACCGGAGTGAGCAGGGCAAGACCAGAACAGAACGAGAAAAAAAAAGAAATATTTTACTTTTAACTTTCTCTCTCTGTGTGTAAAGGTTATAAAACTAGAAAGTCAAACATGAGAGGGGAAAAATATTTAAGGGAGTCCAAGAATAATAGGATATATGCAACATGAAGGTAGAAAGTGTCAACAGAGAACAGAGGGTGTGGTGTGGAAAGAAGAAGGGAGGGTGAAATAAAACTAATCCTTCAAGTTGCTTCTGTCAGGTGTTTTAGTCACACCAGCACAAAATTAGCTAATATAGCCATGCTCCTGTGAACTCAGGCTCTTCCAGTTCATTTCAGGGGCTGGAGAGCTAGCTCAGCACGTACTGCTCTTGCAGTTTGGATCTACACTGAGCATACATGTATATATACGTGTGTGTGTGTGTGTGTGTGCTCATTTATATAAAAATGAAGTCAGAATATACATATGAGAGAACCTAGTATTTATTTTTCTGTATTTCTGTTGTTCTACTTTCCTGCTAAAATCATATCACCAGTTGGGGAATGGCATTCAAAACACCAGCCCGGGACTGGCATTTAGCTCAGTTGAGTTTGCACCAAACCCTGGGCTTGATCCTCAGCACCACATAGGTATGGTAGTACACACCGGTCATCCCAGCACTTGAGTGATGAGGGATGAGTCCGGAGGACCAGATGTTCAGGGTAGAGGGAGCTTGAGGCCAGCCTGAGCTACCTGAGACCCTGTCTCTGCCCACAAGAACAATGGCAGGATGACTTGGGCTGCAGATGTAGCTCCATCGGTAGAGGGCTGGCTTAGGATGCTGGAGGCCATGATGGGGTTCTCAGCACAGTACAAATCAGGTGGCACACACCTGCCGTCTTAGCATTGGGGAGGTGGAGGCAAAAGAAGCTGAAGGTCAAACTACAGCCATGGTCTTGGCATTCTCCTCCTCCTCTCCTCCCTGAATTTGATCCCTGACACTGTAAGGTGGATGGAAAGAGTCAACTTCAGCAAGTTGTCCTCTGACTTACAAATGTGCTGTGGAATGGGCATGTTCTCTCAACATAAATAAATGAATTAATTAAAGAAAAGCACCTAGCATAGTTCAGCATCTTNCTGTTTCCCTCCCATTCTCTGTCCCACCTACTTCCCTCCCTCCATCAACTTCTGATAGCTATTTTATTTCCCCTTCTCAGTGATATTCAAGCATCCTCCCTCGGGTTCTCCTTGTCACTTAGCTTCTTTGGGTCTGTGGATTGTAGTATGGTTGATTATCTTGTAATTTATGGCTAATATCCACTTAAAAGTGAGTACATACCATGTGTGTTTTTCTGGGTCTGGGTTACCCCACTCAGGATATTTTCTAGTTCTATCCATTTGCCTGCAAATTTCATGATGTCCTAGTTTTTAATAGCTGAGTAGTATTCTATTGTGTAAATGTACCACTTCTAATGGAGGGATGGGGACGCCAACCCACCTACAAAATCTTCAACCTACATTTTGTTCTGCTTACAAGATGTGCAGGGGTAAAGATAGAGCAGAAATTGAGGGAATGGCCAACCAATGACAGGCCCAATATGAGACCCATGTCATAAGAGAGAGCCCACCTCTGACACTATTAGTGATATTCTGGTATACATTCAGACAGGAGCCTAGCATAACTGTTATCAGAGAGGCTTCATCTGGTAGTTGATGGAAACAGGTGCAGAGACCAACAGTCAAACATTAGATGGAACTCTTGTGGAAGAGAAGGAGGAAGGATTGAAGGAACCAGAGAGGTCAAGGACACTATAGGAAAATCTACAGAATCAACTCACCTGGGCCCATAGGGACTCAGAGACTGAACCACTAACCTAAGGGCATGCCTGGGAAGGACCTAGGCCCCTACACATATGCAACAGATGTGGGTCCCTTAGCAACTGGAGCTAGGGCTGCCTCTGATTCTGTTGCCTGCCACTGGATCCCTTTCCTCTAACTGGGCTGCTGTGCTAGGTGCAATAGGAGATGAGCCTAGTCTTACAGCAACTTGATATGCCAAGGCAGGTTGATATCCATGGGAGGCCTCCCCTTCTCTGAGGAGAAAGGGAGAGAGGGATGGGGGGTGTTGGTGAGGTGAGATGGGGGGACTAGGAGGAGAGGAAGGAGGGCAAGCTTCAATAAATGCTGGGTCCTGCCCCCACAGTCAGGTTCTTGAAGAAGAGAGTGTGGACCATGGTGTCTGTGACTGGGGCCAAAATCTAATGACGTCTGGCAATTTAACTGTCTTGCTATTCAGGGGCCAAAAGCTGATGGCTTCTGGGGACCCTGCATCTCAGAGCAACCTATTCAGCCATGCAATTTGGTGGGCCATCTCCAGAAAACTCACTTGCTTGCCATATCCTTTCCTAGATGGCTTCTGACCAATAAATAAATTTAAAAAGACAAAAACCAACCACCAACCAACCAACCAACTAACCAACCACCAACCAACCAGCTAACCAACTACCAACCAACCAACCAACCACCAACCAACCAACCAACCAACCAACCAACTAAGCAGGCTGGTCAACCCATGTGAGGGAGGCAGTGGAAGCATCCTTTCACTGTTTCTGCATCAGCTCCTGCCTCCAGGATCCTGCTCTGTTTTGAGTTCCCATCCTGACTTCCTTCAGTAATGAACAGCAATATGGAAGTGTTAGCCAAATAAGCCCTTTCCTCTCCAACTTCTTTTTGGTCTTTGTATTTTGTCACAGTAATAGAAACACTAACTAAGACACTTATCTTTATTATTTTAAACGATGTGCAGGCATGTGTGTCTATGTGGGGTTTTGTGCTGTGTGTGGACAGAGGATTTGGATCCCTCTGAGCTAGACTTATAGGTGTTTTTGAGCTGCTTTGCTTAAAGTGGGCACTGGGAACTGAACTCTGGTCCTCTGCAAGATCAGTATGTGCTCTGAAACACTGAGCTATCTTTCCCTCCAGCCTTGACTTATTGTGACACCCCTGCCCCAGACTGTCCTTCCTGCTACAGGAGGTACACTCACTATCTGGTCTCTTTGCCATGGCAGGCAGTTGTCTTGGGCAGAGGCATCTCCTAATACCTCAATCCTGCTGCTTTCTCCAGGATTCACTATGGGGGTGGATCTCATGTATTCCTAGTTTAAAGGACACTGTCTTATCTTTTTTCTTGTCTGGACATCTCAGCTGCTCCTAACCATCTCTATTCTACCTTTCATAATGCTCCAGTTTGGAAGCAAACACAGGCTGTCCAGCTCATAAAAATCTCTAAATCCTAGTGATGGACATCAGAGTCTTCTCAGGCTTCATCCAGACTTTAACTTCTGCAATCCAGAAAAGACACCTCTGGTCTCCATAAGGGTATTGTGAGGTGTCCACCAGAGAAGACTGCTCAGACATGGGTTTAAGTCAAAGAGGGTGTTTGTTAGCCAGCCAGTGACTACATTTGGCATTATGGATCCCAATGATCACCCTGAGCCTTTCTTAGGGTGAGTTTTTAAGCATGAAAACCAGGGTACGGGTTGACATACTCAGTTAAGAAGTACAGTTAGCCAGAACTATTGAAACTGAAAAGCAAGGTTAGTGCATTTAGGACTTTCCAGAACTATGTGCTTTGATGAATTAGGCCTTTGTTTTAGTTTTGGCAGGTGGGACAGTCTATATGCTGAGTTTTATGGCCTGAATGGTCCTTCCATCATGGAGTCAGTTGTGCTAAGGTCTGGGCCCTGTTACAGGAGAGTTCACTTGTTTTGAGGTTGGGGAGCCTGTTGTGATGGCAGAAGGACAATGACTTGAGTGAGGACACTGGCCCTGCCCTTGTCACTAGGAAATCCTGAAGGCTGTATCTACAGCCTTCCTAAGGGCTCAGGATGCTGAGCTATGGTGAAACACTGTTCTCTGGGCATGACTAAGACATCGTCCTTTTGAACTGTGTTTCCTGGAAGCAGACCAGCATAATAAGATTGGGACATTTCTCCATTGTAGACTAAAGGAGGGGCTCAGGAGGCTGCCTTTCCCCAAGCTTGCTTTTATTTATTTATTTATTTATTTATTTATTTATTTATTTATTTATTGAATTTCTCTGTGTAACTCTTACTGTCCTGGAACTCCCTCTGTAGACCAGGCAGTCCTCGAACTCAGAGATCCGCCTGCCTCTGCCTCTGGAGTGTTGGGATTAAAGGCGTGTGCCACTACCAACCAACTATTTTTCATTTTTAATTAATATATAATAGTTGTACGTATCAATGGGGTACAACATACTTCTGTGTATATTTAACACATTGAAGACCCCTCATGTGGGGCTCTAAAATACAGTCAGTTTGTCTGCATTAATAGTAAACTGCAAGCCACTAATAATGTTAGTGTCACAGAAAGAAATCAAAGCACTCCCCCTTGGTGTCAGTTAACTAAGGGGGATCCAAGATTTGAACTTGTTGTTTCATTCTGTGTCTTTAGTCCTCTGTCTGTTGTATGAGTCTGAATTTGTGTCTGACTAAGGTCTGTCTTATAAATTTGTCTGTGTTTGCATCGGAGTATCTGTGTGGCTGTGTGTCTGGCCCTTACAGATGGCTTTGCTCTATCTTTATTGAACAGTACTGAAAGCATCTTAAGGGGAGGGAATGAGGGACACTTTACAGACATCTTTAACAGTGTTACAAGAGGTTAAGTCACAGATACCAGCTGGCCCCAAATTATCCAGATAAACAATCATTGTTTATTGAGCAATATTCATGTTTGTGTTTGATAATACTCATAAAAATTGTGTTCAACAGTGTGGTGGATTTTCATTTTGTAAGATTGCTTTTGACTGCTATTTTTGTGTTTTGAGTTAGTGATGAACATTCACAGTTTTGAGTTAGGGTGGTGGAAGAGGACATAACTTAAGATTAAGCAATGCCTTAGCTTAGCTTTTGAAGCTGATTACAGGAAAACCCAAGGTAAGTAAGGCTGATTGTTTCTTTTTTCTTTTGAATTTAACTTTTAAATTCTTTGCCGGGTGGTGGTGGTGTACGTCTTTAATGCCAGCACTTGGGAGGCAGAGGCAGGCAGATTTCTGAGTTCGAGGCCGGCCTGGTCTACAGAGGGAGTTCCAGGACAGCCAGGGCTGAGACAGGGTTTCTCTGTGTAGCCCTGGCTGTCCTGGAACTCACTCTGTAGACCAGGCTGGCCTCGAACTCAGAAATCTGCCTGCCTCTGCCTCCCAAGTGCTGGGATTAAAGGCTGCACCATGACCGTCCCACAGTAAACCCTTTTGTCCATACATCTTCACTTGCCAATGTTCACTGCAATGAGTCATTGTTCTGGTTCAAGGCCCCTGGCTCCTGCTATACTATCAATACTGGTTCATCACTGGGACTCCTCTCAGATAACCTATTGTGCCCTGGTTGGGGTGGAGGAGTGTCAGGTGAGCCAGCTCTGAGGATGTGAGAAGGGGAGAACTGGTCCAGCCCCTCACCTGCTGCAGCACTCAGGAAGCCATTTGATGAGCTCTTCCATGGCTCATGGGAGAAAGTCGTCCTCTGTAAGTTGATTCCTCTCCGCTAAGAAATGGGAACTAAGCTATGAAAGAAAGCAGTCTTCATCAGAGACCTAAAATCCTCTCAGGGAAAGGGGAGTTAGAGTTAACAGGAAAGAAAGATTTGACAACATTTTTTATCTCAGATGCATCATCCCCTTAAATGGGAAAAGGTATGATGTAATCTTAATGAACTCTTAAATAAAGAAGGACAAGGTAAAGGTAAAATGTGTTTTGTGTATGTGTGTAAATCTATATAAAAATCTAGAGAAGCAAAGCTAATTCTCATAGGTGCTTTTAGTCTTTAGACCCTGACTAGAGATAGTTTACACCTAAGACATGAGAAAATGGGTTTGAGAAAAGCAGTCCTCTTCGACTATCGGCATGATTTGATAAAAGAGAAAGAAAATGAATGCAAGCTGTTTCAGAGCTCTCCCAGGAACAGGAGGAGGTTGGGAGATGTCCTGCCTCCTCTCTGGCTCCTACCAGAGGAATGCTTAGTTTTGGGTCTCTTAGGTAGGATATCTGGGTCCCTTTGGGACATTTAATTCTCTTTCTTCTCTGTCTATTGTCTGCCATTGGCGTGCCAATTTGTCCATGTCCTTCAAAACTGTTTCATGTTAAGTCCGTGCTTTCGTTTTGTGGTTTGATTGTCTGTTCAGTGTTTCACGTTCAAAAAACAGTTTGCCCAACTTCCCGCTGTGTCTTTAAACCTCAGACAAAAGGGAGATTGACCACTGTTTAGCCTATGCCAGAAAGCCTCGCTTTCACACAGAAACAGAGATAGGGCTCGGCACTCACACAAAGGCTAGTGGCGGGAGGGCCGCCCACTGCTACCTGCTAAAAGTTTCCATGCAGACACGGGCATATGATCGATAGGACTTATCAGTGAGAATGAACCCCCAGTTCACAGTTTGGGGTCTGGCCAACTCCGGCTGAGAACTAAGGGGCAGAGTTCCAACTGACATAGAAGCAGAAGCTGACACCTTCTTTGAAGGTATCAATATTAAAAAGATCTTAAAATATACTGCCAATGAACTGGTAAATAAGAGTAAAAAACTACAAAAACATAATAACAGGTGTTAGAAAAACTCTTAGCTCAAGTACATTTATGTTGTTCTTAATTCCCAGAAGTAAGAATGATAAATATATAAATGAAAGAATTTGACGAGTTGAGGAGTAATTAAGAAAGAAAAGCAGAGTGCTGGGCGTGGTGGCGCATGCCTTTAATCCCAGCACTCGGGAGGCAAAGGCAGGTGGATTTCTGAGTTCGAGGCCAGCCTGGTCTACAAAGTGAGTTCCAGGACAGCCAGGGCTATACAGAGAAACCCTGTCTTGAAAAAACAAACAACAACAACAACAACAAAAAAAAAAAAAAAAAAAAAAAGAAAGAAAAGCAGAGAACTGAAGAACTATCAGAAGTTGCAACTCTTATCCCTTCTCTGGCAGAATTCCCAGAAGAAGGAGATAAAGAAACTTGTTTAAAAGGCAGTCTCAGTTTACACAACAGAAACTGATAAGTTACAATGCACTGTGATGGAGATTCAGGGACAGCTGGAAAAGCCCTGCTAGAGGCAGCTCTTAAAGGGGCCAACAGCTTATTAGCTAAAATTTTGTAACTCACCCCATTAAAAAATGGGGTACAGAGCTAAACAAAGAATTCTCAACTGAGGAATACCAAATGGCTGAGAAACACCTGAAAAAATGTTCAACATCCTTAATCATCAGGGAAATGCAAATCAAAACTCCACTGAGATTCCAGTGGAGATTCCTCCATTGCTGGTGGTATTGCAAGCTTGTACAACCACTCCGGAAGTCAGTCTGGTGGTTCCTCAGAAAATTGGACATAGTACTACCAGAGGATCCAGCAATACCTCTTTTGGGCATATACCCAGAAGATGTTCCAACTGGTAATAAAGAGCACATGCTCCACTATGTTCATAGCAGCCTTATTTATAATAGCCAGAAGCTGGAAAGAACCCAGGTGTCCCTCAACAGAGGAATGGATACAGAAAATGTGGTACATTTACACAATGGAGTATTACTCTGCTATTAAAAACAATGAATTTATGAAATTCTTAGGCAAATGGATGTATCTGGAGGATATCATCCTTAGTGAGGTAACCCAATCACAAAAGAAGTCATTAGATATGCACTCACTGATAAGTGGATATTAGCCCAGAAACTTAGAATACCCAAGATACAATTTGCAAAACACAAGAAAATCAAGAAGGAAGACCAGTGTGTGGATACTTCATTCCTCCTTAGAATAGGGAACAAAATACCCATGAAAGGAGTTACAGAGACAAAGTTTAGAGCTAAGATGAAAGGATGGACTATTCAGAGACTACCCCACTCAGGGANAAGTGGATATTAGCCCAGAAACTTAGAATACCCAAGATACAATTTGCAAAACACAAGAAAATCAAGAAGGAAGACCAGTGTGTGGATACTTCATTCCTCCTTAGAATAGGGAACAAAATACCCATGAAAGGAGTTACAGAGACAAAGTTTAGAGCTAAGATGAAAGGATGGACTATTCAGAGACTACCCCACTCAGGGAACCATCCATAATCAGTCACCAAACTCAGACACTATTGCATAGGACAGCAAGAGTTTGCTGAAGAGACCCTGATATATGAGGCTATGCCAGTGCCTGGCAAATGTATAAGTGGATGCTCACAGTCATCTATAGGATGGAACACAGGGCTCCCAAAGGAGAAGCTAGAGAAAGTACCCAAGGAGCTGAAGGGGTCTGCAACCCTATAGGTGGAACAACAATATGAACTAATCAGAACCCCCAGAGCTCGTGTCTCTAGCTGCATATGTAGCAGAAGATGGCCTAGTCGGCCATCATTGGGAAGAGAGGCCCCTTGGTATTGCAAACTTTATATACCCCAATACAGGGGAATGCCAGGGCTAAGAAGTGGGAGTGGGTGGGTAGGGGAGGAGGGCAGGGGAGGGTAGATGTAACTTTCGGGATAGCATTTGAAGTGTAAATTAAGAAAATATCTAATTAAAAAAATTGCTAACTCAGGGTTGGAGTCATTCTAAACAACATGTGACATGAGCCAACCCAGGAAAACAGGTCTTTAAAGATACTTCTAAATTGAGATAATATTTTGTGTAATTTTCATTCTAGAAACTAGACTTATAAAGGATAAGATTTAAAGCAATATTTTCTTAATGAGGTGTAGAAAGCTGCACTGTCATGCGTTCATATATAAGAATTGGCAGCCTTAGTGAGGCTTATATGGCTTTTCTTTTGTTTTGCAAATCCTGGTAGGGAAATTTTGGAACCTCACCTCCCCTTGCCTCCCAGGAATTATTTTTAAGCCAAAACAACATTATTATAGATCTATTCAGATGTTGTTCAAAATAAGTTTAAACTTAAGATATATGAAATGTCAATAAGGCTATAGAACTTCTAAAGGCATTAAAATCTGGCTTGGCTATTTCATATAAAGTTATTATAGATTTAAAAGTTTGTTTTTTCCTTTGCATCCTGATAATTATAAAGTGCTTCTAGTGAGCTTATAATCACTGGGAAATTTTACTTTTAAGTATGTCTAATAGCTTTACATTATGTAAAAATTTTTTATTGTCTCTGCTTCAATATAGAATCTGAGAATTTGAATCTTTCAGTGTATACTGTTTCCTAAGTGGAAAATATTTTGTTAGCTAATGCCTCTAAAAGAAAGTTTACTTCAAAATCCTTGTGCTCACACAATGAGCTTTAAAGTTCTGGGGAGTAACTGTTGCCCTGAAGAAAATATTCAGAGGCAATAATAATATTTAGGGTTTTAGTTATACTGGAAAATTGTGGTACAGAAAATCTAAGAAAGAAAAATTGATTTGCTTCAGAATTTTATTTTCAAAAGTTTCCAGGAGATGTTAATTGGCTAACTCTTAATGTGACTTAAACCTTTGTTAGATGTTATCTAGAGACACAAATTAATTGGTAAAGAACAAAAGGCTTTGCAGAAAATAAAGAAAGCTTTTATAATTGTTATCAATTATAATCAATGATAATTGAATACTAACTACTTATCTTAGTTATGGTTATTAAATGTGCCCACAACAATTCTTTGACAAGAGAAAACATTAATGTAAAATCATCTTTCTTCATCTCCAAGTAAAGTTTTAACATCCTATTATGAAGCTATTGTAGTGTTAGTCAAAAATTGTAAGATAAAATCATGAAGATACTTAATGTCTGTTTCTTGTTTCAAACAGCAATTAAATTGGTTATTACAAAATTTTGATATTTGGTCTATTACATAGTAAACTTTGTAGGTAAAATTGATAATCATTATACAAAAGATGTTATTAAAATTGCTTCTAGCCAGGTGTGGTGGCACATGCCTTTAATCCCAGCACTCGGGAGGCAGAGGCAGGTGGATTTCTGAGTTCGAGGCCAGCCTAGTCTACAGAGTGAGTTCTATGACAGCCAGGGCTATACAGAGAAACCCTGTCTCGAAAAACCAAAAAAAAAAAAAAATGCTTCTATGAATGCTTTTATATTTCCTATAAATTTATGCATGCAACCCATAAAGAATACATCTACTGTATTTATAAAAAGCCCTTCTATGGGAGAGAAATATATGTGATTAGATAACGTGTTTATTCTTCTAAATTTCCTCCTGCTTCAGCACAGATAATTGAATTGTGTGCTGTATATATATACATGTTTACATTGACACTTGTTCAGGACTTAGTTTTTGCTTCTCTACATACAGGAGAAGCTTCTAGAAATGTAATTGTTACCGCTTACAGGCTTTTACTGATATGGGATTGCCTAAAATCATCAAAACAGGTGATGACCCTGCTTATATTGGAAACAACTTTATACAATTTTATAAGGAATTTGGAATTGAACATATTACTGAAATTCCTTATAATCCATGAGACAAGGAATTGTTAAACGTGTGCACTATACTCTGAAAAATTGGCTTTTGAATACTAAAAAGGGGGAGTCATATCCCCATACACCACAAAAATTTAAAATTTCAATGCTAAGGAATTCTCTGAGTGTAGGGAAGAGACATGTTTGTGTTTTTTTCTACAGGATGCCGAAGGAGCATGCTTATCTGCCAGAGTGTTTATCAGAGTGAGACACACTGATGATGGGACAAAGAATGATGCTGATTGTGAGTTTGTAGAGTGTCCTGACAATGATGATAGAGAAGCTATATTGGGCCTTCATCCCTGATCCTCTGGATTTAGATATTCACCTACCCTCCAGGAGGTATATCACAAGTAAAGAGTCAACAAGGAAAAACCCCTTACCAACTTTATAATTACACCTGGCTAATTCCTAACGAGGCAGGTAATATAGTCAATGCCACTTCCATAATTGGAAGTTCTGTCCCATAGACACCCTTAGAGGTGGACCTGTGCCAGTTAGCTCTGGGGGCTGAGAAAGCCTGGGGTATCCCCAGACACTACATGCCACAGGCTAGACCTGTCACCTCACAAAGTAGATACAGCACAGTCCCTGGGTGTTATAATAAGTGGTCCAGGTCCTGACTCTTGCCTCAATCTATGCCTGCCCTGGCGATCACCGGGATCGGTACTTGGGACAAAAATGTGGCTATAGAACCCAATATTTTTGCGCCTCTTGGGGCTGTGAGACCACTGGAGATACTTGTTGGAAGCCCTCCTTTTCTTAGGACCTCATACAGGTCAAAAGACGTCACCTGCTTAAGAGGCAGCCCTATTCGGGACTCACCCCATATAATTCACAGTGTGACTCCTGGTGTAACACCTTGCAAATTACTTTTTTTAAAAAAAGATTTATTTTATTTATTATACGTAAGTACACTGTAGCTGTCTTCAGACACTCCAGAAGAGGGAGCCAGATCGGATGGTTGTGAGCCACCATGTGGTTGCTGGAATTTGAACTTATCACCTTCGGAAGAGCAGTCGGGTGCTCTTACCTGCTGAGCCATCTCATCAGCCGCAAATTACTTTTACTAGAAAGGGAAAGGCCTTTCCTTGGGAGGCCTGGCGAGGGGTGAAATGGGGCCTCTGCGCTTATATTCTAGGAGGGGATCCATACCTTTACTTTAAAGTACAGTTGAAGAAGGCCATTCCAAACCGATCAAAGGTGGCAGTGAGACCCAATCCTGCTTCACATAGTAAGCCCCCACGGGCCAAATCCCCTCAGCCTGTAGAAAAATCCCCTCAGCCTGTAAAAAATTCTGGCCTATCCAGTTCACCCACTTCTTCCTCAGTTACCATATTTCAGCCCACCCTGCCTGCTGGATCCCCCTCCTCAGCAGAATTGATTCTGTCCATGGCCAATGCCTCCATTGCTGCTATGCATGCAGCCAATGCTACCCAATATGAAGAATGTTGGGTGTGTTTTTCTTCTCAACCCCCTTTTTATGAAGGAGTGGCAATATTTAAATCAGTTATTGCAACCAATGATACCAGTAAACTTGGCTGACACCCTGAGACTAACGAAGGGCTCACACTGAGCCAAGTGTCAGGCCTGGGCTCATGCCTTTTGGGGCCTTCCATGCTCCCCTCTCTGGCCTTGCTAGAGGTTTACAATCAGACTACTATTGTAAATGCCACCTCTATATACCTTAAGGTGCCTAATGGCACTTATTTAGCTTGCTCCACTGGACTTACTACCTATGTAATTACCCAGACCTTTTTACATAATAGAGATTACTGTGTCTTAGTTCAACTCTTCCTGAAAGTAATGGTGCACCATGCAGAAGACCTCCATCGGTTTTGGGAAAGAGACACTAACCTGCCTCGAGACAGGAGGGAGCCTATCTCCACAGTGACTTTAGCAGTGATCCTTGGTTTGGGAGCTGCAGGTGCAGGGACAGGCATTGCCTCCATGGTTACCTCCCATCAGCAATATACTCATCTCACTCATGCCATAGATAGAGATATTTGAGAACTACAAAGAGGCTTAGAGAACCTAAAAGATTCTTTAGTCTCCTTAACTGAAGTAGTACTGCAGAATAGATGAGGCCTTGACTTAATGTTCCTACAAGAGGGAGAGCTCTGTGCAGCCCTCAGAGAAGAATGTTGCTTTTATTCTGACAAGACTGGCCTAGTCCAAGATAGCACAGAGAAAGTCAAAAGTAGCTTAGAAGAAAGAAAACCCAATAGAGAAAAACATGAATCTTGGTATCAAAATTGGTTTTCTACTTCTCCTTGGCTCTCCACCTTGCTTCCCAACCTCTTGCAACCCCTGGTGAATATTTTGCTGCTTCTGTCTTTTGGCCCTTAGGCTTTTAACAGATTGAAAAGTTTTGTTAAGTCACAGATTGATTCTGCCTTGAACAAACCAGCCGCAGTCCACTATCACCGATTGGACATCTGAGACTCAGCCGAGGATCTCCCTTCCTCTGATGCAGTGAGAGCAGTTGTTGGCCTTCAGTTTTCCACCCTTGCTGCAGACTTGGAGCTTTCTTGGTTCTGCAGGCTGTGGAGACGCCTCTAATATGGAGGGTGGCTCTTGGCTCCTAATAGTGGCTGAGGGCCGTAAGCTGTGGAGTTGCCTATGACGGGAGTATTGTGGTGCCATGAGCCAGGCACACAGACCGCGAATAGAGACCACCATTAGGCTGCAATGTTACTCTATGACGGGAATATTATGGGTTCACTACTTGGGTACACACCATGCGCTCTAGGGCCATGGTGCCAAGAAAGTGTATGCCACCCACATAGCCTAAGACACGAGGCCTTGCCCCACAGTTTCCACAGACCTATAATGGGTCTCCATGAGGGTGGTCTTCATTCTGCTGGACATGGGTGCACATCACATAGCCTAAGACACGACCCTCCACCAACCCTCTTTGTATAGCCACCCCCCCCCAACTTTAATAAAGAAAAAAGGGGGAGATGTGGGAAGCCAGACCTTCAATAGTTCCCACCATAAAGAGCCAAACTGCCCCCTCCTTTACAAGGCTGATCCTGAGAACCAGCAGAGCCTTATCTTAGATAAACACCTAGGGCTGTTAAGCAAGGTGCCAACCTCCTGAGACTGCTCACAAGACATCTCCCAGCATCCTGAGATCAATCACAAGACATCTTCCAGCATCCTGCGATAAATCACAAGGCGTCCCAAGCCTGTCATCCTCCTCTTCCCATATGTCCTTCACCCTGAAGTCTTTGTTCTCCCTCCATAGTCCCTCCTTATTCCCTTTCTTTTACTGAGTGTATATAACTGGGTATTGTGCCTTAGTAAAATCAGACCTTGACAAATCCTCCCAATGTTTGGTCTCTTCTTCTTTCCCTGCCCATTTCCTTTTCAGGCCTCAGTCCCCCTTGACTCATGGAATAACTATGTCCTGCTGGATGGGACAGAGAGTTCATAAACTAAGGCAAGCTGTTAAATTAGGAGAAAGTATAAGACATGCGTGTAACAGACAATGGTAAGGATATGCAACATGAATGGTGGTATGGAAGGTTCTGGAAGGCTTGGATGGGGAGGTCTAGAGACTCACCTGGTTAGATCCTGAAGAAGGACCTGGGAAGTCTAGGTAGGTGGGGTGGTTGGCAGTGGTGCAGAGGGGCATTTTCATGTCTGTTTTGCAGTGCTGGGGTCTTGAGTATTTGAGGGAAGCACATTACCACTGAAGCACACCCTACCCTCTGCTCTTCACTTCCTTTTCTCTTGTTTTTTCTTTTTTATATGTGTGGATACATATTGTGGTAAGATTCACTCCCTATGCTCCTCTCTCCCTCACTCCTGTTGACTTTCTTCTAAAATATTTCTCTGTCCACTTTCATGTCTTTTTTTTTCTTTTTCTTTTTTTTGTGCTGGTCTTATTTAGGTATCTGCAACTGTGATGTATTCATGCCATCTGTATTAGGGTTCTCTAGAGTAACAGCACTCATAGAATGACTCTCTCTCTCTCTCTCTCTCTCTCTCTCTCTCTCACACACACACACACACACACACACACTTACGTATGTACACACACATATACATATATGTTGAGGTACATGAAATTGCCACACAAACTACGAGTATACCAATCTCAGTTAAGCAATAATAGTTTATTGAATGCATACCATAATACTGGACATCCAGGTCCACAAGAAGGAAAAACCTAATTGTGGTACCAGTCTGCTCTCAGGGTAGGCTTTTTTATAGGAAAAACCAGGTTCAAAAGTTTAAAGGGCAAGGAGGGGAGCAGTTGACTTACTAGGCAAATTTTATCAGCTAACTTTTAAGCTGATTGGTCCCGAGTAGGGTAGATAGGTGGTGAACAGGGGAATTTTAGAACATTGAGATAACAGAGCATAGATGAGTATTATAACTTTTTGGCTTATTAGTAGCATTCTTTGGTGTCAGCCACAAAAACTATAGAGTAAGGAGGGCTGCCCAGTGGTCAGTTCTGACTCAAGATATTTTAGACATAACAGTTCATATTGACCTTTGATTTGATGGGTTCTCTGTACAGCTTTGTATACTCTCTTAACATTAGCAAACCTCATACAGAACAGGGAATGTGGTCAGCAAGTCCTTGATCCAAGTCACCTCTCTGTGTCAGTGACTGGCAGGCATGTTATAGCAACAATATGAAATATCTGGCAGGCATGGAACAAAATGGCTACAGCTATTTTGGGGGGAGTCAGACCATAACACACACACACACACACACACACACACACACACACACACACACACACGCACACGCACACACACTCACACACACACATCCCTTGTTGGAATGACTTACAGGCTGCAGTCCAGCTAGTCTTGGCTGTGAATGGAAAGTCCAATAATCCAGTGGTGCTCACTGCACATTCTGAGACTCAGCTGGTCTTCAGTATATGCTGGAATCCCAAAGAAGTAGGCTTCTATGTTAGTGAAGGAATGGACTTGCTTTCTAGGTGGTGGAAAATAATCAAAAGGCCAAAGCTTCCTTCTCCTAGGTCCTTATGTAGGCTTCCAGAAGAAGATGTGGTCCAGATTAAAGGTGCGTCTTCCTACCTCAAGATCTAGATCATAGATAGGTGTGTGCCTTTCTACCTCAAAGGTTTTGATTAGAAATGGATTCACGCAAGCAAAACCAGTCCCTCTCAGGCGTACCCTCCATTTCTGGATTGTAGTTCATTCTAGATGTAGTCAAGTTGACAGACAAGACTAGCCATCACACTCTCACGTCCAGATGTCAGAGATTTACAGCTGTCTTCCTGGACCTCCAGCTCTTGTGATCTTTTTAAATTCCTCATCTGAGTGCTTTCTAAGCCTTTGAGAGTGTTATAGATTTAGGGATGTGGACTCAAGATTCACTCATTCCCAGCACTGCGATCTGGTATGAGTCTCTGCATTAACTATCTCCCTCTGCAAAAAAGAAGCGTCTCTTATCGATAATATATGGGTACAAACAAACATTTAGCAAGAAGCTCGACAAGTGTTCATTAAGCAGAGCGTGTAGTAGGTCCTCTGTTTTGGTGTGACTTCCTCATCTGTAATCTTCTGAGCAGATTCACAGTACCAGGCATGTAGTCGCATGGCTTCAGATCTAATCACAGTAGAGACCACTGATGGCTTCTCTCCCAGCAGCCTGCTTGTGGGACTGATAAAGTTAGCCACCTCAGAGGAAGCTTCAGCTCAGGTCTAGCCTGACTCTTCTGTCTCCTGGATACAAAGTATGTGGCATCTTTTTTTGTTTTGTTTTTTTGTTTTTCGAGACAGGGTTTCTCTGTATAGCTCTGGCTGTCTGGCTGTCCAGGAACTCACTTTGTAGACCAAGCTGGCCTGGAACTCAGAAATCCACCTGCCTCTGCCTCCCAAGTGCTGGGATCAAAGGTGTGAGCCACCACGCCTGGCTGTGTGTGGCATCTTTAGCAGCAGGATCTTAGCATCCTCTGAGAGTGCCCTGGCCTACTGGGATGGAGGTATCCAACAGTTGGTATTGGGGTTTTCATTTAAAGATATATGGTTTCTGGGAGCAGCATGGCCCACACTGTTCTTTGCATTGTAGACTTCAGCTCCTGGGGTGGGAGGTGGGGGGACTCCTGAGTCCTGAGCATGGGCTACCTCTATCAATGTCACTCAACTCACTTGGAAGATTCATTGTTTCTGAAAGTTCCTTTCCCCTCCCCACTGTAGAGATTGGCTTGTTTTCTTTTGTGTGGTCGAAGATTGCCTGCATGTACATATGGTACCATGTGACAGAGGTCAGAAGAAGGCATTGTGCTCCCCTGGGACTGGAGCTATGGATGCTTGTGAGTCACTATATTGGTTTGAGAAAAGAATCCAGCCCTCTGCAAGAGCAGCCAGCACTCTTACTCATTGAGTCATCTCTCTAGTTCACCCCACCCCTTCCTTTTTCTTTTGAGACAGGGCTGGCCTCAAACTTTATATAGCCTAGGCTGGCCTCAAACTTGCTATGTAGTTGAAGGTGGCTGAGAATTCTAGACTCTTTTGGCCTCTTCCTGCTAAGGGGTAGGACTATAGGCATGTGTTAGCATGCCTCTTCTTCTTATTATTATTATTTTACTATTATCATTTTTTAAATGACAATGTCTCACTATGGAGACCAGGATGGCCTTGAGCTCATAGATATTCAACTACCTCTTCTTCTCAAGAAATTAGAGGCATGCACTATCATGCCTAGACTTGAATGCAGGATTTTGCAAGGCTGGGGTGGAGGTGAGTTTCTTAAGAGGAAACTTGTGAGTCAGGAGACACCCACATGCTCCATGTGTTCAGTTGCTTAAGAGCCCAGTGGCAGATAGGCTCTTTTGTGTGTGTGTGTGTGTGTGTGTGTGTGTGTGTGTGTGTGTGTGTGATGGTGCTGGGCATGAACCCAGGGCCTTGTACATACCAGGCACATTACCTACCACCCGGGAATAGATAGGATGATAGGACCAGCTCTCATTGTATAAACCCTTCAGTTTCCCCTGTAAACCACCACAAAACATTGTAAAGCAAATAGCGGGGGCCACATTAAAAATGAATTCTTTCTTTGTTCCTTTTTTTTTTTGGACTCAGGCTTTCATGTAGTTCAGGCTGGCCTCAAATTGTGATGGCTATTCTTGGTTGTCAACTCAGTTACATCTGGAATTAACTAAAACTCAAAAATGGAGGGGCACACCTGTGAGGGACTTCTTCTTACTTTGAAGTGGGAAGTTCCACTTCTTTTTTTTTTTTTTTGAGACAGGGTTTCTCTGGGTAGCCCTGGCTGTCCTGGAACTTACTTAGTAGACCAGGCTGGCCTCGAACTCAGAAATCTGCCTGTCTCTGCCTCCTGAGTGCTGGGATTAAGGGTGTGCGCGCCACCACGCCTGGCGGAAGTTCCACTTCTGATCTGGATGTTTGAGGTAGGAAGACACTCCTTTAATCCATATCTTTTTAGTTTGGAAAACCCAACCCTAATCTGGGCCACACCTTCTGCAGGAAGCCTACGTAAGGACAGGGAAGGAGGAAGCTTGCTCTCTGTCTGCTTGCTCTAGCCTCACTAGTCAGCCCATCCCTTCACTGGTATTAGAGCCTACTTCTTTGGGATTCCAATGTATATGTAAGGCCAGCTGAGACATCCAGCCTCACAGGCTGAACAACTACTGGATTCTTTGACCTTCTGTTTATAGGTAGCCATTATTGGATTAGTTGGACCATATATGTGTGCATGTGTATGTATGCATATGTATATCATGTGTGCGTGTGTGCGTGCATGTGTGCATATGTATATATTATATAATTCAGCCCCCTTTCTCTCTCTGTCTCTCTGTCTCTCTAAGTTCTGTTCCTCTAGAGAACCCTGTCTCAATACTGATTTTGGTATCAGAAATAGTTGTAGAGCAGCAGAAGTACAGGATGAGTCTCTAAAGTGTCTGGAGTAGGTTTTCTGATTTGACAACACCGACAGTTGTGGCAGCCTCTCCTGGGAGCTCAGAGAATACCGAAAGTTCATGGTGTAAACTAAAAACTTAAGGAGACATGAAGTGGCAACTTCTGGTTTCTTTGGAAAGTTAGTTGTGTTGAATGGTGTTTTGCTAAAGCAGACAAAGTGAAGGAATGTTTAGCTGAAACGGACACAGGTGAAAGGCTGTTCTGCTAAAGCAAGCACATGAAAGGACTCGTGATGAAGGATTCTTGTAGCTGAACTGCTTTTGTCCAGACCCCATAGAGAGAAATGCATCAAAACAATTCTGGTGGTGTGCTGGCTGCTTCTTGCCGCTTCTCTCTGACTTAGCTGATTGTCAGAGTGATGTTGGCACATGTGAAGTTTTGGTTCTCACGAGCTGAGGCAAGGCCAGGCCTGTGGAGGATGCGTGATGTTTGGGGAGGGTATAAATAGGATTCGACCGACAATGAAGGAGGCTTGGCTGGGCCTGCCTGCATAGCTAGCTTTTCAAGCTTCTTGGTCTTAAGTCTTCGCTTTATTGAGAGAGGCATGGCAAAGAACTTCTGGGATCCCTGATGTTCCGAATCTTTCCTGCTGACTCATGCCAATTCGGCTGAGGCCTGGCTGTCTCTGCTAGGTTGTGCCACCACTGCCATTCATGTTTGCTATCCTGACTCCACCGAAATGGGCTGCTTAGTATATTAGTGAAGTGTTTGTGAGTGGATGGAGCTGCTGCTGAATCCTGTGAACTGAACTGCTGGTTTCCTGACGACACAGATAGATTTTGCTTCAAAGAACCATTTCTAATCAGGTCTATTTCCGCTGCATCCTTTTTTTTCCTCTAGCTCTGGTGGGTGGTGGGCTAGAAGGGAGGTTGAAGCATTTAAGAACCGTCATTAGAAGTAGGCTTTGAAAAGTGAAGACTACAGAGACAAATGCATTTAATGATCTTGATTAATTGTGAGCAGCAATTGGAGAGCATGCAATTAGCCAGGCTCCATCTGGGCAGCTCTTAACTTCAGTTGGCCTCGTTAACCCATGGCTTCCTACTTCTCTCCACCTTTTCTCTCTCCTCATGGTTCTCCTCAGACCTCAAGCCCAGGAGCCCCAAGTCCTGCCTATCTTAACTCTGCCCAGCTATTGGCTGTAGGTATCTTTACTCACCAATCAGGAATAACTTGGGGAAAAGGTCACATAGTATCTTTTGGGTCTATGTGCAGATTCTCTTCTCCTTAGGGGCAGCTGGGCCTTGGGAGCCAGTAGTTACCATTACAATACATAGCAAAAGGCCAAACTTCAATAGATAATCCATTAAGAAAATGCATATCAGGCTGGCTCACAGGCCAACCTGGTGGGAGCATTTAATCCACTGAAGTTCCCTCTTCCAAAGTGACTCCAGCTATGTTAACTTGATGTAGTAAGTAGCTAGTACATTTTGAAGTACTTTGACAAAATTTCTTCTAAGTGGAGGAGACCATTTGGGCCATTGTCCATGATGATGCAGGTTTTGGAGAGCCCAGGTCATCTTCCCTTTCTGGACAGCCATTTCTCTGTCTGTATTGAGAAAGGACTGGCCTAGATTATCTTCTGAGATCTAGTTGCCTTAGTTGGTTCCTCCCAAAACAGATCCAAGACCAAGATTGCAGAGCAATGCAGGCAGGAGTGCTAGGCCCCACTGGTTTATCCATTAAGGTAGTTAAGTCATTCCTACTGTGAGGGCTTGATTGCAATATCCAGGCAGGCATGGTGCAGGAGGAGCTGAGCATTCTATATCTTCATCTGAAGACTCCTAGGAGAATACTGGCTTCTAGGCAGCTAGGATGAAGGTCTTATAGTCCACACCCACAGTGACACACCTACTCTAACAAGGCCACAGCTACTCTAACAGGGCCACACCTTTTTTTTTTTTTTTTTTTTTTTTTTTTTTTTTTTTTTTTTTTTTTTTGGTTTTTCGAGACAGGGTTTCTCTGTGTAGCCCTGGCTGTCCTGGAACTCACTCTGTAGACCAGGCTGGCCTCGAACTCAGAAATCCACCTGCCTCTGCCTCCCGAGTGCTGGGATTAAAGGCGTGCGCCACCACGCCCGGCCAGGGCCACACCTTTTAACTCCCTGGGCTGATCATATACAAACTATCACAGAGACTTTAAGTCTGGGATACAAGAGGATGGCTCAACCTGAGTTTTACAGAAACAAGATGGAACCAGATCCAGGGTCTAGAAAGCAGTGGGTAGGAATCTGAGGTGAGGACCTGGTGGAGGGTGTGAGAGCTGAGTGCCAGGCTTCTGTGCTATTGGGAGGGACTAGAGCTTGCTGTCAAAAGCCTGTGCTGCGCTTTTGTCTCTGCCCTCAGGATTCAGACAGCCTTTTATTAAAGATATGGTCCTGATGTGTAGCCCGGATTACCCTCTGCTCACTCTGTAGTTCCAGATGGCTGCAAACTCCTGCTGTAGCCTCTTGAACTAGGATTATAAGCATGTGTTACCATGCCTGATCTTTTTTAATTAAAAAAATTGAGAATTTCATATAATGTATTTTGATCATATTCATTACTCAGCTCCTCTCAGATCTATGTGACAGTCCCTACCACACAACTTTGTGTTTTCATTAAAACAAAACAAAACAAAACAAAACCACTGGGTGGTGGTGGCACGAACCTGTAATCCCAGTACTTTAGAGGGAGAGGTACTCTGTGAATTTGAAGCCAGCCTGGTTTACAGAGTGAGTTCCAAGACAGTCAGGGCTATACAGAGAAACCTCTCTCAAAAAACATAAATAACCAAAACCAAACAGATCAAACAAAAGACAAACCAAACCCCACCAAACCAAACCCCAAAACCAACCAATGAACCAACCGGAAAAAAAAATCAAAACATTGAGTCCAGTTTGATCTGACTATATATTCTTGGGTGTGTGGGCATTCGCTGGAGTGGGTCAATATCCCAAGGGTCTCTTCAGAAAAATTTAGCAGTGACTTGGCCAAACACTTATTGAGTGTATAGGTATAGAAATTGTACAGTTTTCCACAGGGGTTAGTTTCCAAGACAGTGTGGCAAATCAAGGGCAGATAAAATGTGTTGCTTAATTAAAAAAAAATGTGTATGTATGTATTCAGGTGCCAAAGGAGGTCAGAAGAGGGATCTCCTGGGCAAGTCACTTAACATGGGTGCTGGGAACAGACCTTAGGTGCCCAGGACACGCAACAGATGCTCTTAACCTCTAAAACATCTCTCCACCCCTATTTCTTGCTTTTTCTCTCATTTCTTTCTTTTTCTATTTGTTTTGAGACAGGACTTCACTATGTGGCTCAGGCTGGCCTCAAACTCACATAGACCTGCCTGACTCTGCTTCCTGAATGCTGGGATTAAAGGTGTGTGCCGTCATGCCCAGCCACATTTTCTTCTTTATTTTTAAAGATTTACTTGTATTATTTTAATGTGTGCATGCATGTGTGTGCGTGCCTCTGTCTCTGTCTCTGTCTCTGTCTCTCTCTGTCTCTCTCTCTCTGTCTCTCTCTCTCTCTCTCTCTGTGTATAGAATGCAGGTATCCACAGAGGCCAGAAGAGTTGGATATCCTGGAGCTGGACTCACCCTACGTTGGTGCTGGGAACCAAAATCAGGTCCTTTGGAAGAGCTGTCTATGCTCCTAACTGTTGAGTTGTTTATCATGTTTGCAGTGCCATAGAGGTCAGAGCATCCGATCCCCTGACACTGGCATTCCAGATGGTTATGAGAAACTGTGTGTGTCCTGGGAACTGATCCCTGATCCCATGGAAGGTCAGGGAACTGCTCTTAAGTGTCGAGCCATCTCATCCTTTCAGCCATAGATATTGCTTTCTTAACTAATACCCCTGAAATCATTTTGTGAAGTCACCTCCCTTTCCAACTTTCCCACTCCAACCTTCTATTGTTTCTTTTTGGCAGTGTTTGGAATGGAACCAGGGCCGCACACTTGTGAGTCTTCCTCTATTAAGCCTTTGCTTTCTTTGCTTTCTGCTTGTATTTTTTTGAGACAGGATTTCATGTAACTCAGCTTAGCCTCTAAACCAATTGTGGGCAAGGGTGGACTTGAACTTCTGACCCTCTTGTTCCAGAGAGCTAAGGCTTTGCTTTGTATTTGCACAAGAAAAAAAAAATTCTTGTCCCTGACCGTATTTTGCTTTCATGCCCCTGCTTGAGCCAGTTGCTTAAGTCACAGGAATTGGCCTATCTTATTGCTTGACAGGTCCTACCCTAGAGCTAGTGTAAGAGCCAAACTCAACCTATCAGTCCCACCTGTGGGAAGACCAGGTACCTTCCTGGAATGCTGGGAGTTGGAAAATAACAAAGCCACATGGGTAATACCCTTGATTTTGGCTGAATGTTTTTTGTCTTGGAAAAGCCCATAGGACATGTGTCTTGTCTCCACTCACTGTGAACCAGGGGTGGACCTAAACAGAGTTAATGCTTGCTTCAAATTAGTCTCAGAATTGTGGAACTGGTTTTTCTCTTGAGAATCTCAGGATTAATGCTAGAGTTTCCAAACCACATAGGCTTTCAAATGGAAATCAAGAGTTGCTGGGATGGGAGAAATTGAAGCTGATGAATGAAGGAATCACAGTGGCCAACAGAAAATCAAAGTCCTGTTGTGGAGCGGGGTTGTGTGTTGGGGTCGGGGTGGAAGCGGAGAAAACTCAGAGACAGAAGCTAAAAAAGAGTTAAAGTAAGTTAAAACCTCATTTCAGAGACAGAAGTTAAAAATGAAAGCTTTATTTTCTGAGCGCTCAGGGAGGTGACCAGTTTTGGAGCTGAACCTTGGCCCTGGAAGAGGGTGGTGGGGGGAACTGCAGTTATCCAATTGTATTTTGACATTATGGGTTAAGCAAGGAGATATCTGTTGGAGACTGGGCTATATCCACAGCATTTGGTTTCAAGGTCCTTAATTCAGCTTTTGCAGTCAGGTCCCCTTCTGGACTTTGGCCTGGAGGTTTAGAATGATAAGCCAATAAAGGAGTGGGCAAGCTGCATTGAGCCAAGTAGGGCTTAGCAGGGAACTGGTTATAAAGTTTTATAACTTATGCACCTTGGTCTAGATAACAGCAATTTCTATATTCTTTCCTGGTTAACAGACAACCAAGAAAACGCTTGGAAAACTGGGATAGTGTTCATTTCTAGGCCTGGGAACATGAACTTGTTTGGCCCTCCAAGCAAGATAGGGAAGTTGTCCTTGAGATGGCTGGACTCAGACAACTGTCTCCTTGCAAGTTATCCCTGAGATGGCTGGACTCAGACAACTGTTTCCAGCAGAAGCTGTTCAGCTATAGGGAAGTCCCCAGGTCCCCCTAGGGCCTGGAACCATGAATTTAGTTTCTCCCTATGATTAAATGGAGTCTGGAAACAAAATGGTAGGACTTAGGATAAATTTCTTTTGCTTGTTTCTAACAGGAACAAAACTCAGTTGAGGAGTCCTTGCCTGGTGTGAACAAGGACTTGGAGTCCGCCCTGAGCAGTGCAAAAGCAAAAGGTCAAACACAAAGAAAAAAGTGATGTGTCTCATCCCCTCAGCTGCTGCCAAGCAGAGCGGACCTAGTCTGGCCCAGGCAGGACACACTTCCTGTTCTGAGGGAGCACCTGCCACCACCTATGCCACCTGTCCCAGTCACACAACAAATTTCTTCCCCTCCCCTGCTCTCTCCTCCACTCTTCTTGCCTTTTATTTCCTTGTTTCCCTCCCCTCGGAACCCCTCCCATCTCCTCTCCTCTTTCTCTTCTATCTTTTTGTTTCCTTTCTCCTCCTCTTCCTTCTCTTCTTTCTCCTCCTAAAGCAGGCAAACTGTAGATACCAGCAGCTTCCTAGAGGAGGATGGAAGGGAGAAAGAAAAAAAAAAACAATGTTATTTATGTTGGCATGGAGGTCAGTCACAGGGTGGATAGGGAGGCTTATGGTGGGAAGGAAGCTTTAAAGAGAGAGTGAGGGTGCCCACAGTGTTGGGGGAAAAGCCCAAGGTTTTACAGAAAACATGATTAGAAGAGAGATAGAAGAAAAAAATTGAGAAATCATTCAGAAAATTGTGCAGACTTATGACCCTTACCTGGTGATAGTCTATAGTTTTTATTTATTTTTATTTTTATTTTATTTATTATTTTTTTGAGACAGGGTTTTTCTGTATAGCCCCGGGTGTCCTGGAACTCACTCTGTAGACAAGGCTGGCTTCAAACTCAGAAATCTGCCTGCCTCTGCCTCCCAAGTGATAGGACTAAAGGCGTGCGCCACCACCGCCTGGCCTAGTTTTTTATTTTATTTTATTTTATTTTTTAAAGATTTATTTATTTATTATATGTAAGTACACTGTAGCTGTCTTCAGACACTCCAGAAGAGGGCATCAGATCTCATTACAGATGGTTGTGAGCCATCATGTGGTTGCTGAGATTTGAACTCACGACCTTCGGAAGAACAGTTGGTGCTCTTAACCACTAAGCCATCTCTCCAGCCCCCAGTTTTTTATTTTTAATACTGTCTTGTATAATCTTGGCTGTCTATGAACTTGCTATGTAGCTGAGGCTGTCCTTGAACTTCTGAACTTCCTGTTTCTATCTACCAAGTTCAAGGATTGCAGGATTATGCTCTCTCTTGTCAGAAAAAAACAAACAAACCAAACTAAAACACAATTCTCACCTCTAAAGGGATGAGAGATAGTTTATTCTGAAGCCAAATATGAGTTATCATGGCCTGGGAACACATATTTAGGTTATTCCAAATTATGTGTTCCAATGTGGAAACACTTTTATGAAGTTTTTATAGAAACAAAACAAAACAAAAATCAAACAGAAATCAAGATACTTTAAAACTATTGGTTTAAAACTATACTTTAAAACATTAAGTAGGCAGGTTAAAGAGTGGCAGGGAAACCTACTATTGGCCTCAGATGCTGTCTGATGACATTTTAGCTTTTTGATTGGTGGACACTAGGATTTTTTTTTTAAAGTTACTTGATTCTAAAACATTTTATCTGTTAGTCACAGGGTGTTAGGTCAGATACAGAGGAGTGAATTGAATGGCTATTTGGGGGACTAAGGCTAGACCAGGGTAAATTATAATTGAGCCGTGGAGCTATAATATATAAATCTCTCTATAATCATTGAAATTCTAGTCAGATTCTTTCTGGGAACCTTCCCTTTCTCTCTCTTCCTCTTCTGCCCCTCTCTTTTCAACAAACTCTTGGTATATGAATGAAAATGAGGACATGACTACTCCTGGTTGTGGTTGTGGTTGTGGAGAAGGCTTTTATTAAAGAAAAGAGGGAGAGCACAGTCAGAGTATGGCTAGCATTAGACCAGGCTATGAGACGAATTGTGTGTGTGTGTGTGTGTGTGTGTGTGAGAGAGAGAGAGAGAGAGAGAGAGACAGGGAGAGAGACAGAGACAGAGACAGAGAGAGAGAGAGAGAGAGAGAGAGAGAGAGAGAGAGAGAGAGAATGGAACGATCACAGGAAGCACGTCGGAACCAAGAGAGCATGCAGCTAAAATGGCAGATAGGAACAGGAACGAGAAGCTGGGGGAAGAGAAGCAAGGTTCTAGCTTCTGGACTGGAGAAATCTAGGTAGGGGTGAGGGGAGAAATGCTGAGAGAAGTTGTTACAGGATATTGGATCACACTGTGAACCCTGAGATTGTGGTATTTACTGAAAAAAAAAAACCCCAACTATTTCTAGTTGTGGTGTGGCTGAGCCCTTAGCATACATCTTTAATCCCAAACAATGAAGAAGGTAAAGTTAGTTTGTAGCAGGAAGCATCCATGTTTGAAAGTGATGTTAAATTGAGTGCCAGACAAGTGACAAATCAGAGAAAATCTGACAGAGTATGATTGCCCAATCTCCTGAGAGAGAAAAGGGAAGCTACTTGTGGGGCTGTACAGAGAGAGGAAGCAGTTTTACTGGGAGAGATAAGTTTCAGAGAACAAGTTAACAAGGTGTTGACAGAACAAGCCAGAGAATGAGAAGGAGCCAGAAGATTAGAACATATTGCTAAAGTTAGTATGAGGCCAAGCAGAGCAATCCAGGAGAGGCAGAGAGAGAGAGAGAGAGAGAGAGAGAGAAAGAGAGAGAGAGATTAAATCAGGTTGGGGAAGAGTTTGCTTATTCAGCATTAAGTCTCAGGCTGAGGACATTCTAGGCCTAGACTAGATTAGATTGAGTTGTATGGAGGCTAGAAGCTTCCAGGATTAGGCTTAGGTTAGCAGACTAAGGTGGAAACCTTGGAGACAACATTTACTACAGACTAGAGGAGAATAAAAAGTACTTTAACAAGGAGCCACAGGTGCTGAGTGAGACTGGTCTTGGTTTCTTTGGGATCCCACTATGTACAGCTCAGGCTGGTATGGGGCTGAGATTGTGAGCATGCGTCACCAGCCTGTCTTCATTGATTTCTCTTTACTGAAGCCATAACACTTTCTCTGAAGGAACTTCCACATCTGCAGCTTTCCCCCAACCTCCAAGGCCCATGTACCTGGTTTTTAGAGTCTTGGATTGAATAAAGCTATGATTCTGTGATACAGGCTTGGGCCAATGGTGTCTAAGGCTCCTCCTCACTTTGGCAAGCTGTTTCTTTTAGGTATCTGGAGTAACAAAAGGATGGATGTGGCTGGAGCTAGTTGAGTTCCAGGAATTTTTTTCCTTTTCTTTTATCAACAATATACTCGACTTTAGTTAGGCACAGGGGTACTTAGAATGAAGACTGAATTTTCCAGCCTCCCTGACAGTTATATACGGTCATGTTCCTAAATTGTGGCCAGTGAGATAGACAGGGAGTGGACAGAGCTGATCCATCCTTGGTTTGAGGGAAAATGGACCCCATGGGCTTATAGGGAGTGGCTCTATCTGAAAAGATTAGGTGTGGCCTTGTGGAGGAAATGTGTCGCTAGGGGTGGGCTTTAGGATTTCAAATGCTCAAGCCAGGCCCAGTGGCTCACTCTCTCTCTCTTCCTGCTGCCTGCCAATTTCAATATAGAACTCTGAGCTCCTTCTCCAGCACCATGCTTGTCCGCATACTGCTATGCTTCCTACCATGATGACAGTGAACTAAACCTCTTAACCTGTAAGCCAGCGCCAATGAAATATTTTCCTTTATAAGAGTTGCCATGGTCATGGTGTCTCTTCACAGCAATAAAAACACTGACTAAACCACTCTCAGCTAATGAAGGTTGCCCTGTGTTTGTTTGGTACATGCTATACGTCAGGTGTTGTATTAAGCTTTTCCTACACATCATTTAAGTTGACCCTTGCAAAAGCTTTTGTTATAAAAGCGACAAAATTCTGTGTAGTGCACAAGTCTATACTCTCAGCTCTAGGGAGGCTGAGGAAAGAGGATCAGAAGTTCAAAGTCATCCTTGGCTACCTGGATGGTACCTTGGCTACCCAATCTGGGCTTCATGAGACCTTGACTCAAAAAAAAAAGTTTAATCAAAACCCCAAATCCAATCTATTACCTAATAAAGTAAGTTAAAAAATGATGATGAGATGTATTTGTGCTAAATATTTGTCAAAACTATGGTACAAAGGTTATATCTTCCCCATGGCATCAGATTGGTTTTATCCTGTCTGTGCCTGAGAGTGGCCTGGAGTTGATGTAGAAAGCTGAACTAGCCAAACCTTGCACAACACACCTTTGATCCCAGAACTCAGGAGGCAGAGGTGGATTTTTGTTAGTTTGAGGTCAGTCTGGTTTGTGCAGTAAGTTCCAAGACAGCCAGTATTACACAGTAAGGTCCCATCTCAACAAACATCTGAAATATTTTGCTGATGGGCTATGTATTGTTTCTCTTATTTTCTTTATTAATGTTATAATACTATACAGATAGTAAAAAAAAAAAATCACAAGGAAAAATAGGATAAAGAAGCTCCTTAGATCTGGTTTGACCTCATAGGGATGGAAGGGTCAGGTTCTGCAGGTCACACCTGTCGAGCAACTTGTTTGATGGGGCTGGGATGACACTATTGTCCCTTGATATGTGCGTCCACTTGCTCAGTTTGTATGATGTTGCTTGTGTGTATGTTTTCAAAGCTGACCATTTGGTATTGGATAACCATGTGGTGTACTCTTACCTCGGGAAGACTATGTCTCTGATTTTAGCATTCCTTAGCTGCCTGTAGATCCTTGTGTAGTGTTAAGACCTCATGCGCTTACACACTGTTGTCCTTGTTCAGCCCATGAGTAGGTAGTCATTTAATGAGACTGTTACAGGTGTAGCTTCTGATGTTCATTAGAGATATAATCTCACAGCAAACTCCCCAATCCTCTGGCTCTTACAAGCTTTCTGTCTCCTCTTTATCAATGAGAGGTGTGGGAGTTGTTTTGTAGATCTATCTTTGGGACTGTGTTGTGTGTAATTTTAAACACACACACACACACACACACACACACACACACACACACACACACACACACACCTGTCTTCTTAGGAGCTCTGCCCGTGCTCCCAGCTAGGCTTTGAGATTGCTGCTGCCACTCTGCCAACATCCAGCTGGTAGTTTTTCCCCTGGGAGTTTCAGTCGCACCCCCAGCCCCTCACAGTTAGCTTCACCAAGCCTCCAACAACTGCCCCGGCTACCCTTTCTCCTCCTGCCCACCTTAGCCTTGTGGATGGAAAACACTAGACAGTTTTATTATTTTAAAACTAGCCAGATAACTCAATGGCTGGGCAGAGAATTTCTCAACTTAATTTTATCAGCTAGCTCCCTCCATCCTCCTTGGCCCCCTCTTGTGGCAGAGGCTACAAACTCTAGGAGCCCCAAGACCTACATGACGGCAGCTTCCACCACACTCCAAAGCCTGGTCTGAATCCTCTCCCTCTGTGTCCCTTCTCTTCCTCCTGGGACCTGGAAGTCCCACCTTTCCCCCTTTGCCCAGCAGTTGGCTTCTACCTCCTTTATTGGCACAATTAAGGACCTATTAGGGAATCAACACCTCCCTCTATAGGACCGGGGTCCATAACTCTGCATTTTGATTGGTTGTGGTTTCTGTAGTGCTCTCCATATATTACAAGTGCAAGTTTCCTTGATGAGGGGATAAACTTACACTTATCTGTGAGTATAAGGACAAATGTTTAGATTGTAGTTGGTAATTATGCTGGTTTAGTAAAGTTATTGCAGGTTTTCCAAGGTCCATGACGTCACTAGCACTGAGTAGCTGGCTAGGTTTCCAGTACCAGGCATGGTCTCCCTTTTGTTGAGAGAGTCTTAAGCCCATCTACAGAGTGGTTGGTTAACTCCAAGGTATGCACTACTAGACTGCACCTTAGTGTTATCTTTCATGCTGGTCATTGTTGCAGTTCATAGGCTGGGTAGGACTGTTGGCCGCCTCCCTTCTTTGTAAGCTTATGTGGTGCCCTCAAATACCATGAAAGCTATTCCTCAGGGAAGGGTGTTCAAATAAGTTCCAGCTCAGAGACCTTAGCCATGTTTCTAAAATACATGATGTCTTCAGTAATAGGGGCTTACCTTCTACCTCTGGAGGGGCAATGAAAGGCAATAGCAATAGGCTGTATATTTTGTGATTCTAGGACAGTCCTGACCAAGAACTCAAAAGAAGGCTTCTCATTTCTGGTATTGGAATTTTTGTTAGGTAGTCTTTGGCTCTTGAGGGGATCATTGTCTGCCTAATTGGGAAAAGCTTGTTTGAAGTACATATGTATATGTATATTTATACACAGAATTACATATATTATAAGTTATTAGTGTGAATTATACTATTGCTCTTTTCATACTATGACATTTTTATAGTCATTAAATTCAACTAATACTTTTCAGGTTCCTTATTGTTATTTTCTCCTCTTACCTCTTCCTTTTATATTTACCTTCATCTCTTCCCCCCTAAAGAGCCCTCCATTCCATTTTCCTGATTAGATCCTTTGTACCTTGCTTCCCCTTTGTCTTGCCCCTTATGCCATGTTCATGAAATGGTCCCTTTTTATTTTCTTATTCTGGGCTAAGTATGTGCATTTGGGGATTTGGAGCCAGGAGCCTCTGATGAGAGAGAACTCATGACATTTATCTCTCTGGGTCTGGGTTACCTCATTAAATAGGATCTTTTCTAGTGCCATCCATGTATCTTCAAAGTTCATAATTTCATTTTCTTTATAGCTGAATAGTTTTCTATAGTGTATATTAAATGAAAAAAGAAATAAAATGGATAGGACATGACTGCTCCTAGGTATGGTGGTGGAGAAAGTTTATTATAGATTGTGGGAGAGCATAGCTAGAGGCAGGGGTATCTGGGAGAGTCCAGAGTAACCATGACCCTGAACCATGAGGGGAGAGAAGGAAGGGAAGGGAGAGAGGGGAACCGAGTACAGCATCAAAGAGGCCAAGGTACAAAAGGAGCAAAGAGGGATGTGTAACCAAAATGTATGAATTATATAGGGAAGAGACTCTGGGGAAGGGGCAGCCCAGACCCTGAGCTAGAAAGTTCAAGGTTAAGGGCAGGATGTGCCAGCCATACCCTGTAACAGAGACTGAGGGATGCTGGGAGAATCTGTTGGCCAGGTCTGCTTCGATATGTTAAATTGGCACCTCAGATGCGCATCCTGGCTTTGGCACTTAACATATATGTACTCCATTTTAATGATCTGTTCATTGCTTAAAGGACATTTAGGTTGTTTCTGTTTCCTAGCTACTGTGACTAGAGCAGTGACAAACACGGTTGAGCAAGTATCTGTGTGTTTCTTATATAGCTGTGCCCTTCCTTAGTTTGGGGAAGGGCTTTTTTTTTTAACTATGATTTTGTCTTGTCTGTACAAGTGAGTTGGGATTCTTCTCCCTCATAAATACCGTCCTGTAGTTGGACGGTTTGGTTTTCCTGGTGTCCCACATTTCCTGTGTTTAATTTTTCTTCACATCTTGCTTATTGGCTTCGAGTCTTGATGTTCTTTCTTCTGCTTGGCTCATCCGACTTATAAGGCTCCCCTTCGAGTTTTCTAGTTGGGCCACTGGATTTTTCGACTCCATCTTCATTTCAGCTCAAGTTCCTCCCCAGTGCTTCTAACTCCTTACTGAATTCCAGTCTCAAGTCCTGGGCTGTGTGATTGCACTATCCTGGGTACCACTCAGGTTCACTTTCCTCAAGTCCCCTCCTCTTACTTTCATTGAACTGTTTGTGTCTCCTTTAAACTCCTTGANAGTTGGGCCACTGGATTTTTCGACTCCATCTTCATTTCAGCTCAAGTTCCTCCCCAGTGCTTCTAACTCCTTACTGAATTCCAGTCTCAAGTCCTGGGCTGTGTGATTGCACTATCCTGGGTACCACTCAGGTTCACTTTCCTCAAGTCCCCTCCTCTTACTTTCATTGAACTGTTTGTGTCTCCTTTAAACTCCTTGAATTCATTGATGAAGTCTATGTTTGTTCTCTTAAATTCTGTATTCTGAAGTTCATCTAGGAAACTCAATGGCAAACATTTTTACAGTTCTGGTGGGCTTTGGAGCAAAGATAACTGGCTTGATCTTTCATATTGTCGGTAGTTTTTGCAATGAGATCTGCATGAGGCATTTAGGCTTCCTTTTAAAATTCTGAGTCTGGTATGGACAGACCAGGTTGAGGCAGAGAAGAAGATGTGTGGGTGGGTTGGGCCTAGAGGTTGGAAATGGTTTGGATGGAATGAAGTCAGGTGGGCAGAGAAGACTGAGTCGGTACAGGAAATACACTGTGGTTCCAGCCTGGAGGGGTAGGGATACATTTGGCTGCGTGGGACAGTTGGAAGTTACGTGTTTGGGGCACTGAGTCGTGGCAGGTCCTGTGTTTGGGGCACTGAGTCGTGGCAGGTCCTGGAAGAGTCCTGAGACTGGTTGCAATGCAGGCACCAGTGGCCAGACTAGTGTACTTGGTGCACTGGATGATGTAGTGGTCCAGATCTGGGCAGAGGGCATGGGTGGGCGGCTAGGGGGACTCAGACCAGACCCTGAAGGACGGGGAGGCAGGGGAGGTCTGGCTTTGGAGAGGAGATGGATTCAACACAGAAAGGACCTGTGGTACTTGTGTGTTTTCTTATTTGTGGAAATACTATCATGGTGCATAGTGAATAGCACCATGAGACAAATATCACTACTGTGGTTTCTTAGAACCGATCTAACCTCCCAGGGGTCATACAAGATCAGAATATTGGCGGGAAAAGTTTTTTTTTTTTTAATTTATCATGGCTAGACTCAAGACACAGTGAAGTAATTATAGTTAACATGGCCTTAGCATTCATGGCTTGCTCCCTAATGTGTTATCTCCCTGAATTATCACAACCACCACAATATATTAATAGCAAAATTTCCCTGTTTCTGACGTAAGAACTAGGAGATCCAGAGAGTAATGTTACCAAGACCTATACTGACAGGGCCGAAGACATATCTTAGCAGTTAAGAGCACTAGCTACTCTTCCAGAGGAGTGGGATTCAGTTCCCAGCACTCATATCAAGGCTCTTTCTGAGGACCCAACACATTCTTCTGCCCTCCTCCAGCAACAGGCCCAGATGTGGCATATAGCCATACATGCTGGCAAAACACTCACAAACATAAAAAAATACAATTTAAAAAATCACTTACTTATAGAACTAGGGTTTAACATCTCCTCTCCAGTTTGGCTCATATTCTGTGTTATTTACTGCTGTATTACTGTGACCAAAATATCTGACTTGTGGCTTTAGGGACCAAAATATCTGACTTCTGGGTCCTGGTTTCAGAGTGTCTCAGCAAGGTAATGAGTAGCAGAGAGTGAGGCAGAGTCTGTGCAGATCACAGAGAAACAGGAAATGGAGCCCAGTCTGTCCTCAAACTCTTGATTTCCTGTCTCAGCCTTCCAAGTATTGAGATTATAGGTGTATGGCTTTATGTTTGTCATCCTCTCTGATTTACAAGATAAAGACCATGAGGAGCTTTGGCTGTTTGTATAAATAACAAATCATTCGGACCTAAGAATGATCTGGTGCATCTTTACTGGTCAAATAATTCAGGCCCTCAATGGTATGTGGTCTTGTCTTATGTGCCGATCCACAGAAAGTGATAGAGAAGGTAGGTCAGATTGTTAGTGATTGGCAATGAAACAAGTCACGCCAGTGAGGGGCTGAATTATTTGACCAGTAAAGATGTACATGTGAACACACACATACAATACATCTGTGAATACACACATGTACACATACATATGAACTGCCAGTACTTGGGAGGCATAAGTGTGTAGATCTCTGGGAGTTCGAAGCCAGCCTGATTTTAGATAGTGAGTTCCAGGACAGCTGGGGCTACATATTGAGACCCTGTCTCAAATCAACTACAACAACAATTACAACTATAACACTACTACTACTACTACTACTACTACCTCTACTACTATAACTACTAATACTACAATTACCTTTACTACTATAACAACTACAACAACAACAATTACTACTACTACTACTATTATGACTTCTACAGAAAGAGATAAAAGACTAAGTTCTGAGCTCCTCTATTGGGAAAGAAAGAATTGGGCAAAGAAACCAAGAAGGAGGAACCAAGGTAGCAGAGAGAGGGCTGTGGGGTTTCAGTTGGCAACTAAACAAATTAGTTACTGAAAGTAGTGAGGAAGCGTCAGAGGGGCTGAATCACTAAAGATCAAAACAAGGAACCGAAGGCTGCAGTAAGCCACCTTGGCTTGGTGACCTCTGAAACTGTTTCAGTTGAGAAGGGACTAGGATGGGGTTCACATGCTTGGAAGGAGTTTTAGGGCGAAAAACACACAGCAGATATAGACAACTGCTTTGGAGAAGTTTTGCAAAATGGAAGTGAAACCAGGGAAGTGGTTGATGGGGGAGGTAGGGCCAGATATGGGCTTCTTGCTTCTCTTTGGGAGAAATGTGCTATTCGTGTCAGTAGTGTCAGGTCTCCCTTTCCTTTTCTTCATAAAATTTTGATACATTCATTTATATTTTATTTGTTTGCCTCTCTATGTGTATGTGTGTGTGTATGTGTATATGTGTGTGTACATGTGGGTATATGTATATGTATATATGTGTGTATATGTGTGTGTATGTATGTACGTATGTATGTGTGCCCACTTGTGCCGTGATATATGTATATTTGTATCTATCTATCTATCTATCTATCTATCTATCTATCTATCTATCTATCTATTTATCTATCTATCTATCAGGGTAGAAGGACAACTCTGGGAGTCAGTTATCTCTTTCAGCCATGTGGATTGCACTGGGGATGTTACGCTTTTACCCACTAAACCATCTTGCTGGGTTGGGTGTTTTTTTCATTTTTTTCAGCAGCTCTTCTATATCCCAAGCTGGCTTTTATATGAGTGGTGTAGTCAAGGATGACTTTGAACTTCTGATTCTCTGTCCTCATCTCCAGAATGCTGGTGTGTGTGCTACCATACTTAGCTGTTATTCCTTCTTTTTTCCCCTTTCTTTTAGATTTATTTATTATTTTAGTTATTTATTTGTTATTATTCCACCACCTGCTTCTGCCTCCTCAGTGATGGAATTAAAGGCATGAGCCCCCATGCCCATCCTCTATTCTTTCTTTCTTTCTTTCTTTCTTTCTTTCTTTCTTTCTTTCTTTCTTTCTTTCTTTCATCTCTCTCTTTCTCTCCTTCCTTCCTTCCTTCCTTCCTTCCTTCCTTCCTTCCTTCCTTCCTTCCTTCCTCTCTTTTTCTTTCTTTATTAGAAAGCAATGATGCTTCTTTATTATCATGAATTTAGTCCCCCCCCCTTCCCTTTCTCCCTCTTGCTCCGGCCCCCACTCGCTCCAGCCCCATTCGCTGGGTGGTTGCTGGGATTTGAACTCATGACCTCCAGAAGAGCAGCTAAGCCATCTCACCAGTCTCATCCTATTTTTCTTATCTTACATTGTGCTATATGTGTGTCTTCATGTGGGTGTGTGCATATGAGTGCACGTACCTGTGGAAGTCAGACCATGCTGGAGACCTGCAACATCAGTCTGTGCTCTCAACCCTGAGCTGTCTTCAGCTGTTTTTCTTTCCTTCCTTCCTTCCTTCCTTCCTTCCTTCCTTCCTTCCTTCCTTCCTTCCTTTTCTTTCTTTCTCTCTCTCTCTCTCTCTCTCTCTCTCTCTCTTTCTTTCTTTCCTTCTTTCTGAAAGAAGCTCTGGCAAGTTTGATAGCAAAAGAGCTTCCTTGGTTCACTGTTTCCAGTCTGCTCTGGTGTGTTTTTAATGAAAAAGAAATGAAAAGGAAAGCACGTGACTGCTCCTGGGCTTGGTGGAGGAGAAGGTTTGATGTATACATGAGGGGAGCATAGCCAGAGGCAGGGACATCTGGGAGAGTCCAGAGAACACCAGACTGAGCTGGACCGTGTGTGTGTGTGTGTGTGTGTGTGTGTGTGTGTGTGTGTGTGTAGGGGAAGGGATTGGAGAGAGAAGGGGATCGAGTGTGGCAGCCAAGAGTGCAAGAATACAAAAGGGGCAGGTAACCAAAATGGTTGGGTCATATATGGAAGAGCCTCTGGGGGAATGGCAGCTCAGGGCAGGACCATGGACCAAAACATGGCCCATGGCAACATCAAGGACCACGGGCATCAACATGGCCCTGGAGCTTCATCCTAGCCTGGGGCAACAGTATGGACCACTGATACCAGCATAGCCTCCAGGGGAAGTACAGGTCATACTGTACAGATGAGGAGGTCCACTCCAGGAAATGAATCATTCTTCATCTCAGACATCCTGTTGCTGTGCAGAGCCAGAGTGATTGTGTGGCTGGGCAGTGTGTTAGGGAGGCAGTCTGCGCAAGCCCCAGGCTGCTGCATGCGGCCCTGCTGACCCTCCATTGACCACAGCCTTCTCCCACAGTTGTCATAGTGATGGCCTCTCTAGTTCCACCTCTCTCCACCTCACATGCACTGTTCTGTTCCTCCATCTTTCCCCCATCTCAGCACATATCCATTCATCGCAGTAACTTTGGAAGCTGCAGTGTGTCACACAGCTTTGTTTTTGTTTTTGTTTTTCCCCAAACAGCTTTATGTGCAAATGCTCATTGCAGTGAGCCGTTGATCTGGTTCAAGGTTTCTGGTTTCTGACACCCCATCAGTACTGGACCATCACTGAGACTCCTCTCAGGTGTCCTGCTGGTGACTGCTATGGTCTGGCTCCCTTCCCCGGCCTCTAGAACAGCTGCTGCCATTTGGTTTCATGCTTGCCAGATATTTCATACTGCTGCTGCAGAATACCTGCCAGTCACTGACACAGAGAAGTGACTTGGCTCAAGCAAGGATATGCTGACCATATTCCCTGTTTTGTTTTGTTTTTTTTTTTCTATATGTTCTGAATGTTCTGTATAAAGTTTGCTAATCTTAAGAAATTCCACAAAGCTTTACGGAGGACCCATCAAATCAAAGGTCAATATAAACTGTTAGGTCTATCTTGAGTCAGAGCTGACCACTGGGCAGCCCTTCCTGCACCTACATGTGGGCTCACTGTGTTTTTTGTGGCTGACACTGAAGAATGCTACCAATAAGCCAAAAGTTATGATTATAATACTCATGCTCTGTTATCTCAAAGTTCTGAAATCAGCTTAAAGGTTAGCTGATAATACTTTGTCTACTAAGCCAATTGATTCCCCCCCCCCCACTTCCCCTTTAAACCTGATTAAGTTTTGAACCTGGTTTTTCTTATAAAAAGTCTACCCTGAGAGCAGACTATTACTGCAGTTAGGTTCCTGAGTCTTTTTATTTTGTGGTCCTGGATGTCCTGTATTAAGGTGTGTGTTCAACAAACTATTTTTGCTTAACTGAGTTCAGTGTTTGTTTGGTTTGAGCAGCGATTCCTGAACCCTAACATTGCCCAGAGTCAGGGTGATCCGAGATCTGCTTCTGCAGGACCAGGTTTGTCACACGATCCAGCAGCTCATAGACGGATGCTGGGGTGGACCATCTCAAAGCGCTGGATCTGGCCCTGGATGGTAGCTGAGTTGGTCAGCCCTGGCTTCAGCAGGCCTATGGGGCCTGCCTCATAAAATTGTTTTTGTTGCTACTGTTTTGGATCATAATGTAAATATCTGTTTTCTGATGGTCTTAGGGGACCCCTGTGAAAGAGTCATTGATCCCTAACAGGGGTCATGACCCACAGGTTCAGGATGGCTGCTCTAGCTACTCAGGGATCCTTCTCCCATCAGTGATGGCATGTTAGCAGCCCCAGTCTTATACAAGTCTCACACAGGTGACCATTGCTGTTGGAAGCTCCTGGAAGGAACAGCTGTGTCCCATCCAGAAGAGAATGTAAAACATATTTTGGCTCTGCTGGGACGATTCCCTTGCTTGTTGCTTCCATTCCCTTGGGATGGGCATATTTTTTAAAAATTTTTTTATTTGTGTGCTTTGTGCTTTTTGTTGTTAAAACTGAACGTTGGCATCCGATAATAAAACAACTGTGGAAATCAGGTTCTGCTTCTCTGGCTTTGTTTAACGTGGTTTCTTCAAAAAAAAATTAAGGAATTTACTGATTTTATTTTATTTTATGTTTTGCCTGCATGAATGTGGAGGTCTGAAGAGGGTGTGGGTCCCCTGGAATTGGAGTTTCAGATAGTTGTGAGCCACCATGTGGGTACTGGGGACTGAGCCTGGGTCCTCTGCAAGGGCAGCAAGTGCTCCTAACCACTGAGCCATCTCTCTAATCCCTAATGCAGTTTCTTTTGAATGTCATAATCCTTAAATGTGTGATTCCCAAAAGGGAGAAAGAGGGTCAGCTTCACGGCTCAGCAGGGGAAGGCTCTTGTCTGGTAATCTTGAGTTCAATTCCTGGAATTTTCACAAGGCAGAAGGTAGACAAGTTAGGCTCTGACCTAACACATGAGCCTTTGCAAATGAATGTAATTAAAGAGAAAGGGTGTGGGGTGGGGGCAGGGAAGGGAAACACTTGTGGAGCTTTAAGTCTACTGAAAGTTGCTTCAGCCAGCAGGGAAAGGGCAGCTGAGGCGGTCCTGGGGTGAGTTCCTGCTTCTGCCTGCAGCTATACGCTCAGCTCCACTTTTCCGGCTTACTTCTGATTCTAGCTTCTGTAAACTGTAATCCACTTTGGGTGTGCACCCACAGCTGCCTGCCCTGGGGCTTGGGGGGGAGTCCATATTTGTTGCAGGGTTCAAAGCTGACATTGATCCAAATGAATCTCAATTCACAACCTACACTTTCTCCTGGAAGTTACAAGCTATGGTGGTTAATACTGTCAACTGGACAGGATCTAGCATCACTTGGGAGACAAGTCTACGGGTTTGTCTGCGGTGGGGTTTATGGATTGGATCAACAGAGGTGAGACAATCCACCCTTAGTCCACAAGCTAGGGTCCCGGGCCTATGAGCCCCCCCTCCCCCCCCAAGGGGCGGAAGGGACGACTGCAGTTAGCAGTTGAGAAGGAGCTGCCTTTTCTTCATTGGTGTAGCCACAGATTAGCTGCCCTTGCTCCACTAAATTTCTCATTGCTATAACAAAATGCCTGACAAAGCAATTTAAGGAACGAAGGGTTTATTTTGTTCACATTGTACAGTGAACTGTGTTGGGGAAGGGGTTGTGGCAGGGCAGGAGGCGAGTGGCCAGGTCACGCCCTGGTCAGGAAGCTGAGAGAGCCAGATACAGACACTCAGCTCACCCC
This sequence comes from Mus minutoides, assembly GCA_902729485.2. Taxonomy (NCBI): domain Eukaryota; kingdom Metazoa; phylum Chordata; class Mammalia; order Rodentia; family Muridae; genus Mus; species Mus minutoides. The sequence continues at coordinate 104,014 of LR753442.1, read as the reverse complement.
ACCCTTCTCGCTTCACATTTTCATTTTTATTTTTGTGTAGTGTTTGGCAAGTTTAGTCATTTTTCACCCATTATTCTTGGGCCTCACCCCTCCTTCCTCACCCACTGGAGACCTTCTCTTCAGGTCGCCCTCCTGCTTTCATCTCTTTATTTTGTTGGTCTCTGAGACTTCCAAAACATGGGCATGAGATCATCCTTTGAGTTGTCCTCAGAGCTCCAAAGAGTTACCCTGGATAGATGATGCCCCGTAGTCGGTGGTGCTTTCAATCAGTCTGCGCCCAGACTTTTCTCTCTTGGTTAATTTTTATTGGATCTTATCTTAGTCACTTTCCTATTGCTGTGAAAAGACACAATGACCAAGGCAGCTCTTATGAAAGAAATCATTTCATTGGAGGCTTGCTTACAGTTTCAGAGGGTTAGTCCATTATCATTGTGGAGTGGGGCACGGTGGCAGGCAGGCAGACATGGTGTACAAGAAGTATCTGAGCAGAGGCACACACACACACACACACACACACACACACACACACACACAGATGGGTTGAAGAGGGGACTGGGCTTGTGAAACCTCAAAGTCCACCCTTAGCAAAACACCTCCTAGTCCTTCTTTTTTTTTTTGGTTTTTCAAGACAGGGTTTCTCTGTATAGCCCTGGCTGTCCTGGAACTCACTTTGTAGACCAGGCTGGCCTTGAACTCAGAAATCCACCTGCCCCTGCCTCCCGAGTGCTGGGATTAAAGGTGTGCGCCACCATCAGCTGGGGATTAAGCATGCAAGCATGTAAGCATATGGTGCCCAAACGTGTTCAAACCATCACAAATGTCTGTTATGAACCAGACATAATCTGCACTGGAGAGACACTGAAGAACACTCAAGAACCTCCTGTCATGGAGCTCTTAGAGTCCACTAGGGAGTCAGGTAACAATGGAAATATTCTGCAACCTCATGTAGTAAGTACCAGGAAAAAAATACATACTGTAGCAGATGTCCATCCATGTCCCTGCAGCCTGTGGCACTCCCATGCAAGGGGGCCTTGCAAGAGAACCATCACCCACTTACCTGAGGAGACTCTGCAACTACTGGAGCCTGCTCTACTTGGGTAAGGGCAGGCCCAGCCTGAGTGTGGAGGAGTTCCCACAGATAATTCTTCAATCACTAGCTAATGTGGGTTAAGCATAAGTGTCTAGATTCCTTGTCTCTTCACCAGGCAACCAAGGTTCCCCAGTGTCCTAGTTCTTACCCACATCCTCACTTTTCCAAATCACCTTCCAAATATGTTACTTGTGCGTGTCAGATGCTCAACCATGGGGAAGAAAAAAAGAATGGGCATGTGGGGGGGAGCACAGTTGTCTGGTTGGGGAAATGGGGGTTGTGGCTTTTTTTTTTCAAGATTTATTATTATTATATCTAAGTACACTGTAGCTGTCTTCAGACACACCAGAAGAGGGCATCAGATCTCATTACAGATGGTTGTGAGCCACCATGTGGCTGCTGGGATTTGAACTCAGGACCTTTGGAAGAGCAGTCAGTGCTCTTACTCACTGAGCCATCTCTCCAGACCGGCCTTCTCTTCTCTTCTCTTCTCTTCTCTTCTCTTCTCTTCTCTTCTCTTCTCTTCTCTTCTCTTCTCTTCTCTTCTCTTCTCTTCTCTTTTTTAAATGTGTATGGGTGCTAATGTCTGGTGTGCCCAGAAATCAGAATTGGTTTTTGGATCCTCTGGAACTGGGATTACAGATGGTTGTGAATGCTGGCGATTGAACCCAAGTCCTCTGCAAGAGTAATAAATGCTCTTAACTGCTCTCCAGCCATCTCTCCAGCCTCTGTGATGGTTGGTTTGAAGCATCACCTTGCCACAGCCCAGAGTCTCTTGCTCAGAAAGTCTCTGTGAGGGAGTGTTTCATCAGGTTGACCCATGGGTAAGTCTGTGGGTGAGTATCTCAATTGCTAACTGATGTGGAACCAGCTCTTTGTGGGTAGCACCAATTTTTTCTCCAGCAGGGCTCTGAACTGTGTAAGTGTGAAGAATCCAGCAAGCAGGCAGCATGGCACATTTGTCTCTCTGCTCTTGACTGTGGCGGTGATGTGATAGCTGCTGGAGTTTCTGCCTTGACTTCCCTGAAATGATGGACTGTCACCTGGAGTTTTAAAGTCGCTTTTGGTCATGGTGTTTTATCATAGCTACAGAAATGCCACTGGAACAGTGGGTTGTTGAGGAAACCCCTGGATTGAAGAGCTGTTCTGAGACCTAGATCTTTGCAGTCAGGGGACTCTTAGCCTCTGCTTACATAAGAAGAGACTTTGATGCCGTGCTAATATAGCCCCTTGTGGTGGTCAGAATGCGAAGGATTTTTATCAAAATAAACTCATTTTATCTATTAAAATACTCTTAGTTATGGCTTAGACATGAAATGGTCCATACCCCTCCCTCAGCCCCCAGGTCACGTGCTCAGTGGTTGGTCCCTACTTGTGGCCTATTTTGGGAGGGTCTGGAAACTAGGAAGTGGCAAAAGTAGGTTATTCCTTCATGTTAGGCAGGGCTACTGAGAGGAACAAAACTAGCAGAATGGTGTGTGTGTGCATGCATGCACACATGTGCATGAGTGTGTGTGTGTGTGTGTGTGTGTGTGTGTGTGTGTGTGAGCGCGCATGTTAAGAGGGGATTCACTAGGATGGCTTTTATTTTAGGGCTTGGGTAGTCAGCCCAACAACAGCTGTCTGTATATTTCTCAGGCTGAGAACCTGGTAGCATGAACTTGGATGACCCGGCAGTTCCCATTTGAAACTGAAAACCTGGAAGGCTGCTGGAGAATTTATGGTCTGTGTTGGAGGGTCAAAGAAGCTGGAGTGTGATGTCGGTGAAGGACAGATACAGATACAGGCACATCCACGAGTAAGATGTGAAGACAGGCGGGCAAGCAACGCTGCCTCCCCTCCAACCCTTTATGTCTGGGCCATCCACTGGAAGGTGCTTACCCAGAGGGAGCAGTCTTTTCTGGATATTCCTTCAGAGATCCACCTAGAGGCACGTCTCTTAGTGGATCGCATCAAGTTGACAGTCAGGATTCACCATTACTCTGGGGTGGGTCTTTGAAGCTTGTATTTGGTCTCTAGTCCCTTCCTCCTTCTGCTGTTTGTTGTGAAGTGAAGACTGCCCCCTGCCATGATGCTTAACCTCACCAGGATCCAGGAACAGAGAGCCAAGTAACAGTGGACTTTGGAACCTCTGAAACATTGAATAAATAAATAAATATTTCCTCTCCAGGCTGTTTCTGAAGGTGTTTGTGCACAAGGAAGGACTGCAGAGTGACAGGGACATTCCCTCACATTCTCTAGGCAGCATCTCATTTGGCTTGTTCCTCTTCCTCAGCCCTTAGCTCAGAATACAGCTACGTTCTCAGTTTAAATCAGCTACAGTGCTTCTTCCTTCTGATTATAAAGTCCCCCCGTCTCTCTGTTTGTCTCTCTGTCTCTCTGTCTCTGTCTCTGTCTCTGTCTGTCTCACATACACACACACAAACACACACATACACACACACACACACACACACACACACACACACACACACACACACACAAACTATAAGTGCAAGCCAGGCTTGATGAGCACAGATATAATTCTAGCATTTGGAAGGCTGAAGCAGGAGGATTATGAGTTTGAGGTCAACTTAGGATGTTGCAATCATCCACCCACAAAAAATTCCAATAATTTTAAGTTGTTTTTCTTTTCTTTTTCTTTTTTGAGATAAGGTTTCACTATGTAACCCTGACTGACCTGAAATCCTCTATGCACACCAAGGTGGTTTTGAACTTCTAAAGATCAACCTACCTCTGCCTTCCAAGTGCTGGTGACCACTCTTGGCCCATAACCATAATAGTTTGCCTATGTAGAGGCAAAGGAAAATCTCTCTCTCCATGGCAGATGAAGGGTGGTCACAGATCTTTGGGCACAGAATTGAGAAGTGGGCTGTGCTGTTCACCTTGAACAGGGTGAATTTCTGTAGCGACTTGGTGAGTAGAATCCGGTGGATGAGACTTTGGGACACTTGCCCCTGAAATCCAGCATTGTTCTGGGGGAAGCCCAAGCCGCATGCAGAGGTGCTGCAGTTCACAGCTGCAGCCTTAGTCTAGTCTACAGCCAGCACCTATGCTCAGCTGTGTGCATGACCCACCTTGGAAGGTCAGCCTAAGAGCAGTTGGCTAGCTCCAGCACTAGTCATCATCTGACTGCAGCTATGTGAGATACTTGGGTGGGAACTGTGAGCCAGGAACCAAAGAGCAACAACAGTAACAGCCCACCACAACAATACTAACCCTCTACAACAGTAACAGCCCACCACAACAATACTATCCCTCTACAACAGTAACAGCCCACCACAACAATACTAACCCTCTACAACAGTAACAGCCCACCACAACAATACTAACCCTCTACAACAGTAACAAGCTACCACAACAATACTAACCCTCTACAACAGTAACAGCCCACCACAACAATACTAACCCTCTACAACAGTAACAGCCCACCACAACAATACTAACCCTCTACAACAGTAACAAGCTACCACAATACTAACCCTCTACAACAGTAACAGCCCACCACAATAATACTAACCCTCTACAATAGTAACAACCCAACAAAATGTCAGGCTGTAAGAGGAAGCCTGGTAAGGTTGAGCTAAGGTTTGAAGCCCTGGAGACCCTGAAGGGACTGTAGGAGCCTTGCCTGCTCCCAGAACCAGGCCCCTGTCATGTAGCCACAGCTCCCCATCCCACACCCCTATAGAGAGGTCTGTGGGCATCAGTCACATAGGGGCAGCACCCCAAGCCCTCCCATATGTAGATAAGGTATCCCCAAGCTCTCAGACCTGGCCGATAGGAAGCACCTACTGTCAGACCCTGACCTACCCCAAAACTGTATATAAAGATCCTATCCAGAGGAATAAAGGTGTGTGAGAATTACTCTGTCAGCTGAGAGCTCTGTCATAAGAGCTGTAACACTGAAGCCAGGAGAGAGACCTGTTCTCCCAAAAGGCTACCAGAAGCTACCCCCTTGCCCCCTGCACCCCTCACTGGCTTAGTCAGCTCAACCCAGTTTGACTCAGTGCAGAGCGACCAGTGACCAGTGTGGTGTCTTGGAGCAAGAGAAGAGGAAGCAGCAGCCGTGGATGCAGCTGTGGCAGCTGTGGCAGCTGTGGCAGCAGAGACACTCTCCCCTCCACCCCCCACCCCCCACTTGAGTTTGCTCCCCTTTGCCTGAACCCTCACACCTGGCTAGGCCAGAGATCTCTGTGGAAAGCCTCCAGTACACAGGCCCACACCACAACAATAACTCACAACAAAAATAACGACCTATCACAACAATGAACCCACCACAACAGTAACAAACCACAATAAAATACAGTGCTAAGCTGTTTAAGTTTTGGAGTGGTTTACAATGAAGTAACTGTTAACTGCCTTGTGTTGGTAATTCACTATATTGGAGATGACAATATTAAGATTTATTCATTTATATTTAATTTTTGTTTTCAAAAGAATATTATTTATTCTTTGAAATTTTTATACATGCACACAACGTATTTTGTGATCAAAATATCTACCATCACTCCCCTGGGGCTCTCTATTGTCACCCACTGTGCTGGCTTAGGTTTAGGTCAGCTTGTGTCAAGCTAGGGGCATCTGAAAGAGGAAACCTCTACTGAGGAAATGTCTCCATAAGACCTGGTTGTAAGGTATTTCCTTAATTAGTGATTGATGGGGGAGGGCCCGGCCCACTGTGGGTGGTGCCATCCTGGGTCTGTGGTTCTGGGTTTTTTTCCTTTTTCTTTTTTTGGCTTTTCAAGACAGGGTTTCTCTGTGTAGCCCTGGCTGTCCTGGAACTCACTCTGTAGGCCGGCCTCGAACTCAGAAATCCGCCTGCCTCTGCTTCCCAAGTGCTGGGATTAAAGGTGTGTGCCACCACCGCCCGGCTGGTTCTGGGTTCTATGAGAATGCAGGCTGAGTAAGCAGTTCAGGTTCCTGCCCTGTCTGACAAACACTTTCCTCTCCAAGTTGATTTGGTTATGGTATTTCATCATAGCAATAGTCCCCCATCTAAGACACCCTATTAACTTCATATATTTCTTTGCTAGAAATAATCCCCAGTGTTCAATTAGTGCTTTCCATATGAGCATGGGTATCAGGCTACCCATTGGGAGATATATACATATGTACATACATACATACATCTACATACACACACATACACACACACACACACACACACACACACACACATATATGTATATATTGAGGTAATGTCTTAGTTTATATCCCAGGTCAACCTTGAATTTATAGAAATCCTCCTGCACCAGCCTCTGAATGCTGAGATTATAGATGTGTGTCACATTACATTTTAATTTTTTGGTGTATGTATGTATGTATGTATGTATGTATATATGTATGTGGTTTATGCATGTCTTTGCATGGGTGTCTTCATATATGTGTGTGTGTGTGTGTGTTCACACACATGCATGTGTATTCATGCTTAGGCCAGAGGTTGGAGTTGTTAGGTGTCTTCCTCTATCATTCTCCACTTTACTTTTTTGAAACAGGGTCTTCACTGAGTGTGGAAGTTCATTGATCAGCTAGACTGGTTGGCCAGTGAGCTGCAGTGAGCCTGTGTCTGTCCTCAGTGCTGAGGTTAAGAGAGGTGTTACCACACTTAGCTTTCATATGGGTTCTAGAGGTCTCAACTCTGGCCTTTATACCTGTAGAGCAGGCACTTAACTCACTGAGCTGCGTCTGCCTTGCCTCTGGGGTGCCTGGAGCACCGCTGGCTGCTCGCCCAGGTGAAGCAGAATGAAGTCCCCAATTGAGGCCAACAGTAGAGTCTGGGAACCCAGTTTGATTCTGAGTGAGTGCCACGAGAGTGCAGAGGGGCTGGAGAGAGAAGACCCCCTCCTCTTCTCTTGGTGTGGCTCTTTAACCTCCCCGCCATCCTTAATGAAAAAATGGTCCTTTCTTGTTCAAGCTGCTTTATTAGACGGCAGATGTGAATGCATACACCTTACACAGGGTGAGACAGGGATTCAATACCTCTTGTGGGAAGGACTGCCCAGGAAGGAAGCTCATTGGCTGAACACTTGGGCCTATCTAGATACCTCATTAGCATGGAGAACTCCAGGGTTTTTATGCTATATGACTGATTACCTTAGCTCTCAGTGGGGTGTCATGATTATGCATTCCAGAGCAGGTAGAGTTAGGCAAGGAGTTGACCCCACTCCTACCGTTCTCAATCTGAGATTCAAGGGTTTGAAATGAGTCTTACCAGTTCTTCTGTCTGGTGGCATGGTCCCACTTGCCCCACATATGTGTGTGTGTGTGTGTGTGTGTGTGTGTGTGTGTGTGTGTGTGTGTGCATGTAATAACTTTGAAACAAAGTATATAGAATTTTATTTATTTATTTATTTATCTATCTATTTATTTATTTATTTATTTATTTATTTATTTATTTATTTTCAGCAGGTAAACATCTATTTCCATCTGACTATTGAAAAATATAACTAGGAACGATAGCAAATGAACCAAAAGATGGAGAGAAGGAAACCAAGCCTGGGTGTATGCCTGTAGGTCTATGGCTGGAGAGGCTGAGGCAGGAGGATGACTGAGTCAGTGAGCTCAAGATCAGCTTGGACAACACATTGATAATGTAAAGAACACGATCCATGAGGTGGCGGGTAAAGGTGCTTGTCACCAAGCCTGAGGACCTGAACTTGATCCCTGAGACCTGCATGATGGAAGAAGAAAACTGACCCCAGGAAGCTGTATTCTGACCTTCATACTTATACAGTTGAAACCCATAAGCACACACACACACACACACACACACACACACACACCAAATTAATAAGTAGATGTAAACAAGACAAAAATAAAACAAATCAAAGCAAAAAACAAAACAAAACAAAACAAAACAACCCAGAGAGTAAAGAAACCACTTTTTTTTTTCTCTGCCAAGGGATAAATGTAGACACAGTCCCACCATACCATAAATCACATAGTCGAGTATCCTAGATTTGGGAAAATCACAGGTCAGCACATTCCAAGTGCAATGGGTATGCCTTGCTTGGGAAAAACTACCTTCCTGATCATAGTGTCTCTCCTGCCAGGTAAGTACGAGAAACCATTGTTTTTTTAAGAACAAGAACTTCAACTAGACTCCACATGCAGCAAGGCAGGAATGGTTAAATATCTCCCAATACATCCTTTCGTTCCACTGTGTACAATAATATCAAGTTCTGTTTTCAAAATTCTTTCATGAATTATATAGAACACCACACTATGGTTAGAAGCCAATGGTTTCTTTCTTCTTTGGGTATGTGTGGGCATGTACCATGGTGTAGCTGTGGTGTGGATCAGAGGATGTACCATGGTGTAGCTGTGGTGTGGATCAGAGGATGTACCATGGTGTAGATGTGGTGTGGATCAGAGGATGTACCATGGTGTAGATGTGGTGTGGATCAGAGGATGTACCATGGTGTGGATGTGGTGTGGATCAGAGGATGTACCATGGTGTGGATGTGGTGTGGATCAGAGGAGAGCTGGAAGGAGCTGGTTCTTCTCTTCAACCATATGGAAACTGGGGATTGGACACAGGCGGTCAGCCCTTAGTGCAAACACCTTTACCAACTGAGTCACCTAGCTGAACCAACTCTTGGCTATTTTTTCTTTTTGAAGAGATTTGTTATGTCATATGTATGTGGGTATTTTCCTTGCATGCATGTCTGTACACCATGTGCATGTGTGCTGAAGGGAGCACCAGATGCCCTGGGACTGGAGTTATAGACAGTTCTGAGCCTCCATGTGGGTACTTGGAACAAAATGCGGGTCCCCTGGGAGACCAGCCTGATTCTAAACACTGAGCCTACTACTTAGCTTCTTTTTTTTCCCCATAATATTTGAGCTACCCCAAGAGGTAGATGAGTGTCCGATGGCACCTTTGGATGGTAACCTTGATGGTTCTGGCCAGGAAACAGGGTGTCAAGGAAGAGCAGGCTATTTTGTCCCAGAGGAAAGCTACAGAGGGCTGGGTGCTTGTAGAACCTCCGCCCCCTTTCTTTGAGTCTCTCATAGCTTTTGCCTCTTACTTCTCTATTTTTACCCCTCCTGGCCTTGGTGGCTTCCTCAAAGTGTCTGTGGTGCCTGCAACACCACAGTCCACACTTCTTCCAGGGCCTCGTTCCTTTAAGCCATGACTCTTAAAGTTCTTCTGGTAACAGGTATGTCGACAGGGTCTTGAGGGATCCTCAGGGTGGGGAGAAGGGGTTAGGGAGTCCTCAGATTGGAAAGGAGGGGATCTCTTGGGTCTATGAATGGAGAGGAAGGTCATAGGAAGGAGTATATGGGGAGAGGCCAAGCGCTTTAGGGAATGTGGATACCGAGACTTGAACTCAGGCGGTTGGTGCTTAATGGCAAGCACCTCTACCAATTGGGTCACCTTGCTGGACAAACTCTTGGCTATTTATTTATTTATTTATTGGGTTTTCGAGACAGGGTTTCTCTGTATAGCCCTGGCTGTCCTGGAACTCACTCTGTAGTCCAGGCTGGCCTCGAACTCAGAAATCCGCGGCTATTTATTTTTAAAAAGGGAATTTTATGTGTGTGGGTGTTTTACCTGGATGCAGGTCTATGTATGCATCAGGTGTGTGCAGTGCTAGAGGAAGTCAGAAGGGGACATCAAAAGGGGAGGGGGCATCTTTTGGATCTGTGAGTGGAAAGGTCAGGGAATACGAAGGAGCTAGGTGGGGAGAGGCAAAGGGCTTTAGGGGAGGATAAAGGATTCCAAGAGAAAAAGAGCAGAGGTAGGCGAGAGGAATGGTTAGGGATGCATGGATGAAGGACTAAATCCATCGATGCTGTGAGGGGCTGTTCGTCAGACAGGCTCCCGAGATCCAGAGAGGTGAAGGAGCTGTACCAGGGAGCACAGCGGATACATTTCTGGCTGTGTTCCACCACATGCCACTTCTCCTTAGCCTTACGTTCTAATTACCGAGAACCCAGTGTGGATGTTTGTTGAATGACTGATAATCAAAAAACTGTTTTGTTTCCTTTTATGTCTATTTTTGTAGGGAGCGAGTCAAGAAGGGAAGGAACTACTTGAAACTTGCATAGGAAGGAAAATTTCTAACTGAGCCCTTTGTTGTGTAAACCGTTGTGGTTGTGACAGTGGGGGAAGAGGCCATTGTGGGCTTAGAGAGGGACTGATCATACCCCATCATAGGCACTTGAGCAGGCCCTTGAGCCTGAGTCAGCACATTTGACCTGTGGGTTAAATATGGCTGCTACCTGTCTTAAAAGACGAACATCTATCATCCATCAATGATAGAGGATGCTAACTTTACTCCCAGTGAAGTGAAATGTCACTCCTTAAGAGTCTCACTCATCTCCTGGGTAAACCTGTATCACAAAAATTGTGATAATGGGCTACAGCTTGAGATTCCTTGATGAAAACTTGGTAGATAGAGGTGAAGCCTAGGGCTTGCCTAGTAGGTACAAAGCTCTCAATTTGATCCCTAGCACCAGATAAACTGAACACAGTAGTGTACACCTGTAATCCCTGCACCCTGGAGGTGGGGTGTAGAGGCAGGGAAATCAGGAGCTTAAGATGGTCTTCAGCCTAGGATGTGTGAGACACTGTCTTGAAAAGCTTCTCTTCAAGCTGGGTGTGATGGTGCACACCTTTAATCCCAGAACTGGGGAGGCAGAGGCAGGCGGGTCTCTAAGAGTTTGAGGCCATCCTGTTCTACAGAGATAGTTCCAGGATAGCCAGGGCTACTCAAAGAAACCTTGTCTTGAAACATCATCATCATCATCATCATCATCATCATCAACAACAACAACAACACCTTTTCCTCTATGGTTTTACTATGTAGTCCTGCTGGTCTGGAACTCACTGTTCAGACTTTTGCCTCCCTAGTGCTGGGTTCTGTGTAACCAGCTGGTCTTCTGTAGAAAAAGTGGATGGATTTCTGTGTGGTGGCCCACCCCTGCACCCCCAGCATTTGAGAGGTAGAATGGGAGACAGGAAGACCAGGAGATTCAGGTTATCCACAGTTACACTGTAGTGTTCCAGGCCAGACTGGGCCATATACAATCCTGTCTCAAAAACGTAACGGACACATCCCACACTGTGGACTCCTGCCCAGGACCGTCAGAGCTTCAGTGAATGTGGACAGGAATGGTCACGGGTGGAAATGTGTGTTGTTCTCTTAACCATATTGGTTCCTTGGTTTGATTCTTACTTCTCCGTTATCCTTCCAGCCCTAGCCTTGTGTCATGGCTTCAATCTGGACACTGAACATCCCATGACCTTCCAAGAGAATGCAAGAGGCTTTGGACAGAGTGTGGTCCAGCTTGGAGGAAGCAGGTAAAGTCCTCAGAAGAGCCTGCTGTCTCCATGCTTCTCATGGAAAAGCTAAGGGAAAGAAGAGTTTCCTTATTGATGTCTCTTCTCTTCTCTTCTCTTCTCTTCTCTTCTCTTCTCTTCTCTTCTCTTCTCTTCTCTTCTCTTCTCTTCTCTCCTCTCCTCTCCTCTCCTCTCCTCTCCTCTCCTCTCCTCTCCTCTCCTCTCCTCTCCTCTCCTTTCCTTTTTTCTTTTCTTTGATAAGGGTGGAATCCAAGGTTTGCAGATGCTCTACCACTGAGCTACACCACCCACCCTCATGACTGATTTGTCTTTTTTTCTTTTTTGAATCAGTAATAAGGTTTCAGGAGTCCAAATTTTAAAAATCCAAGAAAGTTGAGAACAAAAAGTTCTTCTCATTCCCTGTATCCCTTCCTCTGTGTGTGTGTGTGTGTGTGTGTGTGTGGTGTGTTGGTCCTGACAATTGGCTTCTTGTGGTTCTTCAGGAGAGATTTTTATCTGTCTCTATACCTACTTCCTAACTGCTGCCTACCTCTCCACCCTCAATCTGTAGCATGCGTTTTGCTCAAGTTATGGCTTACTTTCAGGTTCTGAAAATAACTTTTATCAGACACAATCCTGCTCTTTTGCTACTCAGAATAAAGATAAGTGATAAGGGGTACAATTCACAAAGCCTGAAACACTTTCCTTTAGAGAAATAGTAGCTGGGATTCACCTTGGAAACAATCTTTTCAGAATGAGGATGTGCTGGTGTCTGCAGTCACAGAGGCTGTGAATCAGCTGTAGCTCTATCACGTCTAAAATACACTGGTTCATTGCTGTCATCCATTGCTTCTGGCTCTCACAATCTCCCCACATCCTGTTTTGTAATAATCCCTGAGCCTTGAGAGGAAGTACGTAGTATAGCTGTCCCATTAAGAGCTGAGCACACTCCCAGTCTCTTATTCTGTATGTATGAATCATTTGCGAGTCTCTGCAAATTACCATCTATTTAAAAAGAAGCTTCTCTCATGAGGATTGAGAGATGCGCTGAGGGTGTAATGTTCAGTACTTAGAAAGAAGTTTAGTGCTTTGTCCATTTAGTAGACTAATAGTAGTAGATTCTCCTCTCAGGCCTACGATTTCCTAGCTGCAGGAATCTTGTCCCAGTTAACAGTACTAGACATGAAGGTAAAGTTAGTTTGTAGAAGGAAGCAGCCATGTTTGAAAGCGATGTCTAATTGAGTGGTAGACAAAGTGATGAATCAGAGAAAGATTTCTTTTAAATGAAAAGTCATGATTTTATTCTATGTGATATAAAACAACATGGATAGATTTGATACATTATGTTTTCATTTTCACTGTAGGGACAAGGAAAAAACAAACTCAGTTGGTAAAGTGGTTTCCATACATGCATGAGGACCTGAGTTTAAATCTCTGAATTCATGAAAACAAACAGAAACCAAAAACAAATAAACAACAACAAAACCATGATAGTATATACCTGCTATCCCAGCGCTGGAGAGGCAGAGATAAGAGCATCCCTGGGGTTGCTCAACAGCCAGTCTAGACAAAATGGTGAGCTTCAGGTTCAGTGAGAGTTAAAAAAATATGCCTCATACAATAAGGTGAGAGGGCTGGAGAGATTGCCAAATGATTAAGAGCACTAGATTCTCTTCCAGAGAACCTGGGCTCAATTTACAGCACCCGCATGGCAGCTCAGAGAAATATTTGACAGAATAAGATCTGCCCAGCTCTCAATAGAGAGGGAGGAAAGGGAAGCTGCTTAAGGGGCAGTGCAGACATGGGGGAGGAGAGAGAGAGAGAGAGAGAGAGAGAGAGAGAGAGAGAGAGAGAGAGAGAGAGAGAGATATTAAAGTAAGAGAGATAGTTGTCATGACAGGGTGGTGGGAGAGAAGGCCCAGAGGAAAGCTATGAGGAATCCTGGGAGCCAAAGAAAAATGCTTGAGCCTTGTCTTGCTTAGGGATTTCATTGCTGTGAAGAGACACCATGACTGAAGCAACTCTTATAAGGGGCAACATTTAATTGGGGCTGGCTTACAGGTTCAGAGGATCAGTCCATTATCATCATGGCAGGAAGCATGGCAGGATCCTGTCAGGCATGGTGTTAGAGAAGGAGCCAAGAGTTCTACATCTTGATCTGAAGGGAGTCAGAAGACTGTCTCCCAAGAAGCTAGGAAGAGGATCTCAAAGCCCACCCCCAAAGTGACACACTTCCTCCAACAAGACCACACTTCCCGATAGTGCCACTCCCTGGGGGTAGGCAAACCACCACAACTTTTACATCTTTTCAGGAGATGATAGAAAGTTCTTCACCACATGATTTAGTGTGGGGTGGTGCATGTGATGAGCAGAACAGGGTACCAGGTACTAGGTAGGACATAAATTAGTTGTAAGACCACATGCTTTTTTCCCTTTGCCCCACAGAGGGAGCTTCAGGGGGATGTGGTCTGATTTCTTTAGACTCTGAGAGTGATCAAGGATAGGCCCATGACCTAATAGTGTATTCATGTGCATGCATGTGTGTGTGTGTGTGTGTGTGTGTGTGTGTGCACACGTGTGTGTATGTGAGTGTATGTGCATGTGAGTGTGTGAAGCAACACACATGTGGAGGTCAGAGCATAACTACGGGGAGTCAGCCCTCTCCATCCATTATGGGTCCTAGAGACTGAACTCAGGTCATCATGCTTGTGTGGCAAGCGCCTTTACCCCTTGGGGCCATCTTACCGGCTGGTTTTCTCTTTTTTTATGGGAAGTACTTGTTTTGTAACCTTTTCTAGAGAGATATGAACAAATGTACGTCCCCTCTAGACCGGGCACCGACAACAGACTGAAGAATGATTCTGTGCAGGTCTAGCTCTGTGTGCCAATGACGTTAGCTGGTATAGCTGTCCCCGGGCAGTTTACAAAAGAATCATTCTCCCTGACAACCATCAACAGCTTTGGGCTCCCTCCTCTCCAGACGGAACACTGATGGGGACAATCTCTTTCCGGGCTCTTCTGGATAGTACCAGCTTCTGGGAGTTTGAGATGACAAGGGCCACTCTGGGACCAGAGACTTCCTCCACAGCGATTGCTTTTTCTGTTGATGCTCTTTTTCTTACCTTCCTTCCCCCCTCCCCCACCCCCCCGTACCCCTGTACCCCTCCTCCTCATCTTCTGCTTTTCCCTCTTCCTGGTTTTCGGGAACCCACAGACCAAAGAAGGTCATCTGGGGTGTAAGCTGCAAGCCTTCCTTTCCCACTTTGTCATTTATCTTGTGACTATGCTTTTAATTGTTTTTCATTTGTATACATTTATTTAAAATGGTTATGTGGTTAAAATATTAATTTTTTTTATTGTTTGGGAATTTCGTATGTATGTGTAATGTGTTTTGAGCAAACCTACCTCTTTGCCTCTGCTTTCCCATCCTTCCCTGTCACCCTTTCCCCATTCTAACTTCACAGGATTTTTTTCTTAATGCCAGTTTTTAAAATTATCTCAAGAGTTTTGTGCCATTCTTAAGAAAGGGCTTTCCCATTCTAGGATTAATTTTTTTTCATTTTTTCTTTGATAATTCTTCCTCATATTTATGGGAGCTCAGGAATCTTACTTCCCTCTGGAAAGTAGAGAAGTAAGGCCTCCTCTCCCTACATTCAGAACATTCTTTATTGCCCCCTCTTTACAGTGTGGTTGTTGCAGCCCCCCAGGAGGCAAAGGCTGTTAACCAGACAGGTGCCCTCTACCAATGTGACTACAGCACAAGCCGGTGTGACCTCATTCCCCTGCAAGGTGAGTCTCATCTCTCCCTGTGGCTCCTGAACAGAGTCTTCTGTGACCACCCCTGGCTTGTCAAGCATTCCTGTATCCTGTGCATCTTGGGTGGGGCAGGGAGCACCTGACTCCTTAGCCTCTGGCTTGTCCACAGACCCCTCAGGCAACCTTGCTATGCCCCTTTCACAGTCTAGCCTCTGTTTCCCAGGCTGAGTGACCCTTTTGCTAGAATAAACAACATTTAAAGCATTGTGTGTGTGTGTGTGTGTGTGTGTGGTGTGTACATGTGCCTGTAGGTGTATGTGCTAGGTGTGCAGCTGGAGGAGGTCATTGTCATCATCAGTCATCGGTTATAGTTACCATCAGTGCTGTTCTTGACCGTATTCTACCTTGCTTATTTTGAGACAGTTAACCCATTGATTTAGCTAGGCTGTTTGGGAAATACATTTCTCTTAAAAAAAATTTTTTTTTTGTTATGTGTGAGTATTTGCCTCCATGTATATATATGTAACATATGTATGTCTGGTGCCCAGTGAGGTCATAAGTGAGTGTCAGGGTCCCTGGAACTGAAGTTACAGATAGTTATGAGCCACTATGTAGGTGCTGGGAATCAAACCCAGGTCCTAGAAGAGCAGACAGCGTCCTTAGTTGCTGAGCTATCTGGCCAATGAATTTCAGGGATGCTTCTGTCTGTTTCTCTAGTACTGGGGTTACAGTTGCGTGTGGGCACACTCTCTTTATTACTCTCAGTTCTGGGGACCCAAACTCAGGTTCTCGTGCCTTCATGGCAGTAACTGTCCTGAGGCCAGCAGCCATCTCTCCTGTTTCAGACAGACACAAGTAGCATATGTCATATAAGAGAGTTATCTCCCTTCTCCTCCTATATGTCATATAAGAGAGTTAACTCCCTTACCCTCCCATATGTTATATAAGAGAGTTATCTCCCTTCTCCTCTCCCTCTTCCCCTCTTTCCCATACCTCTAACCTCTCTGCAAGGTTTCTTGTACCCAAGCTGGCCACAAACTTGCTATGTAACTGGCAATGACCTTGAACTTCTGATCTTTCTGCTCCACTCCCAAGTGCTGGCACCACATGTGGCCTTAAGCTTTGTGTATGGTTGGCCACATTCTACCAAAAGGGTCACATCCATTTTTGAAATTGTGTTTCATTATGACTGTTTCTTTTTCATCCTTTAGGTTTTTTTTTTTCTTTTTTTTTTTGAGACAGGGTCTTACTATGTAGCCATGGCTGGCTTGGAACTTGCTATGTAGACCAGGTTGGCCTACAGAGATTTTCTTGCCTCTGCCTCCCAGCTACTGGGATTAAAGGTATTCCTCACCATGCTTGGCTGACATTTTGATGCATGTGTACAATATACTTCAACCCTTTCATCCTCTTTACCGTCTCCAACCTCCCCTGCCACTTCAAATAGTTTCCCACACTTTAAAGCGTATCTTGCTTAATTCCATCTGCTTCTATGCAAATGACATAACTTCATTCTTCTTTGTGAATGGATACGACTCCATTGCGTAGACTGCATTTTATTAATCCAGTCATCTATTGACTGGCCTCTGTGCTTTGGAGCTTGTGAGGAAGACAGTGAACGTGGACGTGCACCCCTGCCATGTCCCTACCTGACTGCTTCACAACTCCTCTAACCCCAAGAATCATTGTGCATACATCTGTCTTCTCAGTACCTCCAGAGGCTGTGAAGATGTCCTTGGGCCTGTCCCTGGCTGCTACTACTGTCCCTCCGCAGCTGCTGGTGAGTCGCCCTCCAAAGGAAGAGGGTCTTGAGGGGAGAGATTGAAGAGAGGGAGGTGCTGGGCTGGAGGTCTTGTGGAGGGTGGAGGGACAGATGGGAGGACAGGAGACAGGGGCAGCCCTTTGACTCCTGCTCTGTCCCTCAGGCCTGTGGCCCTACGGTGCATCAAAACTGCAAGGAGAACACTTATGTGAATGGATTGTGCTATCTGTTTGGCTCCAACCTACTGAGGCCGCCCCAGCAGTTCCCAGAGGCTCTCAGAGGTAGGTCCCTTAGAACGGGCCGAGATGGTGGCTGCTCATGGTATAGTGGTGTATTGAGGGTCTGGGTACAGGGAGATTAGAAACCCTGGGTCTCTTGGAGAGAAGTTAAGGTAACTTCATTAACACCGCACTTTTAGGAGGAGGAGCTCAAGCCACTGGGCTTTACGCAAGTCCCAATCACTGTCTTTGGAGCAATTGCTTGGGTCTCCCAAGCATAGACTTTGATGTTGTTGATGGGGTAGACCCTGCTCTCTGCTCCATCTTTTTCCCACCCGTTCTACCTCAGCCACCAGGCTTCAGAGTTTCTCACTGCCTCTCTTCTCCAAGGATCTTTCCAAGATGTCCTCAGAACCATTAGGTTGGGAATGCTTTTTCTCAAATCCCAGCTGATAATCCATTATTAACATTCTGGATTAAATATCATCTCTTTCGAGTCATTCACGGTGATACTTCCCTGTGATGCCAGCACCAGGAGACTGAGGCAGGAGGATCATGGGTTTGAGGCTAGTCTGGGCTACATGGCAGGACTCTGTCTCAAAAACTAAGAAATAAAATAAACACAAAGTTGCCATGCAAAGAGGTCTTTCCTCTGCTCTGTGGCTTTCTAATCATCTCACTATCAGCCATGAAAAACTCTTGTTTGGCATCTCACAAGGACCTAGTTACTTTGTTGTTGCTGCTGTTGTGGTTGTTATTATCTCTTCTTTCCTCTGCATGTGAACAGGTACATTGCCAGGCACATTTTGTATGTCCTGCTTCTATTGTTGCCTAACAAATCCAGCAGTTTAAAACTGAATTTTGGCATGGTTTAGACTTTACTTCTGAATTTCTCAGGAGACGGCAGTGAACCTGTTTAGCCAGGGCTTCCACTTCATTTGAAGTCTTGACTGGGGCAAGGTCCTGCTCCAAGCTCCTGTCTGTGCCTGTGGAACTGGTGAGCTCTGTTTCTCGTAGGCTGATCTCCCCAGCCGCTTGTCTCATGGTCACTTCATGGATCAGCTGGATCATCTCAGAGTGAAGGAGAAATCAGGGCATGACAGGAGGGGTAATCAGGAAGGTAGAGATGAGGAGAGGTGTAAGCCAGCATTTGCTACTGTGTGGGTTCATCTTTCTTCTACCCTTCTCCACTCTTTCTCTTTCACCCTTTCAACCCCCTTACACTAGATAAGAGAGAGAAAAGGGCAGAGAGGAAAGAAAGAGATCTTTGAATAAAGTCAGGGGTAAAAAATGGAACAATATTATTCTTAAACTACTCCCTGCTGATTGGGGTGTTGAGCTCCTTGGGACATGTTTGATCTTCACCACCAGGATATCGAATTTCTTCTTCTTTCTTCTTTGCACATGACTACTTAACAAACCATGGCCATCAACACGAATCAACAACAAACGAACAACCCATCTACAGCCCCCAACCAGCTATCTATCTGGACCCTAGCGTTTATATACCCTCTGAAAAATTCCCAGAATTCCAAATGTCACACAAATGCAGAAACTATCTGTAGCCAGCAAAACTATCCCTTTGATAGAGCATGAGGCAAATCATAGATGCTAGTGTGGAAAATCTGAAGCAGCCGTATGTCCACCCCTGGGATTAAAACAAAAACATACTTTTATCTGTTTTTTTTTCTTCTTCTTTGAGACAGGGTTTCTCTGTATAGCCCTGGCTGTCCTGGAACTCATTTTGTAGACCAGGCTGGCCTCCAATTCAGAAATCTGCCTGCCTCTACCTCCCAAGTGCTGGGATTAAAGGCATGTGCCACCACTGCCTGGCTCTATCTGTGTTTTTTTAAAGAAACCAAAATTCTTATTATAGAGAGGTAGATGAATAGATGGGGACAGGGATTTATCCCTGGTGGGTGGGGGAGAGAGGGAAGAAGGGAGGGAGTGTGTGTGTGTGTGTGTGTGAGAGAGAGAGAGAGAGAGACAGAGACAGAGAGAGAGAGAGACAGAGAGAGAGACAGAGAGAGAGAGACAGAGAGAGGAGGGACAGGGAGAGACATAACAGAATTGTTATCAGCTATTTCAGAATTAACATCTCATTACCTCTGCTGTATTCTAATTTTTTGGAGTAAGTTAAAAAAAATCGGGCTCAGCTAGGTATAGTGGCCTATACCTGTGATCCTAACACTTGGGAGAAGGAGGAGGATCAGGTGTTGAAGGACATCTTCAGCTACACAGTGGAGGGAGACTGCTATAGTTACTGTTCTATTGCTGTGAAGAGACACCATGATCAAGGCAACTGACTGTTTGCTTTTAGTGTTTGGTGCATTCTTAGTCCCCATTCACTTAACTACTATCCTGAGATTTCTTCTTTTCCCCTGGAATCTCTTGGATGTTCACTCTCTGGGAATTTCTCTAGAGCCAGCTTTAGTGGCTTATTTTTTATGGTGGTTAGTTTTTCTTTCTTCTTCAATGATGACATTTTTGCTGAGTATATCAGCCTGGGTTGGCAGCTTTGTTTTTTTTTTTTTAGAACTTCAAATGAATTCATTATTCTAAGCCCTTCTGGATTTCAGTATTCCCAACTGAAATTAAATTAATGGGACAAAATTTTTAAAAACCAGCTGTTATTTTGATGGGCCCACCTTTGAGTACAATCAACCTTTCTCAAAGGTTTTTAGCACACTTCTTTTGCTTTGTATATTTGGTGGTTTTCACTGTTGTGTGATGTGAGGAGCTTCTGTAACAGTCCTGCCTACGTGATGCTCTGTCTGCCTCATGTACTTGAGTGGGTATCTCTTTCCCTAGAGTTGGGAAATTTTCTTCTATGATTTTATTAAACTATATTTCTAAGCCTCTGGAATAGATCTTTTTTTCTATGTTCATAATTGTAGATTTTATCTTTTTATGGTGTCTTAAAGATTTCATTTATTCTGTCCATATGTTTTTAAAAAAATTATCATTCTTTTTGACTGAATGAATCAATTACATTACTTTTTCTTTTTCCTTTCTTTCTTTCTTTCTTTCTTTCTTTCTTTCTTTCTTTCTCTCTTTCTCTCTTTCTCTCTTTCTCTCTTTCTCTCTTTCTTTCCTTCTAGTATGCATGCCCTGCGTGCATATACCCCTGCATGCCAATGCCAGGAGAAAGCATTAAATCCCTTTATAGATGGTTGTGAGCCACCACGTGGTTGCTGAGAATTGAATCTCTGAACCTCTGGAAGAGCAGCCAGTGCTTAACCACTGAGACATCTCTCCAACCCCACACTCCTTTTTCTTTAAGCCTTGGTGCTCTGTGAACACAATCTCTGATGGGTGGGGCTTTCTACTGAGGTTTTTGTTTTTTTCTTATGGAAGTTTTTGTCCCTATCATCATCTGTTGTTTTTATTTAGCATTGCTTTTTTGGATTCTATTTCCATCCCTAGAATTGACTTTCTTAATTCATTCAACTATTTGTGCTTTATTTGAATTCATTCAGGAGTTTATTTGTGTTGGCTTTGAAATCCATCAACATATCTGTTATCATTTTTTTTTAAACATTCATTGTTTATAGTTTCATCAGAATGACTCTCATCGGAGGCCACTACTATTTAGCTGGTAATTTTTGTGGGGACATGCTGTCTTGGCTTTTTGTGGTGTCTTGATTGTGCTTTTGTGTCAGGACTGCCACACCCATAGTTGTTTTGTTGGCTGACTCTTCCTGGCACACACGGATTGGATATTTGGACTGATGCTTTGCACCATGATATTACACCAGGTCTTGACTCACTCAGGTATAGCTTGAAGTTTTGTCATGGTTAAGACTTAGGACTGATTTGTGGGTGGATCAGCTAGGTTGACCCTTTCTTGGCTACAGAGAGAATGACTTCCAACTTTGCATAGTGTGGTAGGGGTTGGCTTCTGACCTCATGAGTGTGGGTTCAGGGTTTAGTGTGCTAGTGAGCTGGGTGCTGGGTGCTGGGTGCTGGGTACTGGGTGCTGGATGCTGGGCGCTGGGTACTGGGTGCATGGTTTCACATGGCTCTGACTTTAGGAGTCTGGATCTGCATGGTATAAAGGTCAGTGTATTACAGATGGCAGCAGCAGGGTTTTATGCAGCTTCTGGAGTTGGTTTGTGCAGTCAAGGTGTCACAGGTAGGAACAAGATTTCATGTGCCCTCTGGCCTTAGGAGTCAGAACCCATGCATTTGCAGGCCCCAGAGTACTGGTGTTACTAGACTCAGCTTGTGCCCCAATGAGCTGGGTTCATGTATCTATCTGTCTTCAACGAGCTAATTGAAAGAACTGAATTAATAATGAAAAGTAGAAAACGTTTATTCAATATGGTCACATGGGGAAAGAGAGGCAAAGGCATTCAATGACCCAGTGACCTTCTTCCCAGTCTGCCTTGGGAGGAGAGTTTCTAAAATAGAATGCATGAGATTAACCCTCTGAAACTGTAAGCAAGCATCCAATTTAAATGCTTTCTTTTATAAACTGACTTGGTCATGATATCCCCTCACAGTAATACAGTACAGTTTTATACAGTATGTATGTACAGTAACTAGTTCCACAGTTACCTGACCCCAAAGAGTATGTTCTAGGTAGATGGGTACCCACTAAATACCAGTGGTGGGAAGGTACCATGAGTATTCATCCCTGGACCAGGACATGTGTTAGCAGTGTCTACGGTTCCAGGATGTGATGGTGTTGTGGGGGCAGAGGCAGTGTTGGCTTTTCTTGGGGGGGGGGCATCTCCATGTGGGTTCCAGGCAGCTCCCTCAGCTGGGCTTAGTGCCTGTGAGGGCTGCAGAGATCCCCACTGGTGAGGACTGTAGATATCTAAGGTGGGGAGAGATGTTGGTACTCTCTTGCTTGGCTTCCTGTCCTAGGGAGAAGCCTCTATTGGTATGGCACTGATCTTGGCTTTGGTGGCCAGGTGTAGACTCTCTGTGGCCAGCCTTGACACACTCTGGCACCCTCTCTGGTTACTTCCATCCACATGCAGTTGGTTTTAGGTGCAGTGCCTACCAAGGACTTCTGGTCACTCATCTTGCTGATGTGCAAGAGATCTGTCCATATTTTATTTTCTTTTGTGCAAAATCAGGATTCTCTTTTTATCTTCCCCCTCTTATTGTCCAGCTGAGAGCTGACAGTCAAAGCTGACATTTCTAATGACTTAACTAATATGTATTCTTTTTCTCTCTTCCCAGAATGTCCTCAGCAGGAGAGTGACATTGTCTTCTTGATTGATGGCTCCGGTAGCATCAACAACATTGACTTTCAGAAGATGAAGGAGTTTGTCTCAACTGTGATGGAGCAGTTCAAAAAGTCTAAAACCTTGGTGAGGGCTAGTGGGTAGCCCTACATAAGGCTGATACTCATGACAACCAGGCTGCCACTGTTTATTATTATTATTATTATTATTATTTTCTTTTTTTTACACTCCAGATTTTATTCCCTTCACAGGCCACCCTCAGACTGTTCCACATCCCATACCACCGCCCCACCCCCTGTGTCCATGAGGATGTTCCCCCACCCCCACCCCACCAGACCTCTAAACTCCCTGGGATCTCTAGTCTCTTGAGAGTTAGGTGCATCTTCTTTGACTGAACACAGACCTGGCAGTCCTCTGCTGTATGTGTGTTGGGGGCCTCATATCAGCTGGTGTATGCTGCCTCATTGGTGATCTAGTGTCTGAGAGTAACCAGACCCCGAAGAGTATGTTCTAGTTAGATGGGTACCCATTAAATACCAGTGGTGGGAAGGTATCATGAGTATTCATCCCTGGACCAGGACATGCGTTAGCAGTGTCTACAGTTCCAGGATGTGATGGTGTTGTGGGGGCAGATGCAGTGTTGGCTTTTCTGGGGGGGGGGCATCTTCATGTGGGGTTCCAGGCAGCTCCCTCAGCTAGGCTTAGTGCCTGTTAGGGCTGCAGAGATTCCCCACTGGTGAGGACTGTAGATATCTAAGGTGGGGAGAGATGTTGGTACTCTCTTGCTTGGCTTCCTGTCCTAGGGAGAAGTCTCTGTGTAGACTCTCTGTGGCCAGCCTGGATTTCTGTGCTCTCTAGGGTTGCCTATACTCCCTTGATACACTCTGGCACCAGATTAATTGAGACTGCTGATACTCCTACAGGGTCACCCTCTTCCTCAGCTTCTTCCAGCTTTTCCCTAATTCAGCCACAGTGACCACCTGTTTCTGTCCATTGGTTGGGTGCAAATATCTGCATCTGACTCTTTCAGTTGCTTGTTGGATCTTTTGGAGGGCAATCATGATAGGTCCCTTTTTGTGAGTGTTCCATACCCTCAGTGATAGTGTCAGGCCTTGGGACCTCTCCTTGAGCTGGATCCCCCTTTGGGCCTGTCACTGGACCTTCTTTTCCTCAGGCTCTTCTCCATTTCCATCCCTGCAGTTCTTTCAGACAAGAACAGTGATGGGTCAGAGTTTTGACTGTGGGATAGCAACCCTATCCTTCACTTGATGCCCTGTCTTTCTTCTGGAGGTAGGCTCTACAAGTTCTCTCTTCCCACTGTAAAGCATTTAATTTAGGGTCTCTCCCTTTGAGTCCTGAGAGTCTCTTACCTCTCAGGTCTCTGGTACATTTTGGAGGGTCCCCCCAACCTCCTACCTCCACAGGTTGCCTGTTTCCATTCTTTCTGCTGGCCCTCAGGGCTTCAGTCCTTCCCCCCCACCCAATACCAGACCATGTTCCCCTCTCTCCCGCTCTCTGTCCCCTTTCCCTCCCAGGTCCTCTCTCCCTCCCCCTTTGTGGTGGCTTTCTTCTCCCTCCCAAGCGGGACTGAGGCAACCTCACTTGGGCCCTTCAGCTTGTTAACCTCTTTGAGTTTTGTGGAGTTTCTTGGGTACTCTGTATTTTTTTTTTTTTTTTTTTGCTAATATCCACTTATTAGTCATGTTGTTTTATTCTTTGGGGTCTGAGTTACCTCACTCAGGATGACATTTTCTTTCTTTTTCTTTTTTTGGTTTTTTGAGACAGGGTTTTTCTGTATAGCTCTGGCTGTCCTAGAACTCACTCTGTAGACCAGACTGGCCTCAAACGCAGAAATCTGCCTGCCTCTGCCTCCCAAGCACTGGGATTAAAGGCATGCGCCACCACTTCCTGGCTAGGATATTTTCTAGTTCCATCCATTTGCCTGCAAAACTCAGGATGTCCTTATTCTTAAGAGCTGAGTAGTATTCCATTGTGTAAATGAACCACATTTTCTGTATCCATTCTTCTGTTTTGGGACATCTGGGTTGTTTCCAGCTTCTGGCTATCATAAATAAAGCCACTATGAACATAGCGGAACACGTGCCCCTGTGGCATGGTAGGGCATCTTTTGGGTATATTCCCAAGAGTGGTATTGCTGGGTCTTCAGGTCTCCAGTTTTCTGAGGAACCTCCAGATTGATTTCCAGAGTGGTTGTACTAGTTTGCAATCCCACTAGCAATGGAGGAGTGTTCCTATTTCTCCATGTCCTTGCCAACATGTGTTGTCACCTGAGGTTTTCATCTTAGCCATTCTGATTGGTGTAAGGTAGAATCTCAGGGTTGTTTTGATTCACATTTTTCTGATCAGTAAGGACTTGAACATTTCTTTAGATGCTTCTCAGCCATTTGAGATTCCTCTGTTGTGAAATTTTAGTTTAGTTCTATACCCCATTTTTTTGATTGGGTTGTTTGGTTTTTGTGATTAGCTTCTTGAGTTTTTTATATATTTTGGGTATTAGCCCTCATCAAATGTGGAGTTAGTGAAGATATTTTTCCCAATGTATAGGTTGCCAATTTGTCTTATTGACTGTGCCCTTTGCTTTACAGAAGCTTTCCAGTTTCATGAGGTCCCATTTATCAATTTTTGATCTTAGAGCATGAGCCATTGGAGTTCTGTTTAGGAATTTTTTCCCTGTGCCAATGAGTTTAAGGCTCTTTTCCACTTTCTCTTCTATTAGATTGAGTGTATCTGGTTTTATGTTAAGGTCCTTAATCCACTTGGACTTGAGCTTTGTGCAAGGTGACAAATATGGGTCTATTTTCATTCTTCTACATAGAGTCAGCCAATTAGATCAGCACCATTTATTGAAGATACTTTTTTTTTCCATTGTATATTTTGGCTTCTTGGTCAGAGATCGAGTGTGTGTAAGTGTGTGGTTTTATTTCTGGGTCTTCAATTCTATTCCATTGATCAACCTGTCTGTCTTTGTACCAATACCATGCAGTTTTTAATCACTATTGCTCTGTAGTAAAGCTTGAAGTCAGGGATGGTGATTCCCCCAGCCTTTCTTTTACTGTTAAGAGTTATTTTTGCTATTCTGTTTTTTTTTGTTTGTTTTTGTTTTTGTTTTTGTTTTGCCTTTCCAGATGAAGTCAAGAATTGCTTTTTCCATGTTTTTGAAGAATTGTGTTGGGATTTTAATGGGGATTGCATTGAATCTGTAGATTGCCTTTGGTAGGATAGCCATTTTTACTATGTCAATTCTGCCAATCCATGAGCATGGGAGATCTCTCCATTTTCTGAGATCTTCTTCAATTTCTTTCTTGAAATTGAAGTTATTGTCATACAGATCTTTCACTTGTTTGGTTAGAGTTACCCCAAGATATTTTATATTATTTGTGGCTATTGTGAAGGGAGTTGTTTCCCTAATTTCTTTCTCAGCCTGTCTATCATTTGTATAAGGGGCCACTGTTCTTGAGTGATTAAAAAGTGGGATTTGGTAAATCATAGATGATTGTCCTACCTCCACACATTCTTTTCAACTGTGCTTGTTACAGTTTCAGCATTATTTTGGCTCCTGTCACATAGGCAGCCCTGACTCATTGACTGATTGATGGATAGGGGTTGTCCTAGGGAATAAAAGCACCTGCCACTCCTGCTGAGTTCTAGTATTGTCAAACAGCTGTGTGCAGCCCTTGCTGAGGTGGGGGGGGGTGGGGGAGAATGGGCACGTTCTGTGGTGTAATGGCAGCTGCTCTGTTCCTAGTTCTCTTTGATGCAGTACTCGGACGAGTTCCGGATTCACTTCACCTTCAATGACTTCAAGAGAAACCCTAGCCCGAGATCACACGTGAGCCCCATAAAGCAACTAAATGGGAGGACAAAAACTGCCTCAGGGATCCGGAAAGTAGTGTGAGTCCCTTCCTCCTTAACCCGGACCTGCAGGGATAATCAGTGGGGACCCAGGGCAGGAGAGAGAGAGAGAGAGAGAGAGAGAGAGAGAGAGAGAGAGAGAGAGAGAGAGAGAGAGAGAGAAAGTCAATTCAATACTGATCAAGCTCCGAAAACTTTATTCTGGAGTGACAATATAAGCATAAGCAAGAGGAGGCTCCAAGGGGGTGGGGGGGAGCCCAGGGGCTCTCTGAAGGTCATGTGGCAATCTTCAGCTCCTGGAAACAACAGTCACAGTGTCCTCTTTTTCCATAAACATTCTTACTGTTATGACCATGAATGTTCTCTCAGGATTGTTTATGTAAGCTAGAAAATATCCACAAGGCCATAGCTAAGGCCATGGCTCCTGGCACATCCTCACCTTTCACAGAAGGAGGTGGTAGAATGTTTAGGTGGATGGTGGAGGATCAGAGAAGGATCAGACAGGGGTGGGGTGAAATATTTCCCAGAGGGCAAAACTATTTGAAGAATATTCACGTATACACAGGTTGCAGTTAAAATTAACAGTTAAAAGAGGCAGAAAGGTGGATTAAGCCTATTCTGGGCTCTGGGCAGAGTGTTTGCCTAACCAGTGTAAGGCCCTGGGAGAGATCCTTAATGGTGTATGAAAAAGAAAAACCAAACCAAAACAACACAAAGACAAAATAAAAATAAGTTATAAAGATTGCTGTGTTTTTGGCATGTATACAGAGGTGAGTGTGGGGTTGGGCAGAAGTGTAAGAAGATGAGGGTCTGGCTAATAAAGTTAATAAAGTGCATGCAGTGCAAATGTAAAGACATGAGTTCCACCTCCAGAACCCATGTAGAAAAGCCAGATCCAGTGGCGATTCGCTTGTAATCCTGATGCCAGGGAAGCATAGATACCAGGATCCCTGGAGCTCAATGCCCAGGGATAATAGCCCAGCATAATAACTGAGCTCTGGGCCAGTGAGAGACCCTGTCAGGTAGACAGCTGCTGAGAGGTGTGACACCCTGCCCCCTCTCCTTTTCTCCCTTTCTTCTGTCTCTGTTTCTATCTCTGCCTCTCTGTCTCTGTCTCTCTGTCTCTGTCTCCGTCTCTCTCTCTCTCTCTCTCTCTCTCTCTCTCTCTCTCTCTCTCTCTCTCTCTCTCTCTCTCTCTCTCTCTCTCTCTCTCTCTCTCTCACACACACACACACACACACACACACACACACACACACACACCACAAGGGTAGGAAAATGAGGTAGAAAGCTTGTATAGTACTGTGGGTGAGATTTGGTTATGGATTGAGAAGGTCTATTTCTTTATTTCTTTACATTTTTTTTCTATATTTAACAGTAACAAGGAACCTGCATGTGGTGGTGCATAACTGTAATTCAGGAGATAGAGGCAGGGGGATCACCAATTTGAGGCCCAGCAAGACTTTGTGTTCAAAACATTAAAAACAAACAAACAACAACAAAACCAATCAAACTCGGGGGGGGGGGGGAGAACCCCACGTAGACAGCCAGGCTCAGCACCTGCAATCCTAACTCTGTAGCTGCCTCAAGCCGGATGCTAACTATATCTCTGCCCATTCGTGCATCTGCCATCCTCTTCCCTCCACAGGAGAGAACTGTTTCACAAAACCAATGGGGCCCGGGAGAATGCTGCGAAGATCCTAGTTGTCATCACAGATGGAGAAAAATTCGGTGATCCCTTGGATTATAAGGATGTCATCCCCGAGGCAGACAGAGCAGGGGTCATTCGCTACGTAATTGGGGTAGGAAGTACAGATATTTGGCTTGGTACTTCTGTGGAGATTGGAGAATAAGAACTAAGGGTTGAAGCTTACTAGTGATGTGTTTGTGTGTCAAGTTGACAAGGGGTCAAGGTTGTTTTCTTGGTCTCAGAAAGGCTCACTTACATATCTGCCATTAGCTGCAGGCTGGGGTCAGATCTGCTAAGCTTGCCCTTGTTCTCCCCACTTCTGGATGCTTTAGATTTGTCTGCTGGGAAGATGGCCTTGCTGGGAACAGGCTGGGTAGCTTGGCTCTACTGCTTCCCGGGTCTCATTTTCCAGTGGCCTCGCCTTCGGATGCTCTCATGATGAAGGCAGAGAAGAGAGGGAGTAGATGTTGCAGGCATTTTTATTTTTGTTTTTGTTTTGTAAGCTTCTATTTGGGTCACATTTGCTATCAATCCAGGGCTG
Source organism: Mus minutoides (assembly GCA_902729485.2). Classification (NCBI taxonomy): domain Eukaryota; kingdom Metazoa; phylum Chordata; class Mammalia; order Rodentia; family Muridae; genus Mus; species Mus minutoides. The sequence goes on along the minus strand of LR753442.1, from coordinate 75,595 downwards.
GCACAGAGACAGTAAGTGGGGCAGGATAGTCCACCAAGAGTAGATAGGTGTGGCAAAATTTGGGAAAAAGACTTTGGGTCCAGAAAGAGGTAAAATGCTGGGATCACCAGTGTAATCACGCTTGTGAGCCGCCTTGAATAACATAGAAAAAGGTATCACAAAATGATAGTATGGCAAGAAAGAAGGACCTTCACATATAAAAATGATTCTTTGGGGGATGGAGAGGTGGCTTTGTAAGAGCACTTATTGCTTTTCCAAAGGATCAGAGTTCAGTTCCCAGCACCTGAGTCAGGTGCGCATAACAGCCTGTGACTCCATCTCCAAGGGATTTGACAACTCTGGCCATAGACCTACACATGCTCATACACATGAACATACCAAGACACACACAGACACACATAGTCATACCCAGACACACACAGACACACAAAGACACAGACACACACACAAAGACACACAGACACGTACAGAGAGAAAGAGAGAAAAGAAGAAAGATAGATTTATAAGCAAAATAATAATAATAATAAAAAAGGAATCTCTTTTGCTGGGGAGATGTCAGCTCCCTACCAGGAGGAATGGCATGGCAGATGGATGGCCATCTGGAGATCAAATTGCTCCCTGTGCTATGTACAACCTGCCTAACTGTCCCCAACAGCCCTGTTCTAAGATGCCTTCTGCTGAACTCTTAATTGGACAGAAAAAGTTTCAGATTCTTTCATCAAGGAATTTTCTTTGCTACATGGGACTGCTACCATCAGAGGGTATATAATTTAGCTTTGGCTCCTTGGCAACAGGTGGGAAACGCCTTCAACAAACCACAGTCCCGCAGAGAGCTCGACACCATCGCATCCAAGCCAGCTGGTGAACACGTGTTCCAAGTGGACAATTTTGAAGCCCTGAAGACCATTCAGAACCAGCTTCAGGAAAAGATCTTTGCAATTGAGGGTGAGCCAGCCCATTACAGACCAGCAGTTCCTACTTAACATCTGTATCCCAGCATCAGCTCATCTCCAGCCATTTGGGTCTGACCTGCTCCATCCCTTTGAAATAAGCAAAGCTAGATTTTTGTCTCTAATTATCAGATCTAGACTATAGGATGATGTGTGTTGTAGCACAGTGGATTCAAACCCTCCAAAATGTTTACCAAAAATTTATATGTGCTATGAGCACTGTTTGATTTACTGTCATGTCTCCTCTGCCTAGCATAGTGTGTGCTACAGAGAAATGTCCAACAGATGTTGATTGAATACATTTACAAATTAGAGAACTTCTTCTTCTTCTTCTTCTTCTTCTTCTTCTTCTTCTTCTTCTTCTTCTTCTTCTTCTTCTTCTTCTTCTTCTTCTTCTTCTTCTCTCCTCCTTCTCCTGCTCCTCCTTCTTCAGGATATATTTCGAGATAGAGTCTCACCTTGTAGCCCGGGATGACCTTGAACTCTTGCCTCAGCCTCTCAAGTGCTGGGATTATATGTATGTGCTACAACACCTGACCAAATTATGGCATTTCATATATAATCTGGATTATGGCTTCTGTGGAAAAGTTGGAAGGTTAAATACCTTGAGGACCCCATTCTTCCTTGAGAAAAGGTAGCTGTAGCTGAAGGGCTGCTATCCCTGTGAGGTGCATGTGTCCAGTGCAACACTAGAGCCTCCTTCTGCCTGGTAACGATAGCATTTGAGGTTTGGGGTATTTGGTCTATGCTTTTCCGCTTGCTTTAATGAAGAAAGCTTTCTCCCTTACAGGCACGCAGACAGGAAGTACCAGCTCCTTTGAGCACGAGATGTCTCAAGAAGGCTTCAGTGCTGCCATCACCTCTGTGAGTGGTCCCGTGTTAAATTGGGGGTGAAGATGGGGCACAAAAGAAAGAAGAGTTGTGTAGCCACATGCTTTCCCACCCAGCCTCTTTGTTCCCAGCAATAACGACTCTGAGGCTAAGTTATATATTAATAAACACTTAGGCCATAGCTTCAACTTGCCCCCTGAACTGGCTCAGTTACTTATAGAACCCGTTTTAACTATTCAACGTCCTCCATATGCTTAGTCACCTCTCCTTCAGTCTCATGCAACCATCTCTTCCAGAGTTCAGGGCGGATCTTTCCAGCCTGACTCTTTCCCAGAGTTCCTCTCTCTCCCTGCCAGATGTCCTACCTCCTAATCCTGCCTTAGCTCATGGACCATAGCCTTTTTTACTGATAGCTCATGCTTCCATACATCATAGAGGAGATTCTCTCTATAAAGGAGCGAAGGTTTGGGGCTTTTCTCCGTGGCAGGTTCTCATGGGGAGGTTTCTTGGCAGGCGCCACCGGTCATCTCTTTGTTCACTTCTCAGTTCTGTTATGCTCCTTTCACCAGAAAGGCCCCTTGCTGGGCTCTGTGGGGAGCTTTGACTGGGCAGGTGGAGCCTTCCTCTATACACCGAAGGATAAAGTCACCTTCATCAACACAACCAGAGTGGATTCAGACATGAATGATGCTTACCTGGGTAAGTGAAGAGGACAGGCATTGCTCTAGGAAGTGGCAAGGATGTGACATCTCTTGGCTGACATGGATGCTTATTGGCCCTTGGGAGAGCTGTAGAGATTCTTTTTTTATTTATATTTAATTTAGTAATGTTCATAGGAGTTACACCAACACATCAAGCATGGGGATGCTCTCTTCCCCTACTTGAGAATGGCCCTCCTGTGGAAAGGAGGGCCAGGTCTTCAATGGAAACACTTGGCCTACTAGAGCATTTTTTTTTTAGGTTATGCTTCTGCAGTCATCTCGAGGAACCGTGTCGAAAGCTTGCTTTTAGGAGCACCTCGGTATCAGCATATTGGCCTGGTGGTGATGTTCAGGGAGAATTTCGGTACCTGGGAGCCCCACACTAGCATCAAGGGCAGCCAGGTAAGTATGGAGCGTGTGAAGACAGCGTGTGAGGCATGAGCACGGAGGCATCCAGGAACCGAGAGATTCTAGGACAGGACAGCACCATGTGTGGCAGTCTTTGGAGGGCTTTATGTTAGAATCCCAGGTCAGCTTTGTATGTGAGAAGGCTGTGCCTTTGGCTTTTCTTCCTTTTGCTGTGGTACTGGGGTTTGGACCCAGGGCCTCGTGTAGGCCGGGAAGTGCTTTACCACTGAGCTATAGCCCTGTGCTAGCCTCAGCATTTCCAGCAGTGACTAGTAATATTTGGCCTATATAGAGCTTTCTATGACTACTTGTTTCTGGAGCTGGCATTCAGCCAGAACATAACCAATATAGCCACACTAGATTTCTGTTTGTTTGTTTGTTTGTTTGTTTTCGAGACAGGGTTTCTCTGTATAGCCTTGGCTGTCCTGGAACTCACTTTGTAGACCAGGCTGGCCTTGAACTCAGAAATCCGCCTGCCTCTGCCTCCCAAGTGCTGGGATTAAAGGCATGTGCCACCACCGCCCAGCACCACACTAGATACTAAAATATGGAAATAGTTCTACATCTGTTGATGGACTGAAGAGATAACTCAAACATGAACTTGATGCCTAGAACCCACATTAAAAAACTGGGGAGGTGGAGATAGGGGAATCTTCTGGGATTTTCTGGCTGGCCAGCATACCCTACAGCTCACCCTCTGGTGAGCTTCAGACCAATGAGAAACTCTGTCTTAATAAACACAGTAGATAGTTATTGAAGAATCAACTCCTGAGGTTGACCTCTCTCTCTCTCTCTCTCTCTCTCTCTCTCTCTCTCTCTCACACACACACACACACACACACACACACACACACACACACACACACACACAGGCACCCCTATACACATACACATAAAAATACTGAAGTAATTCCATATCTGCTGATATCTGCTGTTCCTCTAAGATGCCTCATATGGACAAACTGATGTCAAAGTTTATGGGGAAATGTAAGAGACCCAGAATAACCAGAACAATCTTGAAAAAGGAGAACACTTCTCAATCCCAAATGTATAAGACCAGGTATTATAAGTTTGAGGTCAGGCTGGGCTACATAGAGTGTTCTAGACCAACCTCTACAAGTAGATAGAGAAAAAAAAAGTAGGTTAATAGTCACAAGTGTATGAAGTGGGATAGACACTGAGAAGGACTAACCACAACATGGTTTCTGTCTGGGGCTAGTGTAATGGATTTAGAGCTGAGAGTTACAAAACACAAACATAGTAGACACTGCTGAGTTTTGTACTTTAAGGCAGAGAATTTATTGTTATGTAAACCTTCTCATTAAAAAAAGGCTGTTGAGAAAACTCAATGGAATTCATCGTAACAACAGGACACGAGAGCTGTGGAGATGCATTAGGTACAGAAATAGAAGCTGATGGCCCCGACCTTTCCCAGTTAAATCTCCAGTGAGTTGGGAGCTAAAGGGCATGTCCTCAACTTGAAAAGGGTCATTTACAAAGCCTCCAGCTGGTGTCACCTTAGAACTGTAAGCAAGGCAACTAGCTACTCTTACTATCTCTCCTTTTTTTTTTAACAACACAAGAATATTGCTGAGCTATTTATTGAATTTAAACTTATGTTTGTCACAGGAGTGCCCAGAGGCTTACATTTTATATCCAGTCAAGTTGACAGTCAAGGTTAGCCACTACACCACCTAGTTTACAGCCAAGGTTAGCCACCACACCATCTAGTTGAGAGCCAAGGTTAGCCACCACACCTCCTAGTTTACAGCTCAGGTTAGCCACCACACCATCTAGTTGAGAGCCAAGGTTAGCCACTATACCTCCTAGTTTACAGCTCAGCTTAGCCACCACACCATCTAGTTGAGAGCCAAGGTTAGCCACTACACCATCTAGCTTTGCTTTGCTGTCTGCAGTTTGGGGTCGAATACATGAAAACAGCCCTGCTCATATCAAGTCCTAAGTGTTCCCTTATGTTTTCTTCCAGCAATTTCATAGTTTAGGTGTTACATGCAGGTCTTCAGTGCATTTAGAATGGACTGTTCTTTTGCATATAGTTTCCCAAGCAATAACACTTATCAGAGAGATGTCATTTTTATGTTTCTCCTTGGTGCTTTTGTTGAAAATCTGTTACCTGTGAGAATGTGGGTTTATGGGTTCTGCCTTCATTTCCCTGGCTTACTATTTATCTATATTCTGATACCATGCTGTTGGATCACAGCAGCTGTGTGTGTGTGTGTGTGTGTGTGTGTGTGTGTGTGTGTGTATTGAGTCAGGGTCTTGCTATAAGGCCTGGCTTGTCTCAGTCTCTCCATACACTGTGATCACAGGCTTGTGCTCCTATCCCAGGTATGTCCAACCTGTACTACTTATTGGAGTACTTTCATCTTTCTCTTTTTTGCTCAATATTGTTTAAATATTTGGGGTTTCTTATGATTGCCTATACATTTTAGGATTTAAAGGAATATATATATATATATATATATTTTGGTTTTTCGAGACAGGGTTTCTCTGTATAGCCCTGGCTGTCCTGGAACTCATTTTGTAGACCAGGCTGGCCTCGAACTCAGAAATCCACCTGCCTCTGCCTCCCGAGTGCTGGGATTAAAGGCGTGCACCACCACGCCCGGCAGGAATTTTTTTAAATAAAAACTGCCATTATATTTCAAAGTAGACTAATTCTTCTAATACAGTAAACATGGGACCCCCCCCATTTTTGTGTTTTTAAATCTGTTCTCAATATTTTATTTTTTTTCATTCCAAATATCCTTCATTCTGTGGTTAAAATCATTCCTAGTTTTTTCTTTTTTTAAATAATGTCTCAAGTAACCCAGGTTGACTTTGAACTTTCTATGTAGCTAAGGATGACCTTGAGCTTCTCATCCTCTTGCCTCTACCCTCCATGTTCCTGGATTAGAGGTGTGTACCACTGGGCTAAGTGAGCACTGCATCTTCTGAGCTGTATCTCTAGACCTATTGTTAAACAGATATTTATTCTTATTTTTGTTAATTGTGTGTGTTTGTGTAAATGTGTTCAGGTGCCCATGAAGCAGCGGAGGGCACCAGTTACCATGGAACTAGAGTTATAGGTTGTGAACTGTCGACTGTTGGTGCTGGAAACTGAACTCAGGTCCTCTGGAAGAACAGCACAGGTTCTACTCCAGCCTCAAATCTATCATTTTTTGATAGGTACTGTAAATGGTATTAATTTCTTTATAGTTTTCTTCAGATGGTTCACTACTGGTTCCTAGGCATGTTCTGCTCTGTATGTTGATTCTGTATCCTTTAACTTTGCCAAATTATGTGCTCTAACAGTGTTTCTGGTAGAGTGTAGAAGATGCCTGGAGTCTTACTTCCTCCTGCCCGGTCCTCACGTCCTCATTTTTGACTCATGCCTAGTCTCTCGGCTTGGAGCTTTCCATACTGTGTTGAGCAACAGTGTTGTTCAGATCGCGCAAGAGATAGTTTCAATTTTCAATTTATTTTTATTTTTATCATAGAGGCATGTTGAATCTTATAAAATGGCCTTCTTGCATGCCCTTTGAAATGATCATATGATGTTTGCTATTTAGTCTAGAGATGCGATATATCAGCTTTATGCGTGATACAGTTTCCCCTCTACCTTCTCTTTTTCCTCCCCTTCCTGTATCTTCCTCTTTGCCTCCCCCTTTTCTTATTCTCCTTCTCTTCCCTCCTTTGCAATATTGGACAGCTTCCTGAATGCTAGGCAAATACAGCGCTACCTCTCATCTAGGCCACCAGACCCAGGAGAGCTTTTAAAAACATGCTGTCAGATTCACTTCTCTAACACTTTATTTATTTTAATTTTTTGCAGTTGTGTTCAAGGCTAATCTGTGCTAGAGGAGGCTTTATTACCCCCAACTCCAATAATCAATGCTCTTTAACCCTTTGTGGAATGGAGCAGTGAACCACGGCTTTCTCTTTGTTGGAAGTCTTTTATAAAGTTACGGATTCACTCTCAGTCCAAATCATTGGTCTATCCAGGTTCTGCTGCATAGGATTTTCTTGATGAACTGTCTCCTCTGACATGATATGACACTGAGGCGGGAGGACATGAGTCTGTATTGTCTGACAGGAGTCTGCAGCACCCTTCTCCTTTGTGGTCATCGTTGGCTTGGAGTAACTTCTTTCCTTCCTCCTGAGCACAGCAGCTAGACACACCACTATGTTCTGTTCACTGTTAGCACAGTAGCTGGAGCACACCGCTGTGTTCTGTTCACTGTTTTCTGCTTTGTATCTCCTCTGCTCCATTCTATCTCTTGCTGTCTTGTTTGGCTTTGATGATTTTTTTTGTACTAAATTTTTTTTACCTTTTTAAAAAATTTTTATTTTATTATATGTAAGTACACTGTAGCTGTCCTCAGACACTCCAGAAGAGGGAGCCAGATCTCGTTACGGATGATTGTGAGCCACCATGTGGTTGCTGGGATTTGAACTTATCACCTTCGGAAGAGCAGTCGGGTGCTCTTACCCGCTGAGCCATCTCACCAGCCCCTGTACTAAATTTTTTATTAGATATTTTTTTATTCGCATTTCAAATGTTATCCCCTTTCCTAGCTTCCCTTCCAAAAATCCCCTATTCCCTCCTACCTCTCCCTGCTCCCGAACCCTCCCACTCCCATTCCTGGTCTTGGCATTCCTCTATACTGGGGCATAGAACCTTCACAGAACGGAGGGCCTCTCCTCCCATTGATGACTGACTAGGCCATCCTCTGCTACATATACAGCTAGAGCCAAAAGTTCCACCATGTGTTTTCTTTGGTTGGTGGTTTAGTTCCAAGGAGCTCTGGGGGTACTGGTTAGTTCATATTGATGTTTCTCCTATGGGGCTGTAAACCCCTTCAGCTCCTTGGGTACTTTCTCTAGCTCCTTCATTGGGGACCGTGTGCTCCGTCCAATGGATGGCTGTGAGCATCCACTTCTGTATTTGTCAAGCACTGGCAGAGCCCCTCGGGAGACAGCTATATCAGGCTCCTGTCAACAAGCTCTTGTTGGCATCTGACATAGTGTCTGAGTTTGGTGGTTGTTTATGGGATGAATCCCCAAGTGGAGCAGTCTCTGGATGGTCATTCCTTCTCTGCTCTGAACTTTGCCTCTGTAACTCCTTCCATAGGTATTTTGTTCCCCCTTCTAAGAAGGATTCTGAGCTTCTGGGCTAATATCCACGTATCAGTGAGTGCATATCATGTGTGTTCTTTCATGATTGGGTTACCTCACTTAGGATGATATCTTCCAGATCCACCCATTTGTCTAAGAATTTCATAAATTCATTGTTTTTAATAGCTGTATAGTACTCCATTGTGGAAATGTACCACATTTTCTGTATCCATTTCTCTGTTGAGGGACATCTGGGTTCTGTCCAGCTTCTGGCTATTATAAATAAGGCTGCTATGAACATAGTGGAGCATGTGTCCTTATTACATGTTGGAGCATCTTCTGGGTACATGCCTAGGAGTGGTATTGCTGGATCTTCTGGTAGAACTATGTCCAATTTTCTGAGGAACTGTCAAACTGATTTCCAGAGTGGTTGTACCAGCTTGCAGTTCCACCAACAATGGAAGAGTGTTCTTCTTTCTCCACATCCTCGCCAGCATCTGCTATCACCTGAGTTTTTTTATTTAGCCATTCTGACTGGAGTGAGATGGAATCTCAGGATTGTTTCGATTTGCATTTCCCTGATGATTAAGGATGTTGAACATTTTTTAGGGTGCTTCTCAGACATTTGGTATTCCTCAGGTGAGAATTCTTTGTTTAGCTCTGTACCCCATTTTAAAAATAGGGTTGTTTGGTTTTCTGGAGTCAAACTTCTTGAGTTCTTTATATATATTGGATATTAGCCCCTTATCAGATTTAGGATTGGTAAAGATTTTTTCCCAATCTGTTGGTTGCCTTTTTGTCTTATTGACAGTGTCCTTTGCCTTACAGAAGCTTTACAATTTTATGAGGTCCCATTTGTCGATTCTTGATCTTACAGCACAAGCCATTGGTGTTCTATTCAGGAATTGTTCCCCTGTGCCCATATGCTCAAGGCTCTTCCACACTTTCTCCTATAATTTTCAGTGTCTCTGGTTTATGTGGGGGCCCTTGATCTACTTGGATTTGAGCTTTGTACAAAGAGATAAGAATGGATCAATTTGAATTCTTCTACATGCTAACCGCCAGTTGAACCAGCATCATTTGTTGACGATGCTGTCTTTTTCCACTGGATGGTTTTAGCTCCTTTGTCAAAGATCAAGTGACCATATGTGTGTGGGTTCATTTCTGGGTCTTCAATTCTGTTCCATTGATCTACCTGTCTGTCACTGTATCAGTGCCATGCAGTTTTTTTTTTTTTTTTTTTATCACAATTGCTCTGTAGTACAGCATGAGGTCAGGGATGGTGATTCCACCAGAGGTTCTTTTATTGTTGAGAATAGTTTTTGCTATCTATCTCTTTTGTTTTTCCAGATAAATTTACAAATTGCCTTTCTTAACTAGGTAAAGAATTGAGTTGGAATTTTGATGGGGATTGCATTGAAATCTGTAGATTGCTTTTGGCAAGATAGCCATTTTGACTATATTAATCCTGCTAATCCATGAGCATGGGAGATCTTTCCATCTTCTGAGATCTTCTTCAATTTCTTTCTTCAGACACTTGAAGTTCTTATCATACAGATCTTTCACTTTCTTAGTTAGAGTCACACCCAGGTATTTTATATTATTTGTGACTATTTTGAAGGTTGTTGTTTCCCTAATTTCTTTCTCATCCTGTTTGTGCTTTGTGTAGAGAAAGACCACTGATTTGTTTGAGTTAATTTTATGATCAGCTACTTCACTGAAGTTGTTTATCAGATTTAGGAGTTCTCTGGTGGAATTTTGGGGGTCACTAATATATACTATCATATCATCTGCAAATAGTGATATTTAGAGTTCTTCCTTTCCAATTTGTATTCCTTTGATCTCCTTTTGTTGTCTAATTGCTCTGGCTAGAACTTCAAGTACTATATTGAATAGGTAGGGGGAGAGTGGGCAGCCTTGTCTGGTGCCTGATTTTAGTGGGATTGCTTCCAGTTCCTCACCGTTTAGTTTGATGTTAGCTACTGGTTTGCTGTATATTGCTTTTATTATATTTAGGTATGGGCCTTGAATTCTTGATCTTTCCAAGACTTTTATCATGAAGGGGTGTTGGACTTTGTCAAATGCTTTCTCAGCATCTAATGAGATGATCATGTGGTTTTTGTCTTTGAGTTTGTTTATATAGTGGATTATGTTGATGGATTTCTGTATATTGAACCATCCTTGCATCCCTGGGATAAAGCCTACTTGATCATGACAGATGATCATTTTGATGTGTTCTTGGATTCGGTTTGCAAGAATTTTATTGAGTATTTTTGCATCAATATTCATAAGGGAAATTCATCTGAAGTTCTCTTTCTTTGTTGGGTCTTTGTGTGGTTTAGGTATCAGAGTAATTGTGGGTTTATAGAACAAACTGGGTAGAATGCCTTCTGTTCCTATTTTGTGGAATAGTTTGAGGAGTATTGGAATTAGGTCTTCTCTGAAGGTGTGATAGAACTCTGTACTACACCCATCTGGTCCTGGGCTTTTTTTGGCTGGGAGACTATTAATGACTATTTCTATTTCTTTAGGGGATATGAGACTCTTTAGATCCCTAATCTGATCCTGATTTAACTTTGGTACCTGGTATCTGTCTAGAAAATTGTCCATTTCATCTAGGTTTTACAGTTTTGTTGAGTATAGGCTTTTGTAGTAGGATCTGATGATTTTTTGGATTTTCTCAGATTCTGTTTTTGATTAATTAGGATACTGTCCCTATGTCCTTTTGTTAGCCTGACTAAGGGTTTATCTATCTTGTTGATTTTCTCAAAGAACCAGTTCCTGGTTTGGTTGATTCTTTGTATAGTTCTTTTTGTTTCCACTTGGTTGATTTCAGCCCTGAGTTTGATTATTTCCTGCCTTCTACTCCTATTTGGTGAAATTGCTTCCTATTGTTCTAGAGCTTTTATGTGTGCTGTCAAGCTGCTAGTGTATGCTCTCTCCAGTTTCTTTTTGGAGGCACTCAGAGGTATGAGTTTTCCTCTTAGAACTGCTCTTATTGTGTCCAATAAGTTTGGGTAGGTTGTGGTGGCTTCATTTTCATTAAACTCTAAAAAGTCTTTAATTTCTTTCTTTATTTCTTCCTTGATCAAGTTATCATTGAGTATAGTGTTGTTCAGCTTCCACATGTATGCGGGCTTTCTATTATTTATGTTGTTATTGAAGACCAGCCTTAGTCTGTGGTGATCTGATAGGGTGCATGGGATTATTTCAATCTTCTTGTATCTGTTGATGCCTGTTTGGTGACCAATTATATGGTCAATTTTGGAGAAGGTACCATGAGGTGCTGAGAAGAAGGTATACCCTTTTGTTTTAGGATGAAATGTTCTATAGATATCTGTTAAATCCATTTGTTTCATAACTTCTGTTAGTTTCACTATGTCTCTGTTTAGTTTCTGTTTCTAGGATCTGTCCATTGATGAGAGTGGGGTGTTGAAGTCTCCCACTATTATTGTGTGAGGTGTAATGTGTGCTTTGAGTTTTAGCAAAGTTTTGTTAATGAATGTGGATGCCCTTGCATTTGGAGCATAGATGTTCAGAATTGAGAGTTCATCTTGGTAGACTTTACCTCTGATGAGTAAGAAGTGTCCCTCCTTATCTTTTTTGAGAACTTTAGGTTGAAAGTCGATTTTATTCGATATTAGAATGGCTAGTCTAGTCGAGCGTGGTGGCACACGCCTTTAATCCCAGCACTTGGGAGGCAGAGGCAGGCGGATTTCTGGGTTCAAGGCCAACCTGGTCTACAAAGTGAGACCAGGACAGCCACGGCTATACAGAGAAACCCTGTCACGAAAAACAAAACAAAACAAAACAAAACGAATGGCTAGTCCAGCTTGTTTCTTGGGACCATTTGCTTGAAGAATTGTTTTCCAGCCTTTTACTCTAAGGTAGTGTCTGTCTTTGTCCCTGTAGTGGGTTTCCTATATGCAGCAAAAAGTTGGGTCCTGTTTATGTATCCAGTCTGTTAGTCTATGTCTTTTTATTGGGGAATTGAGTCCATTGATATTAAGAGATATTAAGGAAAAATCATTGTTGCTTCCTGTTATTTTTGTTATGAGAGTTGGAATTCTGTTCATGTGGCTATCTTCTTTAGGTTTGTTGAAAGATTACTTTCCTGCTTTTTCTCGAACTCAGTTTCCCTCTTTGTGTTGGAGTTTTCCCTTTATTATTCTTTAAAGGGCTGGATTTGTGGAAAGATATAGTGTAAATTTGGTTTTGTCATGAAATACCTTGATTTCTCCACCTATGGTAATTGAGAGTTTTGCTGGGTATAGTAGCCTAGGCTGGCATTTGTATTATCTTAGGGACAGTATGACATCTGCCCAGGATCTTTTTGCTTTCTTCATCTCTGGTGAGAAGTCAGGTATAATTCTGCTAGGTCTGCCTTTATATATTACTTGACCTTTTCCCTTTACTGCTTTTAATATTCTTTCTTTGTTTTGTGCATTTGCTGTTTTGATTATTATGTGTTGGGAGGAATTTCTTTTCTGGTCAGTCTATTTGGAGCTATGTAGGCTTCTTGTATGTTCATGGACATCTCTTTCTTTAGGTTGGGGAAGTTTTCTTCTATAATTTTGTTGAAGATATTTACTGGCCCTTTAAGTTGGGAATCTTTGCCTTATTATCCTTAGGTTTGGTCCTCTCATTGTGTTCTGGATTTTCTGGATGTTTTGGGTTAGGATCTTTTTGCATTTTGCATTTTCTTTTATTGTTGTGTCAATGTTTTCTATGGTATCTTCTGCACCTGAGATTCTCTCTTCTATCTCTTGTATTCTGTTGGTTATGCTTGCATCAATGGCTCCTGGCTTCTTTCCTAGGTTTTCTATTTCCAGAGTGGTCTCTTTTTGTGAATTCCTTATTGTTTCTACTTCCATTTTTAGATCCTGGATGTTTTGTTCAATTCTTTCACATGTTTGGATGTGTTCTCCTAAGGTAGTTATTTATTTCATTCTTATAGTCCTCCATCATCATCATGAGAAGTGACTTTAGATCCATATCTTGCTTTTCTGGTGTGATGGTATACCAGGACTTGCTATGGTGGGAGAGTTTGGTTCTGGTGATGCCAAGTAACCTTGGTTTCTCTTGCTTCTGTTGATTATCTCAAGCGCTCGCTGCCTTCAATATATCTAATTGGAGCCTGTCCTTCCTGTAATCCCGGTAGAGTCAGAACTCCTCAGAGTCCAGATTTCTCTGTGATCCTGTGATTCCACGATCCTGTGAACCTGAGATTCTGAGTGTGTTAGAGTTCTTGGCAGTCAAGCTTTCTCTGAGATCCTGAGATCCTGGTGTGACCAAGCTCCTGGGATCCTGGGATCCTGAGATCCTGGAATCCTAAGACCCTGGGTGTGTTAGAGCGCCTGGAAGTGTGGTACCTCCTCTGGGGACTGTGGGGCTGTCTGCTGTGTTCAAAACCTAGGTAGACCAGCGCTGACCAGAAGGAACCCAAGCTGCTGGTCGGGCGGGTTTCCTGTGTCTCTGCTCCTGCTGGCACAGGCCCCTCACGATTGTTTTGGAACAGATGTTGCATTCCACTCACCTGTGATCCTAAGATCCTGGGCAGGCATGCTAGGACGCCTGGGGCATGGAGAGTCCTCTGGGGACCATGAGACCATCTCTGATGATTTTTAAAAAATAGTTATATATCTTAATTTTTTGTTTCTGCTATAGAGTTCTCTCTGCGTATTTGAGGCTTTGGGGCTTACATAAAACATTTTATAGTTACAGCAGTCTTATTATTTTAGATTTAGTTATTTATTTCACACCAGAAGAGGGCACCAAATCTCATTATAGATGGCTATGAGCCACCATGTGGTTGCTGGAAATTGAACTTAGAACTTCTGGAAAAGCAGCCAGTACTCTTAACCACTGAGCCATCTCTCTAGCTCAAAGGAGGCTATTTTTAATGGATGACCTTTTCATCCACACTAAAAAACAAAATACAAAAAGCTATTTGCCAGACCATGGTGACACACACCTATAATTTCAGCACTTGGGAGTCAGAGCTAGGTGGATCTCTAAGTTCAAAGCCAGCCTAGTCTATAGAGTGAGTTGCAGGATAGTCAAAGCTACACAGAGATATCCTGTCTTGAAAAAACAAAAAAGTAAAACAGAACCACAAACCTCTATTCACTGACAGCTTCTTCCACCACCTTTTATGTTGTTATTGTTATAACTGGTCAGCTGATATACAATAAAAGTGCAAGAAACTGTAATGGAAAAGCTTTTCAACAAGTGACAGAGGGTCTGAAAATCCAAAACAAACTGCTTTATCTCACATCGCATGAAATGGATCTAAAGAAAATTTACTTTTAATGAGATTTAACATTCCGCCAATACACCAGCAGTGTGACCAAGCATTACTGAGGAGAAATAGAGACAGATGTTCACATGGAAATCTATGTGCAAAAGTTTGCCATTGCTCTGTTCCTTATCATGCCAAACTGGAGGCAATCCAGAAGCCCTCAGCTGGAGGATGGAATGGCAAACTGTGCCGTGCCTACGCAGCAGAGCACTCATCAGCAGTGTAAGTGAGTTATCAATGCATGCAAACACCATGAGAGACTTCCGGTGAATTAGTCTAGGTGAAAAACAGGAGTAATGGAAGCCATGCTCACAGCAGTCTAGAACAGGACAGCTGTGACACAGGGACAGAAAACACATCAGTGGTTTCCAGGGATTGCCCACAGGGAAGAGGCGATCTGTGGGGCATCATGAGAGCTTCATATCCTGAGAGTCATCTGGATTATATGACAGTGTGTTTGCCAAAACTCTAAAACTGTATACTAAAACGGTTGAATTTTATTTTATGCAAAATTTACCCTCAATAAATCTGACCTTAAAACAAAAATGCTATTGACTTCAGGACAAAGTCTCAGTGCCTCTACTGGGTGATGAGCAAGACTACCTGTAATGGTGTGTGTGTGTGTGTGTGTGTGTGTGCACGCGCGTGCGTGCATGCATCTCTCTCTCTGTCTCTGTCTCTCTCTCTGTCTCTCTCTCTCTCTCTCTGTGTCTCTGTGTGTGGAGGCAGAGACCAGTGTTGTGAGTCACAGCATGAGGTCCTCTCTACCATCTCTACTTCTCCTCCCTGGAGGAGTTTAGCTGGGTTTAGCTGCGGCACATCCCTGTTTATCTCTTCCTTGCTCTTCTCTTCACATTGTTACGCTGACCGTCCTTGAAGGTACAGTGTCGGCTACCCAGTTTTGTGCTCAGCAAAAAAGTCTTTGTTGAATGAATGAATAAGTGGATTATAAATGGCTCAGTTCTGTGGGTGGATGCTACATACTTACAATGAACATATGAAAAAGACATTTTTTACTGGTAGGTGTCACAAAAATTTCTGTGTAGCAAAGTTTTTCAGCACTAAGAGCTAAACTACCCAAAAAGCTTCAAGAATGTGGGATGAGTAGTTACTCACTGAGCTACAGCTACAGACTTATAACCACCACCACAATAATAAAGAATTAATAATTATCACTAAATAATTAATTATTAATTAACAATACATATTTTTACTTTTTTGTTTGTTTGTTTTTCAAGACAGGGTTTCTCAAAACCCTGAGGTTTTGATTTAGCCCAGACTGTCCTCAAATTCACAGGGGACTGCCTCTGTCTCCTGACTGCTGGGATAAAGGTGTGCTGCCACTGCCTGGCTATAATTGTGATTTTAAACCAATCAAATGGATTATGGCCAAATTAGACTTTATTCTCTGCCTCTACAAAGAATTCTATCTACTACAATGGCACCATGTCTACTCTTTTAGACATCGTATCTGTGCTGCCTGTGTAACCTTTAGAGCTTTAGTAATTTCTCTGGAATACCATTGAGATAAATTCAACTCTACTGCCCACTGGATTTATGATAAACTCCTCTAGCTAGCAGCATATTCAACTGGTTAGTCTAGGGATGTAGCTCAGTGGTAGACGAGTTACCTAGCATATCCAAAGTACGGGATTTCATCCCTAACATACTCTCTTTCTCTCCTCTCCTGTCCTCTCCCTCTCTCTTTTTCCTTTGCTCTCTTTCAAAATGTATCATAAATCATGTCTTAACCACCCTTCTGTTGTTGTGAAGAGACACTATGACCAAGGGAACTTTTATAAGAGAAAGCCTTTAATCAGGGCTTGCTTACAGGTTCAGAGGTTTAGTTCATTATCATCATGGTGGGAATCATGGTGGTACACATGTCATTGGAGCAGTAGCTAAGAGCTCCATCCTGATCTGTAGGCAGAGAGAGAGAGAGAGAGAGAAAGAGAGAGAGAGAGAGAGAGAGAGAGAGAGAGAGAGAGAGAGAGACTGGGGACTGGGACAGGTGTGGGCTTTTGAAAACCTCAAAACTCATTCTGGCTGTGGTGGCACATGGCACATGTAATCCCAGGGGGTAGACGCAGGCAGATTTCTGTGTGTTTGAGGCCAGTCTGGTCTATAAGGCAAGTTCTAGGATATCCAGGGCCATTCACACAGAGAAACTCTGTTTCATGGGAGTTGGGTAGAAACCTCAGAACCCACCTCGGTGACACAATTTCTCCAACAAGGCCACACCTTGTAATCCTTCTAATTTTATCAAAGAACTCCAGTGAGTAAGTATTCAAATATCTGAGCCTATAGGGCTCATTCATTCACCACAAATCATATAGAAAATCATATCTTCTAATGATTTCCCCAGTAGTCATGTTCTCATTCCTTTCTCTTCCTTTCAGACAAGTCCTAAGATATATCCCTATGCAGGCCTTGAACTCCTGATCCTCCTGCCTCTGCCTCCTGAGTGCTGGCATACACAGCATGTCTGGCTATGGACGTTTCCATAGACCGGAAGTTCCCAGAGTCTTTCCAGGTGGAACGAGGGATGTGATCTTTGCCCTGTCTCTTTCAGATTGGCTCATATTTTGGGGCCTCCCTTTGCTCTGTGGACATGGACGCTGATGGCAATACCAACTTGATCCTCATCGGGGCCCCCCATTACTATGAGAAGACCCGAGGAGGTCAGGTGTCAGTGTGTCCCTTGCCTCGAGGGGTGAGTGAAGGGCCTGGTGGGGCTAGGGGCGAGGTGGAAGGCGCCAGGATCTTTGGTCTGTCACTGTCTCCTTCCAGCAGAGGGCACGGTGGCAGTGTGAAGCTCTTCTCCACGGTGATCAGGGCCATCCCTGGGGTCGCTTTGGGGCAGCCCTGACAGTACTGGGAGACGTGAACGGGGACAAACTGACAGACGTGGCCATCGGGGCCCCAGGAGAGCAGGAGAATCAGGGCGCTGTCTACATTTTTCACGGAGCGTCAGTAGCCAGCCTCAGTGCCTCCCACAGCCAGGTAAGACGCCATTACTGACTCTGCGCAGCAGCACTGGCGTGTGTGTGTGTGTGTGTGTGTGTGTGTGTGTGTGTGTGTGTGTGTGTGTGTGATATGGAGAGTCTCTGATTTAAATGCTGGATCGATCGGTTTTCCTTTATTTCTTCCGGAACCTTCAAAACAGTAGCACACTTTTCACAGATGCTCAGAGCATCCCCAGTCTAGACGGATCCTCTGTAATGGTAGGCGGTGCTTCGGGGTCCCCACACTCACTTTATAGCTGAGGCCTGGGGCTGTAGAGGGCCAGCTGCAGGGGTGAGGATCTTAACTGCTAAGCACTGGGACAGAGCAGCAGTTAGACCAGATGAGGACAGATGGTAACTGCTACTGCTTGGGCTGTTCCTTCCCTGGAATCCCAGTGCTGGCTGAGTGCCTCAGAAATATCTGTTCCCCCCAGATCTGTCCCAATATTAGGACTGAAAATTCTATGTCACAGGATACCCATATAGTTGGACACTTTATAGGACTTCATTGATCCCAGGGCTTTTAATGAGGGTTTAGCTTAAAATTCTGCTGTTGCTACATTAAAAGTCTGGGTGTACTGCATGCATATGTGCACGTGTGTGTGGGTGTGAACACGAGTGTGTATTGTGCACACACCGTGTGGAAGTCAGAGACTGAGGGTAGGGATGCTCTTTTCAATGACTTATCAAGGTCTCCCCATCTAGCCTTGGCTGGCCTGGAATGTACTGTGCAGACCAGGCAGGCCTCAAACTCATAGAGATTCACCAGCTTCTGCCTCCAAAGTGCTGGGATTAAAGGTGTGCACCACTACGCCCAGCCCTTTTCTTCATATTTTTTTCATGTGTTTAAAATTAAATTTTATTTTAAAGATTTCTTATTTTTGTTTATGTGTACGTGAGTATTGACTGCCTGAGTTTCTGTGCACCACATACTTGCAGGTGCCCACAGTGTTAGAGGGCAGTCGATCTCCTGGGATTGGAGTTACATGCAGTTGTAAGTTCCCTGATGTGGGTGCCAGGAATCAAACCCACATGCTCTGCAAGAGCACTCAGTGCTCGTAAGTGCTGAGCCATCTCTCCAGCCCTCAGATCAAACTTCTTCTTTGATATTTTCATAGTTACGTACAATACATCCTGAATTCTCTCACCCCATCTTCCCTTGTCTCCTGCTAGCCCTCAGTCCTACATACATAGCCATACTCATGTGTTTTTCTTTTGATTTGAGATTCACTGCACTCAACCAGGGCTAGGGGTTTGGAGCCGGGTGGGCTCACCAGGGTTACCGAACATAGGCCATAGGCTTTTTAATTGACAGGTGATACATCTATACAATACATATTTTCTCTGTGGTGTGGGGATTACAGTTGAGAGCGTTATGCTTGCTTAATGATAGTTTTTAAATGAGTGAACCCAGCATTGTTCTTTTGTATTGGGTTTTGAAATTAAGTAGCCCTGAATCCTGAGCCCTGGCCCCAGAACTGGTCTCCTCCTCGGTGACTCTGTCACTGCTGTATGGGCTCCCTGCCTGTGGGGTCCTTGCAGTTTGGCCTGCCTCACCCACCCATGCTGTGTTATCTCCGAGCAAGCTGAGGCCATGTGGTCTCCTGGTCTCTGGTCTCTAGTCTTTTCCAGTCTCATATTTTCCTTTATTTCTTTTAAAAATGTACTATGGTAAAAATACTTACATATTTGACTCTTCTTAGACTGGAAATGCACCATCTCACACTTGAGCTGCTCTAGCTGTTTCTAGGCATTGGTTGGTAATCGTCCGATTTGCCTCCTTCCTAGAGCCCCCTCTGCCATACTCTGCTTTGCTTCCGTGATTTGATTATTTAGACAGCTCCATGTAGTGCAATGATTTGGGCTTTTGTGTCTGGCTTATTTTATGAAGAGTAATATCTTCTAGGTTCATTCCTATTGGCACAGTGACAGAAAGGGGTGAATTGTATTCCACTATAGATAAATGCCACTGTTGGGCGACTTGTCCCCAGCTGTCTGTCTCACATGCAGGTTATCCCGTTCCTCGGATTATGTGAGTGGTATGTGTCTTAGTCAGGATTTCAACCTCTGTGATGAAACACCAGGACCAAAACACAAAGCTTTCCAGGAAAGAGTTTATTTGGCTTACACTTGCAGATCATCCATTTCAGATAGTCAATCACTGGAGGAAGTCAGGACAGGAATTCAAGCAGGGCTAGAACCTGGAGGCAGGAGCTGATGCAGAGGCCATGGAGAGGTGCTGCATACTGGCTTGCTCCCCGTAGCCTGCTCAGCCTGCTTTCTTATAGAGCCCAGGACCAACAGCCCAGGGATGGCACCATTCACCATGGGTGGGTTGGGCTCTTCCCTATTGATTACTAATTGAGGAATTGCCCTACAGCTGGAGGAATTTTTCTCAACTGAGGGTCCTTCCTTCCCTCCTTCCTTTTAAAAAATTAATCATTTTTATTCATTTACATTTCAAATTATATCCCCCTTCCTGGCTACCCCTCCACAACCCCCCATCCCATTCTCCCTCTTCCCCCTCCCTTTTGCCTCTATGAAAGTGCTCCTTCACCCACTCCCCCACTCCCGCCTAACCGCTCTAGCATCCCCCTATGCTGGGGCCTCCACAGGACCAAGGGCTTCCCCTCCCACTGATGTCAGCTAAGGTCATCCTCTGCTACATATGTATATGGAGCCATAGCTCCATGTATAATCTTTAGTTGGTGGTCTAGTCCCTGGGAGCTCTGGGTGTTCTGGTTAGCTGATATTGTTCTTCCTATGGGGTTGCAATCCCCTTCAGCTCCTTCAGTCCTTTCCCTAGCTCTTCCATTGGAGTCCCCGGGCTCAGTCTGATGGTTGGCTGTGAGTATCCTTCATTTCTAATGACTCTAATTTGTGCCAAGTTGAGTCACAAAGCCAGCCAGTACAGTGTGGCAGTAAATGCGGATGTGCTAATATTCCTCCTAGATTCTTACTCTGATTCTTTTGAATAAAATTGAAAAGTGGGAGCTGGGCGTGGTGGCACACACCTTTAATCCCAGCACTCAGGAGACAGGCGGATTTCTGAGTTCGAGGCCAGGCTGGTTTACAGAGTGAGTTCCAGGACATCCAGGGCGATACAGAGAAACCCTGTCTCAAAAAACCAAAAAAAAAAAAAAAAACCAAAAAAAAAAAACACAAAAAAACACAAAAAAACCCCAAAATTGAAAAGTGGGATCTCTGGATTACATGCCAGTCCTATTAGTTTATTATTAGCCCGCTGAGAAGCCTAGATTCTACATATGAGAGAAAACACATAAATTTACTTTGTGTCTCTATATGTTACTCTATATGTCTCTGCCCTTCGGTGTTGGAGTCACAGACAGACATGCCCAGATTTTACGTGTGCTGGAGATCCAGACTCAGGCTCCTCCAGGTGCACAGCAGGTTCTGTGACTTTCTTACCCTGACTCCTTCTTGCCTTTCCATTTGCTTCTTTATTTATTTTGAGACCATGTATCACTCTGTATCTAGGCTGTCCTGGAGTTCAGCGCCCTTCTGCTGGAGCCTCCCAATGCTACAATTACAGCTGTGTGTTTCCACAACCGATTCTTTCTTTTTGGTGCATTTTAAATTAAGTTGTATTGTCTGGTTCACATTGTCTATGATATTTTGACATGTTGGTTATTCACTAGAAATATTTGCTCACAGTTATTTTAAGACCTATAAATAGAAAGTGCATACATAAATATTTATTCAGTGAGTCTTGACAAATGTAAATCATATACCTTTTTACTATACAGACATGTGGCTGGATGTGGTAGACTACACCAGTAATGCCAGGGCACAAGAGGGAGAGGTAGGAAGAAGCCATGTTTAAGGCCCTTTTGGGCTATATAGCAAGTTCAAGGCCAGCCTGGGCCATATATCCAGACCTTGCTATAGCCTCTTCAAATCTCAAATCCCTCTCAAAGAAAATCTCAAACAACACAGAGCGTCACCTCCCTAGTTAATTCCTATTCTCCCTCCTACCCTGGAAACGATCACAGTTCTGATTATTTTTTCCCAGTTCTGCCCACTCTCTGGACTGGAGTACACTCCACAGACTCCAGAGACATTGCTGCCATGGGGTGTCTCCACAGTACGTGTATTGGCACCATGCTCTCTCTCACTGGTGCAGATGTGTGTGTGTGTGTGTGTGTGTGTGTGTGTGTGTGTGTGTGTGTGTGTGTGTGTGTATGTAAATGGATTTGAAGGTTTCAGTTTTAATTTTGTTTTTAACCACAGAGTAAATTTATATGTAAAATAAACAGTGGAAGCCGGGTCCTCTCATTCCATTGCTACAGTAGCTCAGAGCTATAACTTCAGAGGAAAACAAGGCCAAAGTGAGAGTATTTAAAATGGATTTCATTTCAGAATTTCATGCATGCATATGTGTCCGATCAAATCTACCCCCATTCTGTCCCATCCCGCCAAGTCCTGTTATGTTTTTCATACCACTTTCCCCTCCCAACTTCATTTGCTCTTTCTTTTAATGTTTTTTTTAATCTTATGCATATGGGTGTTTTGTTTGCATGTATGTCTGTGCACCGCTGTGCCTAATGCCCGAGGAGGCCAGAAGAAGGGATCAGATGCTCTGAAGTTGGAGTTACAGGTGATCTTGAGCTGTAGGTCCTGGAAGAGCAGCCAGTGTGTTTAACCTCTGAGCCCACTCTCCAGCTCCATGTGTGTCCCCTACTCCACACCCTACTGAGTCCACTAAGCGCTGCTAGTGTGTGCATGAGCCTGCAGAGCCTCTTGGGGACTCCGTGCCTGGGGAAAAACTGAAGGAGAGGGTACCTTATATGTACACATGTGTGTGTTCACCCACAGTCTGTGGTTAGAAGCAAATGCAAAATGGGTTGTGCTATTCTACTTTCATGGTTGTTTACATGTTTTCCTCATGTGATTGAAACTAAAGATGATTATTAGTGGGAACACCTAGTAAGCCGGGGATCTCTAACCTGTCACACCACAGTTAATTTCAAAGCAAGGATCCTCCCAGTGAGACAATACCAGAGGCCCCAAGGACATGCACACAAACCCTTCTTTTCTTCTTCCTTATTTGTTTGTTTGTTTGTTTGTTTATTTGCTTTTTGAGACAGGGTTTCTCTGTGTAACAGCCCTGGCTGTCCTCCGGGATTAAAGGCATGCACCACCATTCCCAACCACCATTTTCTTTTTAAAGAGTGTGT
The DNA here is from genome assembly GCA_902729485.2 of Mus minutoides. Taxonomy (NCBI): domain Eukaryota; kingdom Metazoa; phylum Chordata; class Mammalia; order Rodentia; family Muridae; genus Mus; species Mus minutoides. Next base: position 53,083 of record LR753442.1, on the reverse strand, counting down.
GTGTGTGTGTGTGTGTGTGTGTGTGTACTGACTTATAGATCTCAAGTAATGGATTTTTAGGTATGAGCAAGCACAGTAGACTTAGATATCAAACACTAGGCTGGCAAGATAGCTCAGCTGGAATAAATGCTTCCCACTATGTCTGCCAACCGGAGCTCAGTCTTCAGAACCCTCATGGCGGCTGGAGAGAAGCGACTTCTTTAAACTGTCCTCTCACCTCTCCACACACACTTGGCACACACATTCCTGTGACCTGAGCTTGCTTCCCGGAACCCATAGGGTGGAAGAGAGACCTGATTTCTGAAGTTGTCCTCTGACTTCCACATGAGCACAGTGGTGTAGGAATCCCCCCTTCCTCAAGGAAGGTAAATGTAAGAAAAGAGATCATTTGGTTAGATCAGTAGTCAATGTTGGCATTTTTCTGTCTATGTAAATGAGGACTGGATGAGCCAAACAGTATATTTTTATTTCTTTTTTGTAAAACTTTCAGTTTTCTTTAGGAAACTCAGATAATCC